>VZTM01026671.1:202431-259552 GCA_013400555.1 Jacana jacana
CATCCTCGGGATTGCACTCCCATATCCTGGGGATTACACTTCCGTCCTTGGCACTGCACCCCCATCCTCGGCATTGCACCCCCATCCTCGGGATTGCACTCCCATCCTCGGCATTGCACCCCCACATCCTGGGGATTGCACTCCCATCCTTGGCACTGCACCCCCATCCTCGGCATTGCACCCCCATCCTTGGCATCGCACCCCCACATGCTGGGGATTGCACTCCCATCCTTGCCACTGCACCCCCACATCCTTGGGATCACCCCTCCCAGTAACCAGCAGAAAAATAACCCCAGCAGTGAGAAAAGTCACAAAGCTTCAAGTTCAGAGAGCTTTGGTTTGATGTCAGAAATTCAGAATATAAAAGCTCTGGTGGTGAGAGGGCAGTTCGAGGTATGGCAGGCGCAAGCGAGAGATCATAAAAGATACCATTTTTTTTTCCTGAAGGTTATTGAACTTCTGAAGAGGTAATAGAGTGCAGTTCCCAGCTGAGTCAACCAAACGGGTCTCACTTGGATCATACGAAACTGAAACTAAGCAAAGTCACCCATTTCTAATTTAGTTACATGGTGATTACACGGGTTCTCAGCTGAAAAGCAACAAGGATTTTTATTTTCTATGATGAATGAACATTTTTAGTGTCTGGAGTAGCAGCTGTCACACAGCTTGTATTTTTGCCAGGAAAGTAACTCAGAGAGGAAAGCTACATTTTCTGATTTTGAGATTTAGGACACAAACATGACCCAAAGGCCCCTGTGTCCTTGGGACCTCACCGGGCATGGGTGCCGAGCAGGCAGGAGGTGCCACCACTGCCACCAGCTTCTCTTGGAGCTCGTGGGGATGGGCAGGACTGAGGTGTTTTGCCTTCCAGCCTGCTCAGCTGCAGCCTGGGCACCTTCCTGGAACATCTGTCTGTCCATCCATCTGTCCTGCACCCACGGGAACAGCGGCTGGAGAATAATTAGCCATCCTGGAGCCGTGTCTCAGAGCAGCTCAACTGTGACCCAAGGCAGCAGCCCCAATGTCTCCAGCCCCTGGGTGGGATGGAGTCCTCCCAGCCCACACCCAGGAGTGGTTCCAAGCGTGATACCCCAACAGAAGGGGACAAAGCGACACATGTGACACACAGCCAGCAGCTCCTCGTTCACCACAGCTCCAGACTGGGGGTCTGTTCACCTCAGCTCCCTGTGTCTGAGCAAAAGGTGCAGCAATCAGTTAGCTCCTCCTCCTGCGCGGTCATTCAGGTATCACCGGGTCCTTCACCATCAGCTCTGCTGCAGAGAGTTCTCAGATGGAAAAAATCTATTTGATTTTGTGGCCTGTTAGCAATTTAAGCTCTAAGCTCTCTCAGTTCTATTGTTTTCAGACCCCGATGTTGGTGTGAAAGGTCTCTTTGATTGAGGAGGCCGCAGTGCAGGAAGGCACTGCAGACGCCATACAGTAACAGCGCCTTGGTGCAAACACAGATAGTGGGTCAGGAGCTGATTGCTAGCTAGATACCAATGTTGTTGTTTATTTAAAGGGATGTCATCAACTTAAATTTCATGTTTAATTTATGAGTTAATTTGCATGCTCAGATTGGAGAGATCTTGCACTGGCTCCAAATGGATGAGACCGGGAGTGGGTGTTTCTCTCTGTGTCACCCCGTCGTCTGTACTTTGTGCTTTTGGCTGTGTCTGGGCTGTTCCCAGTGCTCCCTCTGTGCAGGGACCAGTGGAAACAACTGCTGGAGTAACACCAAGCACGTGGGGAGGTCCAGCCCAGGCCCTGGGTGCAGGGTCTATGGTCATGGTGTTGCCCTCACCGAGTATCCAGAAGTGGGGGCAGGACATGGCTGCAGGCAGGGGGCACATAGTTTTGATCCTCTCCTCTTTCTGAGTCCCTTATCTGGTTCGTGTTAATCAGCCCCATTGCTCTCAGAGTATCCAGAAGATGAGCAGTGGTGCTGGTTTCTCTGGAGCTGGCTCCTGGGTGCAGAAGAGGAGGGCTGGGGTGGAGGGGAGGTGGCTGCAGACCCTCATCCACATCCCTCTGAGCCCCCACCTCGTCTGTCCCATCAGAGGGACTCCTCACAGGGCACGGGGTTGGTGAAAGCAGGTTGTGTGCATTGAACCCCTGCCACTGAGTAGCCCCATGCCCTGAATTCCCAGAGAAATAAGGAATTCCTCCAGATCCCCACTCTGCTGTGTCCCCCTGTCACAGCCTGACCCATCCCTGGGGACCCACAGGACAGGCTGGTTCCAGGCTCTTTGCAATAACCTTTTGTGTATTTGAGGACCACGATCACCATCTCCTTTGGTCCTCAAACCCTCAGACTCAGGAAACCCACTCCTGCCCACCCTTTGCCACAGACCCTGTTTCCAGACCTCAGACCGTCCCCCCTCTCCTCCAGACCCCCCCGCCTTGGTCTGGGCCCCAGGTCTCCTGTGTCACAGCCTGAGGGGAAGGATGTGCTCCCAGACAGGCTACGAGCTGAGTGAGCCAGGGTTGCGTGAGGTGTGGGGCTGGTTGCCAGCCATGGCCATGATCCCCGCACTCGACGATCCCAGTTCAGGAGGGAGACATCTCACCTCATACCCTCCCCAGTGGACTCACCACCAGCTGTGGCCAGGGCTCCCTTTCCACAGATGGAGTACACGCTGCCACAGTTGCTCCTTTCCCCTGGGGGCTGTGAAGGGGTGACCCAGAGCAGTGCTCAGAATCCAGTGCTTTCCTGAGTTCCCCAACCTCCTCCCGTGGTTTATTGACACCACTCTGTGCCGGTGCCGGAGCAGCCATGGCAGCCAGTGAGGGGGGATAACGACCAGGTGAGCCCAGCTCCCACTCCTTGCAGGGTGCCTGGTTCTGCTGCTCACAGACCAGCGTGTAGAGATGGAAGGAAACGTCACCGGCTACCATGGGGACCACCCACCACCATCAAGGCACAGTGGCTCCAGACCCCCAGAGAGTGGGGAGGGGGTCTCCCACACCCCTTGGGGGGAGATATGGGGGGAAGGAGGTGCCAGAAGCACGGTGTCCACCACACACCACGGCTACCGCTGGTTATCACCCTTGAACTATTAGCCCAGAGGTTGACACGGCGCTTCACAAGTCAAACTGGACTTGGCCCATCAGTTCCACAGCAACACGAAGCAAATCTGCTTCTTATTATTATTTATTTTATCTGTTTAATGGGGCAGTGGGGAGAGCTCCGTACTGAAGGTCAAGTTGAGTGTTGCACTCAAAGCGAAATTCTTGCTGCAAACTCGCCCTGAAATGCCATCATTTGGAAAAGAATTCTTCTTCTGAAATTTTACAAGCAAACCTCTTTTTTAGGTTAGTACTTTCAGTGGGAATTTCCCTGAAGGGGAAAGGTTTTATATCCCAAGATCAAACGAAACAAATCCTCTCAAGTTATGAAAAATAGCAACTAAAAACGTGTATTAATCCAGAACAAAAAATTGCTGGGTGTTTTTTTTCAGCTCGCTGCCCTGCCGGTTCCGGGAAGGCAGAGCGTGTGGGGGGACACGTGGCAGCAGAGAGGGGTCACCGATTCAGGCAGTGCTGGGGCACGGGAGCTACAGACAGAGCAGGCTGGGTGTGTGGGGGGGTCACCCTGCACAGAGAGATGGGGCTGGGGCTGAGGTGCCAGAGGAGAGCCAGCGGAAGGGACCCCATCCATCTGCCCCATCTGTGGCAGTGTGTGCTCCTGTGGTGCCATGGGCTGTCCTGAGCCATGGGCTGCCATGGTGCCATGGGGTCTGCTGGTGCCCAGCTCCAGCCCTTTGTGCCCCTGCCCAGTTGCTGGCTTCACTCCGTCTCCCTCATTCCCCACAAATGCTGTTTTGCAGCTTCCACTGAATCCATCTGCTGGAGAAAACCAAACCAAACCAGCCTCTTGCTGGTGCTTGTTCTGTCTGGGAGTTTGTGTTGCTGACAGTGCTCAGGGAGAGGAAAGATCTGCTCTTTGGCTGCAGCCCGGTGTTAGGACATGCCAGTGCTGTCCCAGGGAGCTGAGCTGAGCTGATCTGAGCTAAGCTGAGATGAGCTGAGCTGAGCTGAGCTGGCAGCCACCCCTCCCTAAGGATGTGTGGGTGCAGACCCCATTCATCGGGGCTTCCCGGGGTGAGGGCTTCGCTCTGTTGTCTCCCCTGGGGGGTCAAGGGCAACCTCAGCTCAGCACTTAGGGGAAGTCAGGAGGGTGCAGGAGGACCTACACACACACCAAGTCCCACAGCTGGTCACACATGGGAATGGGGTAGCGCTGGCCACTGGGCTGAGGTCTTCAGGGGGACCCCCACAGCAGTGGCAGGCAGTGGGAGGGGGAAAACCCTCACATCTATATATGTTGAAATGACTGCTGTCCCAGAGGCAGGCGGTGCAGGCAGCACAGGCAGCGCAGGCGCCACGTGATGGGGCTCCCTCTCGCCGAGCAGCGAGTGAGTGTCCCACACACCGGGGACCGCGGGGTTTCCCTGCCTGGGAGTGACATGATTAATGGTCTCATTACTGCAGCTTTCACTGCGCCGCCTGACACACGCTCTCTTGCTTGCACACAACTGTTGAGTCCTCACTCTCGGTGCCAGCTCTGATTCATATGTCAATAAACACAGGGAAAGAAAAGTGGATTTCCCTGCCAAACTAAACAAGCAGTATCTTTTTGGTTAGGGCTACAGCATCCCTGTGAAATCGACGCCAAGGGGCATCGTGCTGCTGTCGTTCCCCGCTCTGCCGATGCCCCCATGCCATTGCCAATGGGCCAGCAGCCCTCAGCGGGCACGGGCCACCCCTCACCAAAACACCTAGCTCCTCTGCCCATCCACTGCCAGGTACCTCCCAGTGAAAAGTGGAAAGGGATGGGGGAATGCAAAATTTACTGGCACTTTTATAAATACAAAAGGAAAGTTACTAGCCTGTATCCCTCCTGAAACTTTAATAAAAGTCAAATGATAGTTTTTTCTTCTCTTTTTTTTCATTTCTTTCTAATACAGACTTGCATTGGGGCCAGATCAAGAATGCTTTTAACATTTCAAACAGGGCTGGCTGAGGCTTGCCCAGGAGCATGGGGTGCAGGAGGAGGAGGCTCTGCTGCCAGCCCTGTCTCAGGACGGGCAGCCCAGGCTCCCCTGGCCACCTCGCCACGAGCTGCCTTTGTCCCCAGGGGTGTGTGACACAGCTGGGGCAGGGACAGCTCTGCCATCAGCATGGGTCTGGAGGGACCTGAATTACCAGGGTGTCCACATGGGGAGCAGGCACAAGGAAAGGCATGATCTGAGCTTGAAATGACCCGCAACTGTCTGTGACTTCATTTCTCGAAATCCAGGCATGCAGCTGCACAGTCAGCCGTCTCTTCTGGGCCTTGGGAAATTATCTCCCCTGTTTTTTCCCTGCCTCACAGTGTGCCTGCCTCTGGCACTCTCATTTATCTGACATGAGAGATTTTTGAGCTGTCATATGAAGATAAAGAGGTTTATTTGTTCTTCTTATCACTCGTCCCTGTGCAGTTTTTCTCTCCCTGCCATAGGATTTCTTTCCCCGGCTGCCCGGGGTGTGCTGAGTCTCTCCTCCTACTCGGGTTCCCACTCTGGGCAGCCACCAGAGCCGGGGCTGGAGCTGGCACAGCCATGTCCAACAGTCTGGAATTTCCATTTGATGGAAAAGCTCTGCTTTCCATAGTGTGTGAATGAGGAGCTGGGGGTAGCACCACCGACTGAGAAGGCATCACTTTGAGTCTGGCTCTCAGAACAGTATTATTTTCATACAAAAATGTCAAGAAAACAGGACAGTGATTATTCAGCAGGATGTAAAGACCCTCCACTTTTGCTTTTCACATTCCTCTCATGCACTTTGCAGCGAGACACTGAAATTGCCAAAAGCAATGTGTCGTTTGCCACCATACCATCTTCTCCCACGTGCAGGGCTCCCCCCAGCTCCGCCAGCCCCTCAGCCAGCCCCAGCACCCTCTCCCAAGACCAGGAGCTGCACATCAGCTCACATCAGCCCATAATGCCCTTGAAATTCCAGTCCCTGCACCCTGCAAAAATGCGATAGCACCAGCTGGGAGAGGGACAGACCCTGGGGAGGATGGATGAGCCCAGGATTGGTGAACTTCTTGGTGCTCTGTCCTTCTGAACACTTCACGTCCTCAAAGCCTGGACGTGCGGACTCTCCCAGATCAAATTCCATACTTCCTCGGTGGAAACAGCTGGATTTGCCAAAGGAGAAAGGAAAATGGTTTCCATTAACACATCTAACACCCCCATTAGTGCGTTCTCGGTTGTATGCAAGTGCTAATGAGATTTCACTCTGACACCATAGGAGCAGAGACAATAATTGGGGCACGTTTCATTTTCACGGCTGGAGTGGCTGAATTAATTGACTGAGATTAACCCTTCTGCAGGAGACAGCAGCTTCCCGAGGTGGAAACAAGGAGGAAATTAGTTAATACCTGAGTGATTACTGGATGGTTGATGGCAGGTGCAAAAGCAGGTGAAAACAAGCAGTTCTGTGGCAGCAGTGCTGGTTGGGGTGTCCTTATGGGGGAGGAGGGTGCAGGCATGGAGAGCAGTGGTACCAGTGGGTAACCCCAGCAATTGAAGCAATCTTAGCTTGTTCCTTAGTTCCCCGGGGGCTCTGGCCGGTGCTGTGTCCTTCACCAGGTGTTTGCCTGTGGACACAGCAACAGAAGGCCATGTCCTGGCCTTGGCCGGCCCCTGGTGTCCCACCACCTGCCCTGGGGGGTTCACCCTTGTGGCAGGTGGGGGCTCAGGACCCTGGGCTGGTCCTGCTGGGGGGGGGGACAATAGCTCCACTGAGCAGCTCCGACTTCCCCATGAGAGCTCTCGTCCCACGGGAGCCGCCCCGGGAAGCCTTCCTGGTGGACTGCAGCAATGGAGGGAACTATTTCTCATCCTAACAAATGAGAAAAGGGAAAAATAAGGTGAGCGAATGGTTTATTTAATGGACAATTTAATTGCTGACATCTGTGATAAAAGCTGCTTTTGTCCAAAGTGGAATTTGTTTCTATCTCGGGATGATGCAGGGATGTCGGGGCAAATTCTTTGGAGAGTCCCTTTGAGTCCCATCCAAGGAGGATAGGGATTGAAATGTGGCACATGTTAAACATGTAAATGAGGTACTGATTTACTGATTTATCTGTTTCTCGCATGAGATCTTCTTTGGCTGCATCAAAATTACTGTATTATTTATAAGCCTTAAACATTTAAAATTAGATGTGTGGTTTTAAAACAAAACATCAAAACCTTCATGCAAACCACATTGTTTCAATAAGAAATTAGATTAAAAAAAGCAAATTCAAAATGTTTCTGTGCTGGATCAAACCTGCACCTCATGTGGTTCACATCCACATTGGATCCATTCTGTAGGACTGGGTTCTCTTTGCAATGATTTGCAACAGTGAACTCAAAATAAACAGATCTGGTTTCATTCAGGGAATATTTCCTTGTTATTGAAAAGCATCATTTTCTGCACCGTCCCTTGACATTTCTTGGGGAAATCCTGGAGACTCACAGCTCCTCTGAGGCACCAGGACATCCTGCTGCAGCCAGCAGTGCTCAATGCACGGAGGCAGCTGCTCTCCCCATGAGCCACCGAGCCCTTGGGAGCTGCTGCTGTGCTCTCCGTGGGCTGTGTCAGCCCCTCGAGCGGCAACCAACGTTCCTCAAGGTGGCTGCCCCTCACTGGCCCACTTGGTAAAGAATTTGAGGAGTTTGCAGAGCAGGGCTTACTGTGGTTCCTGTTTCACCCCATGGAGGTGGTTTGGCTGGTGGAGCTCCACTGCTGCCCTGGGTGTGAGTGGGATGTGTTGCAGAAAGAACCCACCCAGCCCCTGCTCACCCTCCTCTGGGTAAGTGGCCACTCTGGTACCATCCCCATGGCTGACCCTGGTCACAACAAGGGCAGCAGCTCTGCCCTGGAGGTACAAACCACAGAATCACCTGAACTTTGGCAACCCCTGAGTCCCTCTGCCAGTCCCAGCCTCCAGAGGAGGAGACACGTGGGTGCTTGCAGCCCACAGACCCCACCATCACCCTCCCCTTTCCTAAAGCAGGATGAGGTATCGTCTCCCTGCTCAGCTGCTCAGTTTGCCTCCCCAGCATCAGGCTAGAGCTGCACCTTGGCCATGAGGAGGAGGGGGCTGGGGCTGCTGCAGTGGCTGGATCTGTGGAAGCAGTGCGGAATCACGGAGCATCACGGAGCCCTGGGTTTAGTTGTACCACAACTTCCAGCTTCTGGCTATTTGTGCAATTTGTGTGTTCCTTAAATGAGGAGGGGGGGAAAAAATGCTGATGTCTCCCACGTACCCCCAGGGGCTGTTGCCCCAGCATCATCACCCCATAAACATGTCAGCAGCGCAGCGCAAACCCCATTGCTGCAAAGAAGCGCAACCGTAGTCAGAGCCACACCAGCCGCTTTGCTGCTCGGGTCTGTAACTGCACGTGTGACAAGAAGTCGAGAGAAGGTGAAGGACCCCAGGGCTCCACATGACAGGGAGGCTGGGTGTGAGGAGATGTCCCATCAGCCCTGCTGCACCTGTCCTGGGTCACGTCACAGCCCTCCGTGTTCTCAAAATGGGACACTTTCACTCCATGGGGCTGGGCAGGACCAAGCGCCAACCGCCCTGGGTCACTTGCCTGGATGGCAGGCAGGGACTGGCTGTGCAGCCCCATGCCCTGGTGAGCGATGGGGACGGTGGAGGGAGTGGGCAGCGGGGGCTCTCCTGCTGCAGGGTGCCAACAGCAAGATGAACTGTCAGTCCAGAAAGCCCAAGGCAGAGTAAAAAGCTCGCTGCTGCTCTCCCCGCTGCCGGGTGGCCCTCGCTCTACGCCCTGTGTGCTGGCGGGTCACACATGTCACTGCCTATTGTCATCGGGGGGGTCCCCTGTCATCCTCTTCCCACTGATCCTGATGTATTTTATTTCACCCCCAGCGCTGTGGTGTCCATGGGTGTGAGTCAGCCTTGCCCTCTCTGGCTCTCCCCCTCCGTCCTTCTCAGTGCCCACTCTGCACTGGGAAAGCTGTGAATCTTACTGGAGGACAGGAAGCATTTGCTAATGCCCCATTTAATGCACATTTTTCTCAGAGCAATGGAGGAGTTGAGGGGAAAAGCAAGAATTGCAGGAATTGCTCATTTCATTTCCTGTGGTTTCATAATTTTGTTGCTTACCAATTTTGAATTTCACGAAGCTTGTGGTTTCCCAACAGCCTTCGTCTGCGGGGAGGATATGTTTCAGTAGCATGCTGAACTGACATGAAATCCCAAACAAAAATAATATGACAGCAACTGGGACATTCTGAGCTATGTGAGAAAGAAATACAAACACCCCGCTGGCTGCGTTTGGCCCAGACAGGGAAGCCAAGCAAAACATCCCGGTGTCCGCAGGTCCCCTCCGAGGTCAGAGTCGCAGATCACCGGAGATGTGGGGTCTCCATCTCTCTGCAGCACGTACCCAAGCGTGGGATGGGGCCTCACAGCCCCACCAGTGACCCATCCCTGGCCTTGGCGGGTTGAAAACACTCAATTCTACATTTGAAAACCATTGATGGCTTCCACTGATGCTGCGGTGGGTGGCAGGAGGGGAGCAAGGGGGCTTTGGTGGCTTTTCATCCACAGTTCCCAGGTCTTGCACCACATCCCTTGGTTTGTTTCTACCTCCTGGACCCCATGGCTCCCTTCCCTCTGAGCAGATCTGGCTGGTGCTGCTGGAGCTTGGGGTGAGGATGGGCTCTGCTCTGGCTGGCCCCTTCGATGGACTTGGAGCCTGGCCTCTCTGAGGAGCGAAGCAGGTAGACCAAAGGGGTATTTGTCCTGTTGCAACCTCAGGGAGAGTTCAGGGACATTGGCAGAACCAGCCCTGCTGCCTGTGGTGGCCCCAGGGCCAGGTCTGATGTGACCAGCAGGAGCGATGCTGAGCCCCAGCAGAGGTGCCCCACTGGGACGGCTGTTAATTAGGTACAGTAATAGCTGCTAACATCCTCCTCTGGAAACAGCTGGAGAGTGAGCTTGTGTTTATTGAACTTTCTTTTCAGAGGTGAAAAGGAGCCCATTGGTGAAGAAAATACGTGTGTGAGCTCAGAATTTATAGCCTGCCTCTATAAAGCTGTCCAGAATCTGCCGATCTTTGCTTCAGATACCCATGTTAAAATAATTTTCATTCTGCTAAATGAAAAGTGCTTTAAGCTTGGCAGGGCTGTGCTGCTCATGCTCTCACCACTTCATAAATAATATTTTGTAATAACAGCTCAGAATAAAAATAAAAAAAAAATAATAAAGAGGAGGGGGGCCAAGGTCCACGTCAAGCTCTCCTTGTGGGCTGTAAATACCCCTCGCCAGGATGTCAGCTGCTCTGACGGAGGATCTGCCCAAATCACTGCCACATGTGGAGCCAGGGGATGGGCTCTACCTGGACTTTCCAACCTGAGCTCTGTGGCTCACAGCCTCGCAGTGCTCTCGCCTGGCTCATGGCTGCGGGCTCTGATGTCTTCATGTTAACCAGTTACTAATATTGGAAGGGGCAATTTCATCCAATTATCTTATTTGTGTTCCCTCCTGCTTTTTCATTCTCTAAATAAAAAATTCATTCACGCTTTCCTGACCATCTCCTCCAATATTCACTTCAGAGCATGCAGTCAAGGGAGTGGGAAGAGGATGAACCCTTCATTGGGACAGAATCCAGAGCCAGGCAAGGACAGAGCAAGATGGGCCCATCTCTGAGAGGGCCGTGAAGCAACTGTCAAGGAAAAAACCTTCTCACTGCAGAAGATACACCCTTGCAGCTTCACTGTGACACCTCAAAATTGGATGTGTGGCCTGAGATGCCCCACTCGTGTCCCCCAGACTGGCAGCAGACACTCACGTGGTTTGGGGATGCTCCCTCCTTCCCCTCAGGTCAGCAGCAGGGGCAGGATCCTTGTGGTGGGAAATGTGGAGGCTCTGGGCAGGTTGTCTGGGGTAAAGCTGCCCCTCAACCCCACCACGAGTGTCCCACTCCCTGGCTTGCCGGCAGCCGGAGTGCACTGGTCCTGCCAGGAACACGGGGCTTTTAGGACCAATAATACTTCTTCATGACCCTTGAAAATTGTTTACCAGCCCTTAAAGGGGCTGAATTAATGAAATCTGCCCAGACTTGGCCTGGGTGGGACTGAGCCCAGGGAGGGATCTGCCCCTCACCCTGCGGAGCAGGCTGGGGGCTGAACGTGACCCCCACACACACTCTCTGCGTGGCTCGAAGAGAGCTTTTTCTCCCTGCATGGCTTTATACCCATGATTTTAATTAGTCTGTTCTCTGAAGTGGTTTGGGGATGCAGCTCGTATGAAAGGCACAGTAAAAAAGAGCACAGTGGAGCACTAAATAGCAGAAGGACGTGCCCACATGTGGCAGATGTTAGTCACATTGCCGAGCCCTTTGTCTGGAGAGATGCGGCCACATAGGAGGAAAACACAGGGAATGGGACGGGTAGAAAATGGTGTATTTTGGCCAAATCCTTGAGAAATGCATGTATAATAAACCCTTCTGCAGCAGAGCAGCATTTCTGGCACATATTCCTCTTGAAGCAGGAGCTTTAATCCACACTTTCTGCACCCAGCAAAGAGCTGACGCTCCAGCTCCCGAGCTCCCAGGGGTTTATGCGGGTGCTCAACGTTACTGACACTTGGGTGGGTGTTTCCCGAGCCAGGACAAGGAGAGCTCGGGCTTGAGGAAGGGTGGCAGCTTGTCACCCAGCTACAGCTTCGATATCCAGCCCCAGCCCCGGCTTTTGTGTTAGTGGGAGGGAGATCTCCAAGGATTTGGCTCAGTGCAGACAATGATGCCATGAGCGCAGGGTTTTTCTCAGTGCCAACAAGTCTAACCTAATAAAAGGGGGAAATTTCCACTGACCACAGGGGAGCGGGATGGTTGAGACAGAAAAAAGAGGTGGAAAATTATTTATGACAGTGTAATTGCATTTGAGACAACTTGTATCCAGCCAAGATTCCACAAGAAATTTAGGAAAGAACAACTTTAGGTCAATCCGATTTGTTGTCCTGTGTGTGTAGTGGGGAAATTTCCCTTGTGAAAATTGGACTTTGCAACCATATAAGAACTCATAATCAAAATTAATGTGGAAAATAAATTGCTGGCTGGCATCCCTGTCAGCAACGGACACTCACTTTAGCTCTGCTGTCCTGAGACAGCTGCACGTCCCAGCCGTCCCAGCCCCGCGGAGCTGGCATTTTCCTCTGGTTCCTTTAAAATCTGGTTTTATTGTCCCCAGGGCTGGAGGGAGGAACAAAAGGATGCCGGAGCTCTGGGCAGGGTGGCAGAAGCTGCGTAACTCCAGCTGGGCAAGGAGGGGCCTGCTGGCACCCCACTCCGAGGGCAGGACCCTGCCGCTCGCTACTCCCTGCCCTGGCAGGATGATGCCTTCTCCTCTTCTCCTCCTCCTCCTTCTCCTCCTTCTCCTTGGTGCCTCCCCTGGGACTGGGCCTGAGTCTGGCAGTTGCCCATCCTGCTCCCTCTGGGAACCAGCTTTCTCCAGCTGGAGGTCCCCCTGACACCCATCTCAGAGCCAGTTTCACACCCCAGCTGACACCACTCACTTCATCCCAAACCAGACTGTGGCTCCCTCCACGGCTTCTTGAAGCTCCCAGGGTCTGGCTGTCCCTCCCTGGCCAGCACAAGTGCTCAGCACTTGAGAAAATGAAGAATACGTGCTTCTCTCTAACTCCAGCTGGACTCTGAGTCTTCAGGCACCATACTTTCAAGATTTTTGCTGCCACCAAGGAAGACAGAAACCTCATTTTTTCAAATAAAGGTGAGAGTTTCATGAGCTCCTGCAAGATTCTCTCTCTGGGCTCATTCACTGGAGTCCAGACGTTGGAGCTTTAAAGGAAAAATTGCTCCAGCTGCTGCAAAAAGTTGCATCCTTGCAAGATGCCAGGCTGGTTGCTCTCTCCAGCAGAAAGCCAGAAGGAGCCCCAAACCGTGCTGACAGGGAGCCGAGTGGAGGCTCTGGAGGTGCTGCCTCCACACAGAGAGGTTACTGGATTTTAACCTGGCCTCGTTAGAGAATGTGCTGCTAATTCCAGTGGTTAATTTTATTATGTGTCATTTCCCTCCATTATTTGGTTCAAAAGATGAAGACTAAACGTAGATTTAAAAATTGTCCAGATTTCAGATATTGCCCTTGGGAAAGCTTCAATCTCATCTTTTGTTTTCATTTAGGTTTTTTGCAGGTCTGCAAATGTGTTTGTTTTAATAATGCAGCTGCAGGACAGATTAAAAAAAGCAAGTATCGCTGGCATTTAATATCTCTAATCCAGCAGTAAGACAAGCCTGCCGACTGTTTGCTTAATGTTCAACATCCTTTTCTGATTAAGCAAAAGGTTTGAAGTGATTATAGTTTATTTACAACAAAAGTGGACTTAAATGAGAGTTAATTCCTCCCCCTCCTCCCTCATTGGGCCGGTTGCCAGTTACCATGTGTCTGCTCAGCTCTCTCTTCGAGAGCATCCACAGAAGCCATGGGCAGATGTTCCCACCAGGGACCTCCTCAAGAAGGGCTTCTCCTGTGGGAGCCCCTGGGGACAGGGGAGGGGACTGGGGGTCCCGGCTCACCCTGCCGTGGGTGGGGGCCATTGCACGGCAGCTCCTGCAAGGGCTCGGTCCGGCACTGGTGCCCACTGGCCCTTGTGGGTGATTTCCCTGCAGAAGGTCCAGTATTTCTTCAGTTAATATTGCACAAGAAAGTTTTCATTTCAAGCACCAAATGCTTTATTTTTATTCTTGTCTTGTCCATCAAGTGGGCTGGAAGAAGCAAGAGGCCACTTGGGTGAGCGGGGGCAGCAGAGGCTGGCGCTGGGGCACTGGGGTGGGACCGTGGGCGGTGTCCCCCCTCCTAACCCCAACCCACCCAACCCAGGCAGGCAGCAAGGAACGAAGGGGAAAAGCAGAAAGAAGAGGTGACAGTGATGAAAAAGAGGAGAGAAAATCCCCTGCCCAAGAGACTAAAAAACTAAGTGGATTTTGATTTGATTTCTAGTCAAAATTAGAAAACTTCCAAGTGGTAGCTTGCAGGTGGTGGTGGGGGGGGGGGTTTCAACATATATCACTGTTTCCCAGAACATAAAACCCAAAAGCCAGAGGGGCAGCATCCAAGGGCTCTTCCCACTTGGACACCTGGGACCTCCTGATGCCCCTGGTCCCCATGGCAGGTGACAGCCAGCTCCTCGTCCCAGACCCTGCGGTGCTTGCTGGATCTGCCACAGGTGCGCGGTACAGCTACCGTCCTGTAATGAGGTAATTACTTAGAAATGTAATTGCATGCGCTGGACACAGAGTTCTGGGCACCTGGCTACTAGCCAGGTTTCTACTGGGGCCCTTTTCCATGACCCCCATGGGATGGGTGCTGTGGGGATGGTGCTCTGTGAGCACTGACATGAGGGTGAGGAGGGTATGGTGGCCATGCCCCAGGAACCCCCTTTCCTGAAGCCCCTTCCTCCCTCATGGGCAGGTGCAGTGTGTGGTTGGGAACCCAGGCAGGTCTCAAACCTCCCTGGGGAAACTGCAGAAATCTGAGGAGAAGAGGACAACAGGGGACACGGGATCCCCAACTGCCCAGGGCCAAAATCTTCGCCTTCTCCAACGTGGCTGGAGACCTTCATGGTCCCCATTGGACACCTCATCATCCCCGCGTGCAGAGAGCCTCACTCCAACTTCCATGGCATGGCTTCTCTGTTAATTGGCAGCAATTTTCCTATAAAAATGTAAAACTGCTTCTCCAGACGAAGCGTGGAGTGCCTGACGGGGTGAAACGCTGGGAGCACGGCAGAGGGGTGACGCTGCCGGGCAGGGATTTGGCATTTCCCAGCAGCGGCGGTGGCTCAATGGACACAATGAGGCCGGCGGCGGCGGTGCCGGCGGTGCCCATATTAACCACTACCGGATCAATGGAGGGCCCGGCTCTCACCGGCAGGGAGTGCGAGAAAGAAAGACACAAAAGCTGCAGAGAGTGAATAAACTCAATTAGATCGCTGTAATTGCAACAAGAATTAGTGTGGGGGTCGGGCACATGTGCCGTCTCGGAGCAGTAATTAAAAGTGCAGTGTTTGCCGTGCTGGGGAGGTGGCCTGCTGGGTCCCAGCAGTGCCCTTTGAAAAGCTCCGTGATGGAGCTTCTAGCCTGGATAAATACAAATGTCAGTGCCTCGCAGCCCGTGGGGGGACTCTCAATCCACAGCCCAGTGGGAGAATCCCCTGCTTTACATTCCCAACAGTTGGGCTAATTTCAGAGTCAGGCTTTGATGTGCTTTGGGGAGCCCTGTGTGCTACACACTTTCCCAGCGAGGCGCCCCCTCCCTTTCTCAAATGCTTTATTAATTTTCTCCTGTGGTTTTTTTTATCCTCCCTTTCTCTTGGGCCCGCCTGCAACTTCTCCTTTGTGCTCACACAGCGGGGTTCATAGCGGAGAATTTATATCATTCTGAAATATATCTAAAGAAGGGATAAAAGGGGAGATGTAGGAACCTGCAGAGACGATAGCAACGATCAGGCCTGGGAGCCAGGGCCCTCTTCCTCCAGCCACCGGCCCCGTGTGCCCCCGGTGCTGATGCCACCCGTTCCCAGGGCTGCTCCTCCCCATCACCACCATCATCACAGAGACAGGGATCACTGGTCCCCCAGGGGACAGCAAAGGTGATGCCAGGCAGCAAACAGTCAGAGCAGTTATTGCCCCAATCAGCCCTGCAGTGGGCAGGATGGAGCCATCGGGCTTCCCAGCCCAGTGAGGGTCAGGCTGGGGGTGCCATGGGGACCAGCCTTTGATGCCCACTGGCGGCACAAGTGCAGCATTCACCAGGGCAGGATGTGGCACGGCCACAACATGGGATGCTCGTGGCTCTGTGGGGGCACAAGATGCTCATGGCCCCTGGTACCCATCCAGATGTGCAAAGGCAGTGCCTGGGCATGTCCTGCCCATGCCACAGTGGTCCTCACCTGGCCCCTACGCTGTCCCTGGAGCTCTCTGAGAGCAGCCAGCACCCACCAGCCCTGCTGCTGCTGCCAGGGCTGTGGGATTCACCAGGCCCCCTGTGAAATTGCCCCCCATCCCTTGTCCCCCCCAGCTTCCCACCCGCAGCTGGGCAATGGCGACATCCCCACGCCGTGGTGAGCAGAGTGGGGCTGCTCAGCCCCTTCAACGCTGGCATCCAGCGCCTTTCCTGTTTTCTATTATCAACTGAATTTGGCATGGAGGGGATTCTCTCCCCACATCCCGTTGGCACACAAAAGGCTCAAAAACCAGCAAAACCATTGTTTGTGCTCGAAGGGCGGGGACCAGGGTGAAAAGAACAGCATGTTTTAGAGCCCAGAGCTAGGAACCATTAGAGCATCTGGAACAGTTAGTGGGACAGGGGCGTTACAATTAAATGAAAATGGGTGATTACAGAGCCATTCCCTGGCTCTGACATACACAAGGGCAGTTGCAGCACATGCCTGAGCACGCATTTAAGGGGATTCCTCTCCTACAAGCCCAGAATAAATGGGGTTTTCATCAGGAAAGCCTGATGTCGGTGTGGCTGCCTTCACAGGACAGAGGAGCATGGCGGCCCTTTGCCAGGACACGGTGCAGAGGCATCTCCCACCCAAGACCACGCGCAGCTCCTGTGGAAGGAATCATGTTCCTCAGGAACAGGGAAGCTCTGGGGCCCTGAGGAAAGGGATGCCATAGCCTGGGGCAGGGGTGGGGCATGGGGTGTTCAGTCACAGCTGCCAGTTTGCAGCTGGGATGGAAATTCTGAGGCAGAAATGCAGCTTTCTCTTTAAACAAGTCCATTTGGAGTGTTCATGCCCCATCCCTCCGGTTCCCACTGTTCAGACTGGACCGAGCAGCTTCTGCAGAGATACACGAGTCCTGCAGAAAAAATCCTACTGTTCAAGGACCTCAGCCCTGTCCCCTGAAATATGCTGTTTTCATTAAAACAGTGAAATCGGATTTCAAAAAACCCAGGCTTTGGATAGTGGCCCTTGATTTGGGCCTGATGAACAAGATCCAGAAGCAAAACAAAGGCTGTTTCCACAATGGTTGGAGGGAAAGGGAAGAGGTCCAATTGCAAAACTTGGATCCTGGCACCGAGGGAGTCTTTGTGTGCGAGACCTGTGGCAAGGGACGGCAATGACTTTGGGAAATTCAATACTCGCCCAGCTCATAAACAGAAAACAAGGAAAATAAACTTGGGCAGATGGGAGGAAGCGGAGAGCCAAGCTGTGGATTTCTGCTCGGCTGGAAAAGAGCACGTCTGTCCCGGGCAGTGGCTGCCAAGGCTGAGCTCGGGATGGTCAGGGCAGTGGGCACCGGGCACTGGGCAGTGGGCACAGGCAGCTGGCACAGGGCTGGGGAGCTGGGGCACCTTTGCCAGGGCACCAGGCGGGAGGAGAGGCTGCAGGGAGCTGGGACAAGGCAGCCCTGGTGGGGACAACACTGCAGGGGTCCCCGGCCCATGAGATGGGCTCAGGGACAGCGGCAGTGCCAGTGCCCACCGCGGATCTCCTTGGTGGCTTGGTGGAGGGGGAGGCAGCAGAGTGCACTGTGCCATTTCATGGGGAAGCTGGAAACACTTGGCTGTGGTGGTAACAAGGGTGGGCTGACAATGTGAGTAGAAAAGAAAAGAAGCTTCTCTGCCAGGCTCCTCCTGGCACACGTCGGAGCGTGGTGCAGCCGGATCCCTCCTGTAAAACCCTCACGGTTGTGCAACGTCCCGGAGCAGCTCCTTGTCTTGGCATGGCCACCTCCTCCTGCTCACGGCTGCTCAGCGGTGGAGAACCGGCTCCGTGCGCTCAGAGCCCGGGCAGCAGAACCTGTGTAGGTTAAACCACCCGCCGTGTGTGCTGCGGCAGAGGAGCAGCCCCACAACACGCTCAGACAGGGAGGTGGTGGCTGGGGATGTGACAGGAGCAGGGATGGGCTGCGACAGGATGAGGGCAGCAATTAAAGGTTCGGTGAAAGAAATGAGTTTTGAAAAAAGCTTTTGAGAAATAGAGATGATGACTCCCTAAAGCCTCAAATCCGCTGCCAGACGATGCCGCCTTGTTCAAAAACACAAGAACTAACTGTTCCCTCTTGGCCACAGACAAGAGGAATCGGTATTTAGACCGTTTATGGGCCACAGAGGGTCAGCTGAGATACGAAATCTGTGGATTCATTGAATTCCCTCATTACCACAACCCTACATTTGCAACTACAGGCTCCTGAAGCCCAGCATCCCGCCCGCCACCGAGTGCTGCCTGCAAACCCCCTGCCTGCGCTGCCTGGAGCCGAGCCGGTGCCCCATGCCATCCCTTGCCAAGCCTTGGTTGCACCCCAGGTTGAACAAGAGGTTCCCCAAAAATCTGGTATCAGGCCACTGGTGAGACCCAATCCACCACTGGAGCAGTGTGTGTGTGTATAGGAAAAGCCTACAGTATTTTTATATTCTGACAAATTTTCATTCCTTTGGCTCCAGGAGAGAAGCAGCATCCTCCCTCCCTCACATCAGGAAATTATCCTTGTTTATTTCAAGTCCTAAACTACTGGCTCATAAAAAAGCAGCAGCCAAGAGTGGAGAAGCGGCGCTGGAAGGCGGCACTGCCCGGCACCACCAAACCCGCCGGAGCCGGGGAGCGGGTGCTAGGCAGTGCCCACCCCCCCAGCACCGTTGCCCAGGACCCCAGCCCCAGCCTGCCCATGTCCCTTCAGCCCTGGGACCGAGGGGCAGCCCCTGGCCAGCCCTGGATCTCTGGCAGCCCCCCTGCCCCGACCCAGCCTTTGCCTGCTCAAACCAGCAAAGGCAGACTAAAGAGATCCAAGCCAGCCACCTACTGCTCCTCCTTGGAAATTCATAGAAGCACCGCTGGCCCGGCCTTCCTTTCTGACAGAGAATGGCATGAGAAATACTGGTGATAAAATACAGTGTATACTTTGTTGGAGGAAAAAAAACATAATCCTAAATCGGTATGAGAAGCACACTTGAAACGGTATTTTAGAAGAGTCTGTCAGATACGCTGGCCAGCCATTAAATTTCACAGGTTCAGTTTAAGAACTTCAGGAGATTGCTGGCATTGCCTGAAAGGGAGAGGAAAATGATAACCACATGTTAGGGGCTCCAAGTGAGATGCAGAAATCTGGAGGATAATCCTTATTGCTATTCAAGATAGAACCGAATAGCCACAATAAAGAATTCCATTCACCTGCCTGGAGAGTGACTGACGGTAACTTTTAATGGCAGTGAAATTAAAACCATTTCTTTAGGGCAAGCAGATCAGATGTTGTGGTGGCCGTGGGTTTGCCCAGACCTCGTCTGGCTTCTCCATCTGCCCTTTGCCTGCCAGAGGATCCCACTCACACCACTAGTCTGCAATGTTGGACAGTGGATCCTGTGGCCACAGAGCTGGCCCCTGCCCTAGGGAGTGAGAGACCAGGGCACCTTCGGCCACCACCGCCTGCTCTGCTCCTCCAGCCCCACTGCTCCCCAGCACCTGCACCTTCCTCCTCGCCATGCTTCCAGTGCCTTCCATGGGAGCAGAGCAAGCCCTGGCATAGGCATCTTCCTCAGCCATGTTGGAAAACAAACCAATTCATGCCACAACACTCAGAAAGTGCCTGGGGCAGAGATGAGCTGCAGCGATGCTGAGCTCCTCTCCACCCCGACAGGCACTGTCACACGGACACTGTGTGCTGCGGCAGCGAGAGCTCGGTCCCAGCTGAGCTCAGCACCACCAGCCATGGGATTCTGGGCAGGCACAGAATCTCCAGCTGGGTTATTCACCACCCGTCCTGGAGAAACAAGGTGTGCTGCAGTGCCAGCTTACTGGGGTCAGACAGGGGATCCCACTCCCCCACCACTACCCCCCGAGGGTCAGACCCATGCCACGATGGTGCCCATCACCCTGCACCCGGATCCAGCCTGTGGGACAAGAGTGCACAGAAAACAGGACATCCCTTCTGTGGGGCTGCGCTGGGAGGGCAGCAGAGGAGAAGCTGGCTGTCACTGGACACAGAGGAAGCAGATTCATCGTTCTTGTGTACATCTCTAGCTGTGAAATCAGGCCTCTGGGAAGGCAGAGGGAAATGGGAACCGAGGAGGATGGGTCACACTGACTCCTGGGACACGCTGTCCCTCGGACATTGCCACAAAACCCTTCTGCCCAGCCCCAGGTGCAGCTGATGCTGAATGGCCACAGGGCCAGCGGAGCACCGGGATGCAGGATGCTGTGCCAGGATGTGGGATGCTGTACCAGGGGGGTGCCAGGACATGGCTCTGAGAACACACCCGGGAGCCCCAGGGGTCCAAGCTCAGTCCTGGCAATAAGGATCTTGACTGAGCAGTGATGTGCAGGGCCAAAGCACTCGGAGCTCATGGCTGTCTGTGTGGACACGATGAGAAAGCCAAGGAGCACCGTCTGCAGGGGCTGTGGAGTTGGGAGCCTCTGGATCCGAGGAGATTGTTACTATACTTCAGATTATATAAATAACTCCCTGAATAAAACCACATGTGGCCATATTCTGTTCTCCATCCCTCAGTGCTCTGCCGACAGCACACAGGCTCTTGCAACACTTGTTTACTGGGGAGACTGTATATAAAGTGAAAATAATTTGCTAGGTCTTATGTTTCCACTTTAATTCCCAGTGTATAAAAAAAACCTGTGAATTTGCTAATGGGCTTTGAAAATGTATTTTTAAAGCTAGGGCGGCGTGAGTCGGTGAGTTGTTACAAAGGCTTACAGAAGGAACAAGGTTTGCTAGAAAAATTATTCCCCTGAGAAAATCTGTAACAGCTTAAAGGCCGGGGCCTGCTTCTTCCCAAGAAAATAAACACTTTTCTGCATCCAAAATCAAGCTTCATTTCAGGTATGAAGCGAGCTTGTTTGTTCTCTGGTGTTTATGTTCTTCCCATAGGCTTTGGTGTTTAGTTTAACATGTTTTGAGGCCAAACATACACTCACAGAGTCTCTCTACAAAGGAAGATTCCTGTTGCATCTTTAAAGCACACTTTTGGACAGAGATAAATGGCTACGAGCTTTGGGAACGTCAGAGCCAGATGGTCAATTGAGATTTCTTTGTACATTTCTGTGTTTCACTCCAGAGTTGGTCTTGCATAAAAAATATTTTCTTAGCATTTGCTCTGACCTGCAGACCTGGGGAAACATCCAGAGCAGGAGGATTTGCAAATGGGCTACTCTGAGGGGCCACAAACCCAAGGCTCGCTCGCCCCTGGTCATTAAAATCTACATACTTTGGGATTTTTCATACCTGGGGCTAATTCAGAGCTTTTGATTTGCTGGATTTTTTTTGTTAAGCAGTGTCCAGCTTGAGGAAGCAGCCCCTGCTGCGCACTGGGAACAGGGGAATCTGTGTGAGTGCTGGGTTTCTCCAGGCAGTTAATTGGCATTTCCCATTTACAGCCTAAACCTCCTGCGAGTGGGAGAGCGGACTCTGAGATTCTCCACAAACATTTCCTAATTCCTCCTCCGGCAGCCAGGAATATGGGGATGGAAGGCAACAAGGGATGATCAAATTTATAATTTCACAATTTTCACTTTACAAAAGTCTGCAAGGGAAATGCCATTTCCCCCCTCTGCCCCACGTCGATGCTGTGGATGATTGCAGAGGGCTCCCCGCAGACCTTCCCCTCACCCCCACATTTCCTGTCCCTTGGAGCTGGTCCTTCCCCAGCGAGGTGACACCACACCAGCAGCTCCCTGCAGGGTCAGATTTGGGTTGCAATGAGCCCACCTCCTGCCTCTGGGTCCCTTAAACCCTGTTCCCCCTTCCCATAGCCACCTCTCCCTCTCCTGTGAGCGGTGAGGGGAACACGCTGGGTTTCTGCCCGGCCGTAATTAGAACCAGGCGTGATTGCTGCTCCCTGCACCGCGGGCTGATGGTGGAGAAGGGGTTAACAGATCCTGCGGGGACGAGGGCTGTAATTGCCACTAGGCCTGCCTAAGATGAATGAGCTTTTAAAGACTGCAAACTTCTGAATGGAGGAAAGCAGGACCAACAACAGCATCGGCTTTCAAACACCAACAACCAGTGGCAGCAGCACATCTGGAGGCAGCGTGGCTCAGCTTGAAATAAACCCTGGAGGTGTCAGGGTAGTGGATAAGGACTGTGCTGGCAGAGGGAAGGTGGAAAAGATGAACTTCTGAATGCTGGGGAAACAAACAGCCCTGCCAGGCTGGACGTGCGTGTAAGCCTCGCTTCCCTGTTCCAGCCGAGGGACCCTGAGCCGCTGCACCGGGGTTGACTAACAGATGCTGGCTGGGTTTGGAAAGGCCATCCTGGGCTGTTGCAAAACAGCTGCCTCTGCATGGTCCCACCAGGGACACATCTCCAGCCGGGGCTCCTTTCAACCCAGCTGCGGGAGCCTGGCTGGGAAACAGCGGAGAAAACCAGAAAAACCAGGTGCTGGGTTTGATTCAGGGGACTATGGAAAGGCTGCCCACCCCGGGGTCACCACAGGAGCAGAGACACCCCTGAGACCCCACAGGAGCAGAGACAGCCAGCCATGGTGGGGTCACCGAGGGGCACCATGTTCCCCTGTCCTTCCATGGCCCCAGCATCGCTGCCTCCTCTCCCCCAGGGCCCAAAGGAATGAAGGGCACTCACTGTGGCATCAGCCCTGACTCCAAGCAGCTTTTGGAGACCCAAAACAGCAAGCAGACATGTTTAAAGCACTGTAAATAATCCTGCAAACAGCTCCACTGAGCAGAGGCAGCAGTGTTGGTATGGAGGAGCAAGGGCTAAGTTTAAACATCTGGTTCTGTGAATTCCTATATTGTAATAAAATAAGTCTTCCCACAGATTTCACGTCATCTTTGTCTGGGCATCACTGAACTGTGAAGGGAGAAACTTTTTTGTGGTTTTTCAGAGGAACAAAGAGACAATATGCATCTGGTGAGGTGTCCTGGCAGCCTCCTGCGCCCTGAGCCGGCATCTCGCCCTGGCAGCATGGCCCCATGTCCTGGGACAGACACAGCCTGACCCCAGCACCCCAAACTCTCCTGGGGGGAGACCGTGCTCTCCAGGGCTCAGGGAGTGCTGGGTGACCTCGCTGCAGCCCACAAAGACCAAGTACAGCAGCCCTTGAACAGAAAGAGGCACTGGGAAAAAGCCTGCAATCTGGATCCCACCTTTTTGGCCCCCGTTCAAATTAAAGGGCAACAAAGAACATACAGCAAACTGGTAAAAAACTCAAGGTCTTAATGAAGTCCAGAAACGACCATTCCCTGCAAATCACAGCCTCGGGCACCTCCTTGTGCCACCCTGAGGCTGGTGGGGCAGGACTGAGCTCTATGTGCCTCCTCCATGGGCATTTCTTGGCAGCATCACTGACTTCTCACCCAAATGCCTCCAGGAAGGGAGAGCTTGCTTTTTGGTCCCAGGAGGGAGGGATGTGCTGATCGGGGGTGTGATGCTCAGCCTCCCATTGCCAGTCCTTGTCCCCACCCGTGGGACAATGGCTGGGTCTGCCCCCGAGCTGCCTCCAGCCTTTCTCCAGATGCTTTGTCTTTTCTGAAAAGCTTTCCCTGCAAAACATGAATCTGCTGGAGCAGGTGGTTGGGCAGAGGCAGTGGGCATAGAACTGCTGGGAACTGAGCAGTGCAAAGCTGAAGCAGGACTGGATCCTGGTCTGCATTAAGCCCAGAGCTGTCTCCATTTCTCAGGAGCAGACCCTGAGCTTGGGCAGCAGCACAGGCATCCTTGGGCTCCTCCCTGCACCACTCTCTGCAATGTGACTGCTCAGGTGTGATTTGCCTTTGATTATTGCCTCCAAATGTCATTGGGTGAGTGTGGTGGGGCTGCTCCACAGGCTGCCCAGCCTGCCCGGCATCCTTCAAGGATGGGTGACCCTCTAGCATCAACAAAAATCGAGGGTCCCCTTCTCCTCAGCTGGGGGATTCTTGGTAACAGCCTGTAACACATCACAGCCCCTGTGTTTATTCTGAGGGAGGCATGTTTAAGTGACCCTGGGCTTATCTTAAGTCGACCACTTGTGCAGAGAAGAAAGGCCACAAGTCTGTTGAAAGTCAGGGGGACATTTGGCTGCAGCCGCTCCTCTGGGCTGATGAATGGCTGATGGGGGAACACAGCGGGAAATGGGATGAACCCAGCTGTAAATGCACACAGATGAAGTGGGTTCAATGAAACCTGAGCATTTTGAGGGGGAGTGGGAAGGGAATGGGACCCCCACTCCTGAGCTGAGCCTCACGCTCCCCAAGGGCTCCCTGTTGCTGGGTACACACTCCCGTGTGACCCGCTGAGAGCAGAGAGTCCGTAACCATAAATCTTCAGGAGCCATTTTTCAGTGGGACTAGATTCCATTTAGTCCACAGACTTACTGGTCTGTTTGGGAAAAGGGATTTCATTCCTTCGCTTCTTTTTGTCAGGGTGGATTTACTGATCCCAAACATGTTCCTCACACTTTATTCAGGGCTTAATATGCATCATTTACCTTGCCAAGCTGTCACCAACCTGTCTGAGCTGTACACGCAGGCAGGCAATGCATTTCCCTTGCCCCATTGCTCTCCCTGCCAGATGTGGAGCTGTGAGGATAAAGGAGCCAGGAGATCCCTTGATAGATACAGTTTGCCTTTTTGGGGGTTGCTGCTTATTCCCACCCCGTGCAGGGGCCAGCAGGCTCAGCACAGGGGGGACACGTTGAACTCCAGCCCCATTCCTGGGAACAGGTCACCTGGAACACGAAGTTGTGTGGGAGAGAATTCAGTTTTCTTGTTCTATTCCATTTTCTTGGTCAATACAAAACTGATCATTTCTCTAGGCCAGCTGCCCTAAGTGGGTATCTAATTTTAGCTGCCCAGCTCTGCAGCAGGGCTCCTCGCCTCTGGGCCCTTTGCAGTCACTGGTGGCCATGCCCCACTCAGCCAGCAGTGCCACAGCCAGCAACACCGGCAGCCAGCCCTTGCCAGCAGCACCCAGGTCCCCATGTCACTGCTGTCCCCAAGGCAGACAGAGAGGAAGTACCTCATTGCTGGCACTGCTGCCCACCCCAGGGCTGGTGGGGATTAGACATTTCAGTTGGTTGGTAGGTTTCGTTCACTTCTCCAGGGACTATGGCTGAGATTGTTCCTGCTGTGGGATGAATGGTTGTAGGATGTCCCTGCTCCTCCTGCTCCTCCTCATGCCCCTGCTCCTCCTCATGCACTGTCCCTGAGAGCATCAAGCTTACCTGCTCCAGCCCCTTTTCCTCCACTGTAGCCCCCAGCTGTGCAATTTCGGGGTCCTGTCTTCCTACCCAGCACCTAGCACCAGGAGCAGGGAGACATCCCAAACCTCTCCTGCCCTGAAGCCGTTTTCCACCCAAAATGAATCTGTGATTTCACCCAGGTCCTCACCCAGGGAACTGAACTGCTGACCCCTGGGAGCTCTGACAGTTGGCACAAGGGATCCCCGATGAGAGCACAGGAGGGAAACAGGCAGGATTTACATTCTGTCCCTTACAAATGGTTTGGCTGATTCACTAGAGGCCGGATGGAGCATAAAAGTGGAATTTATTCTAATTAAATGGTTGCAAATGTCATACTACGTTGAGCCAGAAAGTTCCTCTACACGCAACGAACGGAATTCAGGCTTCGGGAATGCATGTGATGTTACCTGCTACTGCCTGAGAAGGACATTCTTGTCCTTGACCTCTGATCTCAGAAATGAAGAACAAACGGCACTTTCTTGTTGGGGTGCCAGGATCTATCCCGAAAGATATCAGAAAGGCAGCATATGCTTTTTCAATTAATTGAATGAGCACCATTTCTTTCCAGGTGAATAGCGAAATTACCTGCAGATGTGACTTTCCAGCAGTTGTTAACGTTTAACTGTTGCCCCGCAGCTCGAAATCGCTCCATCATGACAGGAAAATCTGGCTGGTGACTAGTGGGTGCTGGCATTGGCGTGCCTCAAAAAGAGCAGGCAAAACCAGGGAGGATCTTCCCTCTGAAAGACAAACCCCTTTGAGACTTTTTGAGTGCGGACCCCAAATCCGAGACCCCGGAGTCTGGGGGACCTCAGAGGAGGTACCACATCACCGACTCCCTCTGTCCCTGGGCAGAAGCAGGAATCCTCTTACTTCTGGAAAAGGTCCTCTCCAGCCCTGTCCATGCTCTGCAGGATCCAGCTCCCATTTCTGGGGATCTGTGGCGTGGGGAGCAGAGCTCAGCACCCAGGGACTGAGCAGCCCCATGGGGCCAGGCCCCCGACCAGCACCGGCACCTGCACCTTTTAAGCACAGACTGGTCTGACTCAGGATAACTGGATTATCTTTCTGCCTGCTGTTAAATATATATTAAAGTTAAGTATGTCTGGCCTGGGCCACGGCACTCAGCACCTTGTGGTCTGTGCTCACGGTGGGAGGCAGGACCCGGGGCGCTCGGTGGACACTGGGGCATCCAGCAGCTATCATCACACATTCTGGTACACGCCAAGCCTGTCTAAACCAATGGCTTGTAAATGCAAAGCTCCATCTCCAGTTACTACCCCTCTGCATCAGGCAGTCCCCTGCTCTACGTGAGATATGTTTCGAATGATAGCATTTGTCTTTAATAAATGGTCACTCCATAAACTGCCTCCTATGGGAAACCTGGGGTTTATAAGTAAAACCCGATGTTTCCATTTCACTACAGTGTGTTTGCTCTAAGATGAATACCAACTCATCCTCTGCTTAGTATCAGCCTAAGGTGTGCAGTGGGTTTGTCTTACTATTTATGACATTCATATATCTAGGCTTAATCTGTTTCAGATCCCAGAGCTGTGTCTGCGTCGGTGTCAGCTTGACCTGAAACAGGGATGGTCTTTTGCCGCGGTCACTGGCATCACCATAGGTGACAGGAGAGGAGCAACATCCCTTCCATGGCCACAGAAAGTCTGGCTATGGATTGGAAGCCAAATGCTTGCCTCAGAATCATTGGGAATGCTGCGTCTTTAAGGCCAAATCTGTCTGTTCTCTTCCATCCTCTAAAAAGGAATCTGAGATGCGTGAACAGTTTTTGAGCCACTTGTCGAAGCAGCACTGCACTCCAGACTGCTGCATGGGCTGGAGATGGGACACACCACTGCACTGCAGGTTGCAGCACTGGGGGCCTCTGCTTTCCTGTGTGCCACTGCTGTCCCTCCAGCCTTAAACACACCATTCCCTATCCACCGTGCTTGCACCTTGACATACACCAACAGAAAAATGCTTCATGAGTAACTGACAATTTCTCAGCCATTCAGTAGACATTTACCTATAGCATCACCTTAAAATATTGCTCATGACGTACAAAACTCATCCACAGGACAATAAACCCGCACAGGTAGTGAGCATGTCTGTATCCTCTGTTGGCTTGAACAACTGTACAGCCTCATGTTCCATGCCATCAGTGCTGCATCACTCAGGTATTTCTAACCAAAGCAATGAGATCAGCTCTGTCCCATGAGAAGTGCCCTCCTGGTACCTCCTGGGGCTTGCAAGGGGAGCAGAGAGCTACCTCACCTCCTGCTAATCTTTCCAGGGCGTCTCTTTCCTGACTGTCTCACTAGGGACTGAAGAGCCCTCAATGACCTCAAAAGCTTTAGAAGTCAGGCTCAGGGAAGCACCATGGGTTTGTCTCTGCTGGAGAAGAGAAGGTATTATTTGAAACTGTACAGAGTCATAGGCAAGTGGGTGAGAGGAAATATATATTTCAGCCAGATTGCTCTTCTCCCCCCTTTTCCAGGGCTACTAAACAAATATCACCACAGCAGGGTAAAGAAAGGAAACCACAGAGCAATCAGCCCCGTGGGCACGGGCACAGACAGAGGAAGGTGCTGCTCAGCTCCGCCGTGGCAGGGGAGAGCTGGCTGCAGGGACCCTTGGGCATGTGTGCTCACAGGACCCACTTCTTTCCCTGGTTGGAACCTGTAGTTTAGTTCACAGCAAATGCCCTTTGGGGATGGAAAAAAAGAAAAAAGAGAGACTGACCCATTTGAGTTCCATCTGGTGGAGTTTATAACTGTTCTCCTTATAATTGCCAACAGACAATGTGAATTGCAATTAGCTAATTGCTTGCTAACTTTCCGTTCTAATAATAGTCATGTTCCAGAGTTATACAAGCTTGGAGGCTGCTGCTGTTCCCCTGCAACTGGCAATAATAAATAATACCGTATTCCCTCAGCTTCACCCTTTCTTCCAAGTTTCATCCCCATGCAAATTGCTCCAGCATGTACTAATCCCTGACGGGATGGCAGAGGCATCAACAGCATTTATTTGTAGTTCCCTGCACTGGGAGTGTTCAACACCCACACGATGATGTGGCACTGGGAAGCTGTGACTCCCGTGTGCCACTTGTCCCCTCCACGTGGCCGAGCCAGCAGGTCCAGGAGGTGCCTCTCAGTGGGGCTGGGCAGCAGCACCAAGTGCTCAGGACCCCTGGAAATCCAGACCTCCTGTCAGTATGTGTTTGGTTTGAGTTTTTTTTGAGTTTTGGGGTTTGGTTTGGGTTTTTGCTTTCTCTTTCGGCATCAGATGTGGCCCTGGCCCTTGTAGTGACATGTTTTATTACCAGTAGCTTCAATAATGTCAGCACAGATCTAAACTTGAGCTCTAGAGAAGACACACACTCCCCAGCAAGAGAACAAGCTCTACAGCCTCACTGGTGCAGCGATAAGGGGGGTTGGATCCTGGCAGGGGTCCCGGTAGGGACAGGGGTCAGGCTTGGGTGACAGCCCCAGTGCTTCCAGGGCAGGGGAAGTGGGGAGCTCCTTCCATTCGGGTGAACTTTTCTGCACCCCTCCCTGGGCTTCCCAGTCCCTGGCTTGTTACTGCTGTGCAGATGTGGCTAATTGAGAAGCGAAGTCACAGCCTGATCCCGCGACGCCAAGGCCAATGAAATGAGCAACAGCATTCCCTGGCGCGCGAGGGACTACTGAAGGCGGCCCTGCCAGCAGGCTGACATCCCCCGCGCCTGCAGACTAATCTCATTAAACTCAACCAAAAAGCCTTTTAGAGTTGGGGGAGTCCTGTCCAGCAAAAGCTGCTCTGGATTATTCCCCTGCTGCCTCTGGGGTTTTTCCACCTCGTTGGCTCCCGTCTCCCTGTGCCTCGGGCGGGGGGACGTGGGATCCCCAGCTGCCAGGTGTGATGGGGAACATCTGCCCGGCCCCCACCGCTCCAGGGGGCTCAGCCCACCCGAGGTCCTGACTCCTGCAGACATGACCTAAGACAAACAGCAGGGGCTCATTTTCGGGTTCCTCATTAGCAGAATGGTTCTGTCTCTGCCTCAGGTGCTCTCCCAGCCCCCTGCTCTGGACAGATCAGCCGCAGCCCCCCTGGTTCCAGACCTGTTTCATGTGGCTTTTCCTTTGTGTGCAGTTATCTGGACCCTTCCATCCTTTACTTCTCCCCTCCCCTGCTCCTGACATCTGACTCACAGGCAGGTTTCTAAGTTTAAAATCACTCCCTGTGCAAGCCAGATGCCATCTCCCCTCATGCACAACCTGTTCTCACCCTCCTTCCTGGGGTTTGGCCAGGGAGGTACTGAAACCATAGCATGGAACTGGGTTCTCCTCGGCAAAGCCAGGCGGGTTCTCCCTCGCCCTGCACAAGGTGGAGGTTTCCTGAGGGAGGAAAGCTGTGTGTAGAGAACTGGCCTGGACAACCCAGGATATTGCCTGGCACCAGTAGGTGTCTGTAGACACTCCCAGGTTCTCGCTCTCCTGTGCACCCTACATCCAGGTGCGTCCTCCACACACCACACGCAGACGTTCTTCTCAATGAAACTCTTGTGTTCCTGGTCCCCAGCCCTCTGAGAACAGTGGCTGAGCAGAGGTTGATTTGAAATGCCCAGGAAAGAGTGAAGATTTCAAGGTTCCTTGAGCATGAAACAGCATGGAAACCCAAGTACAACACCTTGCAAAAAGTCCTCAGAGGTGGCAAATTTGGTCTGGTTTTTGAATGACAGGAACAAACAATTATTGTAACAGACTGGAGGGAACCTCAAACCCGTTGATCAGACCAACTTTAAGTGTAGGCTGTGTAAATCAATGACACCTGGGTAATTGCTGATGGGCAAGCCCCCTGATTTTTCTATTTTACATTCAAAATCAGCTCTGTTCAAAATTCTTAGTCGTTTCCTTTCCTCCATGAGGAGAGGGAGATGGTGGAACCCACTTTTGCAGGTAATTGGTAAAGAAAGAAAATGAATGATGGTATTTTATTTCTCAGACACCCAAAGCAATAAAAATCACAGGATTTACTCCAGAATCACAATTCCTCCCGCATTACAATGGAGCCACCCATTTGTTTTCAAGACAGGAGTGTGATGCCAGTGACAGCAAGACATGAGACTGCTGTCACTGCTGTCTTCACCCCGGGCTCAGGTGCACGAGGCAGGAGCAGGCTCTTCCTGCTCGAACGAAGCAGCGGGACACCACGAGCTGGAGGAACTCAGCCAAAGGAACAGCTTTGCTTACTTCTGCTTTGGCTTCCTCCACAAATGTTTTTTTCTCAGCACTGGCTGATGGGTTTCAGACTGAGGGAACATTAGGAAATGAAGAGGAGAAGGCTCTGACACATTGCTTGCAGTGCCAAGGAATGGCGGTGACGCACGGCAGCTGGCGGGGATGCTGGGCCAGTGCTGCCGTGCAGAGTCACCCTCCCCGGGACCCTGATGTCCCACCACACTGTCCCAGCACCTCCACAGCTGCCCTGCTCACTGTCTCCCAGCACTACCTGTAGCTTCTCTGTTGATGTCAGAAGCTGGTGACCATCACCTGCAGCTCAGAGGTGACACTGGCCAGGGCCATGCCAAGAGGACAGCAGCAGGGTCTGCAGCATCTCCAGAAACCTCCCATTAAGGGCAGGGGAGCGGGACGGCAGGAAGACTGCCTGGACCTGGCAGCTGCACAGCACAGTGTGTTCCCAGGGCCGATGGCACGTTGTGGAGCAGAGCTTCGTTTGGAGCACAGCATGGTTTGGAGCAGAGCTTCGTCTGGAGCACAGCATAACGTTTGGAGGCTCAGCCTCAGGCCAGGTCACGCAGAGTCAGGAGAGGGTGAGGTGTTACTGGACCACACTGTGCTCTCAGGGGGAGCATCTCTTCTGCTGCACCCTGTGAGCTACTCCCAGCAGTCGCTGCCAGGTGCTCTTGGAAACAAGATCATGAGGTTTGACCAGCTTGAATTCATCTCCTGACCTCAGGGGAAAAAAGAAAAGGTCCTAATATGCTTAAAGCAGAGCTGAATCTGGTCTCTGGCTGACAAGTGGCCATGGACTATGCACAAAAATGCTCTAAGGCTGACTGCACCAAATGTTTCTTCTCCACCTAACACAGTTGTTTGGGATTCAGTTAGAAACAGAACTGCATCTTGTAGTTTTTAATAAAGCTCTTGGCGAACAGTTCAAACACTGGGGGGGGAGCAGGAGAGGGAGGCTGAATTTATGGGAGCGAGAGGAGATCATTTGCTTTCTTAGGAATTGGAAAAGATTAATGGTGTGCAAAGGCTCTTGGATTCATTCTTCACATAGCAGAATGGTTAGGAGACTTACCGGCTTGGTGTTCTTCATTCTGCCTTCCCCAGGTGGCCTAGAGACTGTCTGGGCTGTAGATAAAAAAGAAGCAGGGAGCCATCCCGTGTCAGCCCCCAGGGAGGAGGGCGGCTGCTGCGCCGGGAGACGGAGGAGCACCGAGTCTCACAGAGGCTTGTGGGGCTCGGTGCAGCCTGACACACTTGGCATCAAGGTGGGACACACAGGTCACCTGCAGAGCGTGACCAAAGGAACCCACTGACCGTCTACCCCCTGCTGCAGTAACAGCCACCTCCCCAAAACCAAAGTTACACTGGAAACCAGGCAAGATGATGGGCAGAGAAACTCGCTTTCCCTTGTTGGGTCACTGTCAGAGGAACATCAAACAGATCCCCTCCTTTCTCCCTGCTGCTGTAGCGGGGAAAATTGCAAGCCAACACCTCTGCCACTCGGCGGGTACAAACACAGCACTGAGAACTCTCAGGATTTCATAGACACAGAGCACAGTCACCTACAGAAAATGAAACTTCTCTGCCATCTGTGAGTATCTGGGGGTAGAAGGCTGCAGTGAAGCTTAAAACTGCATTTTGAGGCAGCAACAACTACTCAGAAGGCCATGATCAGTCTTATTTTTCAAATAATATTAGGAAATATAATGTTTGCTCCATCTGAGAATGAAGGAGGAACTTGAGCGAAACTGCTAAACATAGAAGTTCCTGGACATCTGGAAAGGATTAGTCGGGAAGGTGCCTGGGACAAGGAGTTCAGGCAAGTTCAGGAGACACCTACTGTAGATTTGTTTCCACAGGAGGAGAGAGGAGGAGTGGAAGGGTTGAGGGGAAAAGCAGGAAGGGAGGATTGAAATAGAACCGACGCAGGACTGGCAGAGAAGGCGAGCGGTGAGAACAGGCTCCGTTCTGGGGAAGCGTGAAGCTCAGAAGGGGCAGCCCGGGAGGGTGTGCTGGAGGAGAAGGGGTGGGTGCAGCAACGAGGGGTGAGCCACGGTGGCTGAGAGCTCGCCCACAACTCAACAGGGCAAATGCAGTGATAAAGTCAAGAGCACCAGAGAAAGGCTAATGCAGAGACAGCTCAGCGCTAAGAACAGAGCCTCGCATCCCCTTCGTGTCGATGGGAGAGCGCTCGTTTTATTTCCCAGCAGGTAAGCACTCACACAGCCTCCTGGGCCCCACAAAATCACAAGGGAGTTCTGCTTCAGGCCAAGATGAAAATCTCAAAGACTATGCAGGAAAACCAGCGGGGCTTGTGAAAGCCAGGCTGGGTTTATTAAATGACTCACGAAACTTTTTATCACATATTTCTGCCTCCGACTCACTTTACACTGAAACTCAGGTGCCAAATTCCTTCACTTTTTCCTAACTGTGGACGCTTGTAGCAGATTCAACTCTGAAATCTGTTTGAAATCCATGAGCTTACGGTGAAGAAAAGTTTCTGGGTTCCCTGGAAGAGTCTGGAGTTGCCCACAGCGGGTCCTCATTTCTGAAGCAGAGCTGTGCAGAGACACCACCGCATCAGAAGCACAGGAAAAAGCAAACTAGGCAGATAGAAGTCGGATGCTCTCTATAAATATCCGTGGGCATTCAAATTTAGTGACTGATTTTAGTTTGTGCTTTCCCTCTAAGTGAAGAATAACTATTTCCAAATTAAATTAGCGGGAGATAAAGCTGAAAATCAAAGCATGAGCTTTGTGTTTCCTGAAAAATTTGCTTTAACAAGGCAGCTCCAGCTGCTAACTTTGTTTTGTTGCATTCCTGAAAGACAGATCTCTGTGCAAGGATAGTTTAAGAACTCTGCTCCAAAAAATAAAGGCATGCAGATTTATTTTTGTAGTTATATTTTAGCAGTTTGACTCCGAGTCCTTCGTACTGCCCTTACCCACTGGCCTTGCTCGGGTATCACACAGGCTGAGCCCCGCAACCCCGCATTTGCCCCCCCCCCAGCCATGGCAGAGGCTGCTGCTCTTCCTCTCTCCTCCCTCCAAGCCCAGCGTTCTGACAGACACCAAAATCCCACGCTGAGGACAGCAGACATGGCTTGCCAACAGTGGCCATGTCACAGCTCAGTCTGGGAAAGCTCAGGCCCAGAAACAACCCGAGAGCAAGCCAGGGACCTCCAGCAGTCACTGTCCCTTGGGGGTGAGGGAGAGCTGTGGGAAGGAAGACCCATTCCTGTCACAGAGAGCCTGCCCTGGCACACAGGTACCAGACTCGGCTGTGCAGGCTGCCAGGGGTGGGAAGAGGAGCCCCCAGCACACGTGCCCCCAGGTTAAATGCTCAGACACTGCCCACAGTGGCCGTCTTCATGGTGAGAAACTTCAAACCCACAAAGATGCCCCCACGAATGGCGGCTGAAGGATCTCCCACACATGAGGAACCGTGTTCTTGCCCCCAACCGGGGACCTTGGCTGCTGTCCTGAGCCATAACATCCAGATCCTGAAAACTAAAAACCCCACAGTTGGATGCAATTAGAGCGCTGTGATGAGGAGGTTCAGCTGTGTCCCTCCAGAACACGGCAGACAAATGCAGCTGATGACACAGCCCATCAGCCAGCAGCAGGATGGGGTAATTAATCACACCAAAACTCCAACGAGCACCTCCTTCACCCCGTTGCAGAGTCAGGTCACGGCTGCTCACAAGTCAGAAGGCGAGCTCAGCACTTCCAGCAGGGCTGCTGCTGGCCCACAGACACGCATCAAGAGGGCTGAGCGTCTGGAGAAGCAGAAGGGCCCCCTTCGAGCTGCTCCGAAGACCTTCCAAAATTAAAATCCATTTATTCTTTCCACAGCTGTGCTGGAGACAGGCTGAGGGATGAGAGGGGAGTTGAAGGGCTGTGTGTGCATGTGTAAACACAGTTCTGTATCTACAACCACCACAATTTACTGGTCTATGATGGCGACACGATGACACTCCAGGGCTCACCCTGCCTCTACCCCTCTTGCCACTGGGGAGCAAAAACAGGGTCAGGGGGCTCAGTCCATGCAATACCTGAGCAAGGCCAGGGCTCCCTGCTGTGGACAGGAAAATAACTGCCCAGTGTTGAACTGCTGCTGGGATGCAGCCCCCAGCGTCAGCAGCTCACAGAGAAAATGAGTCAGAGACCATCAGGGTGAGACCCAGCTGCTCGGAAGGGACGGGCAGTGCCTGGCACACAGAAGTGTCTGCAGCCTCTCCTTTGCCAAGGAGCCAAACTGGCATCACCACTGCACCATCGAGGCAGCAGCAGGAGGACTCTGTTCCCTGCTGTCCTGGGAAGGAGGTGGCCCAGTGACAGGCTCAGACCAGCCACACTGTGACTCTCAGTTGGTGGCCTCGCTCAGGGGCTGCAGGAGACACACAGAGCAGGGGACATTGGTCCAGCCATGAGGACCAGGTCAGCACCAGCAAGTGCACCCGAGGGATGTGGAACACACAGGCATGAGGAGAAACCACTTTCAGCAGCGGAGGAGAACCCCTGAGCTGCTGAGCCCCTGGACCCCCCACCCCGCAGGTGCTGGGAGCAGAACCCACCCCACAGCCCTAGGCCCCACGCCCTGCCCTCAGCAAACGCCTGGCTCATCAGCCCTGACGCAGGGAAGCCATGACAGAGCCAGGAGGGTGACATCATTTGTCTTAGCCATCAGAACTGAAGTGCCACCCCAGGAAGAGGTGCCAGCGGACGGGGCACACCAGCTGGCCCAGCCCCAGCCCCCCACCGCCGGGGCTCTCCCAAACCCAGGCCTGCTTTCAGCAGGTTGAAAGGAAGCTGCTGGATTTTGTAGCCCTACTTCACAGCCCCTTTGTTTAAACAACTTGTTTGATGACTGCACCCTTAGTTCTGACAATAGGTGTGATTATGTTAAAGATTTCAGGGAAAAAAACAAATGAATATGTAGTAATTTTGAAAATATAAACCACTCAGACTAGGACCATCTTTGGGAGCTCTGGTGGAAGAGAAGCCCCGGTGTTGCTTGTACAGAACATCTGTGCAACAGCCCCATCAGCCATTGTCCATCTGTCTCAACGCCACGCAGAGACCCGGGCTGCCCCATGGGAGCAGCCACAAACGCCCCTGCAGCCCGTCCCAGCACCCTTCCGTGTTCTCCCTTCCCTGAGGCGCTATGGCTCCTACCAAACACCTCCCGGGGACACAGGCATCCCACCACCTCCCCGGGACCCCACAGAGGGCGGGTGTCACAGCCCACAACGATGTCCCCCGAGCAGCAGCTGCTCGCTCCCGCTCCACTTCTAAGCACCAGGAACAAACTTTTTAAGCCCTAATTTGACGGAGTTTATTTATTTCTAAAGGCGGTACCCAAACGCCTCTCTTACACGGTATTGGCCAGCCGGACGTTACGTTACGCTCCTTTCCTCGCAGCGCACTCAAGCTGGCAGGCCTCAACAGCTTGCTTCAGCCTACAGAAGAGGCACGGCAGGCCAAAGAGACGGCAGCTGAAGAGAACACCCTCCCGCCTTCACGGCTCCTTCAGCTCTTCGCCAGACACCTCCTCACACACCCATCTACAGCACGCCGGGCTCCACAGCAAGCGGCCACAGGCCGTTCCCGCAGCAGCTCCGCCGCCATGGCGGCCCGGCCGACCCGGAAGCGCTCGAGCGACTCGTGACGTTATTAATCCGCGCCGGGCTCCGATTGGGCTGGGCGGCGGCGAGGCTTGAGCGCTACAATTCCCGGCGTGCCCCGCGGCTGGGCAGCGCGCTGATTGGCTGCGGAGACTCTTGACCGGGGATGGCGGGTGAGTGCGGGTGGTTCGGGGCCTGTGAGCTCCGGGGAGGGCGCTGGGGCTGCCGGGGTTGGGGACCCGGGACCCGCGACCCGCACCGGGGCTGTGGGACGCTGTAGAGCGGGGGTAGTGAGCCTGGGCGGAGCTGGAACTCCCAGAGGAGGCGGTTATGGCTCTATTCAGCCGCCTTTATCCCGGCCCGTGGGTGGGCCTCGCTTTCCCCTCCGCGGCTCCCTCCCAGCCCCGTCCTTCGGGGGCCACCCGGTGGAGCCTGTTGGCCATGACACTCTGTACCGTCTCGCCCACCACAGCCACTGGTGCCGGCCGTGTCCGAGGGGTGGCCGGGGAGCAGCAGCGCCATCCTGTGCGGGGACCCTGCCCGCGGCTCCTCGGCCGCGCTCCGTCCGCTCCTCGCTCTGCTCCTGCCCGGGGAGCCTTGAGAGGGGCTCCCGCTCTCCCTGCGGCGCTCGCCTCCCCCCCCCGAGCCCGGTGCTCCGGTGCTCACCCTGGGTTTGGCAGAACGGTCTGAGGGGCTCGGGCCCTCTGTAAATACAGATGGTTACACTTGGGGCTGCGGCTTTGAGTTCTTGTTCCAATTTGTCTTCCTTCTGTTCATTTACAGATTGGAATTCCAGAACTAGTTTTTCTGCCTACATTATGCACTGGGGTTAGAATAGATTGTGTCTTTTTTTTTTTTTAATTGAGGAAAATAATAAAAAATGACTATTCTGTTATGTTGGAAGAGGCTATATCTTGTCACTAGCCAGAGCAGCTTAGCCTCTGGAGAGAATGACGTTGGCTTGTGTCTGAGCTGCTGCCAGGTCTGATGAGGGCACAGCTTCAGGGACTGTCATGGATGGAGTCATCCTTGAGGGGAAAAGGCTCAGAATCTTGTCTTTGTATTCTTCCTCCCACAACCTGAACTATGTGACCTCACAGGGGCCTGTGTTTTATGTTAACAGGCAGGGTTTTGCAGGAGGAATTAAGGCCCCTGTGTTTTACAGCTGGTTCCATGAGGAAAAATGGGGTTTTCATGGCTGTAATTCCAGTCCTGATGAATGCTGCCTGGGGAGGAGACTGTGGTTTTCTTGTAGGAAGGGCGATTTGGGGAGTAATATTCATGGTTTGCTAAAAGATTGCTAAGCCCTGACTTTTAAGATCAAAACTCCTGACCTGAAGCAGAGCTCTTCCAAAGCACGTCCCCCCTGGGACAGAGCAAGCTGCAGGAGAGCTGATAGCGCTTCCAGCAGCGCAGAGCCAACAAGTAGCGGGGGGTGTCTGTGTTTCACCAGAGTTTTTATAGTGCTGGATAACTAGAGAACGCAGGGGAAAAGCTCTCCTGCCTCCCCCTGGCCGGCACAGAGCACAGCCAAGGACTCAGACGGGAGTTCCCTCTCAGGCCGAGTGGGTGCAGCAGTTTGCTGCGCGCTGGGAGGTGCTCCAGAGCCTCCCTGCTGCTACACAGCTTTGCTCTGGGGGTGAGAACTCCAAAGTTCCCCACCAAATTCATAGAGGGGATGTGAAACGTGCCCCTTCCCCAGGGTGTGCTGACCCTGAGCTCCCACCAAGGGATGCTGTTAGAAGAATGGTTGTAATGGGGGCCTCTTCCAGGCAGTTTGATAGATGGGCGCTATCAAGCGCTGTCAGAAACAGCTCTGTGTAGGAAGCAAGCGTTTATCATCACAGACACCTTGCAGGTGGTCACTAATTCGGTGACATTGTAAGAAAGAGAGAAGATAACGATTCCCTGCTTGCTGCCAGGAGGGATGGTTGGTTGGAACTAATCTGAGCTGTCCCTGGGCAAGTTTTTCACGTGGGAGTTTTTGATGTGAAGGTGCAGGAGGGCACCTCCACCTCCTCCACTGACCTGGGTAATTCCACCAGAAATCAGTGTTCCCTGGGTCAGCTGAAGATGTGAGAGGGGGAAAGGCTCCTGAGTGTGACTGCAAGAGGAGCAGGGGAGTTCATACATCGTTTGTCTCCTCTACACAAGCGCTGGGGAGAGCTGCAGAGCCAAGGGTGAAATCTGGAAACCCGCTGTTTTGGTGGGTTTTGTTGAACAGGCTCCAGCTCCAAGTTTTCGGTTCGATTGGGGTGTCTGCAGCAGCAGTAAAGATACCCTGCACACCACCAAAAATCGATCTGCTCGTGGGATTTGAGTCACTTTTGAGAACACAGATAAGTCTCAGGGAGAGAACAAGAAAAAGGTATTGTCCAATAAAAGAAAAAGTCATTCTTCACTTAACAACGGGACAAACTGGTTCTTTGTGGGCTTTTATTTTCAATGAGGGATGGGGTGTTTTTTTTTGGCAGGGCCAGCACCAGCCTCCACTGCCTGGATCTGGGGGGTTTGATGGCAAAGCGGGGACCCAGTTGCCCAAACAGTCCAGGGAGCTGTGAGTCCAGATCCCTCCAGCCACAAGGGGAGGCAGCTGGGGTTGCTGAGCACCATCCAGCAAGGGGAGCCCTTTCCTGGGGTGAATGTTGAGTGTTTTCTTCCATGAGAGGTGCTTCTAGTCTGGTTGGGTCTTGACAGATGGTTTGGACCTGCCAGGAGACCAAACTCAGTAAATCTACTCTATTCAGAGATGGCAGCTTGCTTAAAGGTGGGATTTCTTCCCACAGCTGTGCTGCCAACCAGATCCACCTTGTCCAGTGAATCTCATTGAGAGCAAGATGATATGAGAAGGGATGTGGCTGGAGCTCGCTGTGGGATCGCTGGTGTCACTGCTGGGCTGTCACGTGGGGCTGGAGAAAGCATTGATGTCCCCTTAACGCACAGCAGCGGCGAACGGGGCTTACAGGACACAGCCTTCAGAGCAATTTCATCCTCAGCTGTCATGAGAGCAGGGATGGAATTCTCTGTTTCTCTCAGGAAATGAGTACCCATAAGCTGCAGAGCTTTACACCCCCCTCACCCGGGAGCACCGTGACACTGAAAAATGGGATTAGGCAGAATCACTAATTTTATCATCGCACTTGGAGACCAGGAATTCCAGGCACCCTCCCTGTTTCTCCAGGGAAAGATTTATTGCCTGCTACGGTGTAATTAATCTAATTTCCCTTAATGAGGGCAAGACAGTTAATAGGATAGTCGTCGCCTCAGCTCTGGTTGTCGTGCCTAAGCCTGGCCTTGCCTTTGTGGGGGGCTGCTCCGAGGGGACCAGGGAAGGTCCCTCTGGCGGTGCTGCTGCGGGTGCAGTTACACCCCTTGTGTCTGCACAAGGAGGGGGACGGGATGGGACTCGGGGAGCGGGAGGGTGCGAGGGGTTTGCTGCCAGAGCCCTCCCCGAGAAGAGAGCACCTGGAACTGCAGTCCTGATGGTTTCCATTAGGAGAAAATAAGCTCTTGTGGTGCCACGCTCTAGCGGTGACGGTCGTCTGTTCGGCCGGTGTCGTGTGGCCCCGCAGCCAGCGGCTGAGAGCAGCTTTCCAGGGAAAAAAAAAATCAATAGTTACTAGTTACGGGTCAATCTTCCTTACACAGCACAAACCCTGCTGATTTTGCACAGTTCAGGGCTGCTCTGAGCCGGGAAGGCGAGGTGTTTCATGCACAATTTGAAATGAATTCATCTGAGGCGAGGTGGTAACTGGAAATGTTCGTGAGGTCTCGGCTGCTGCTGTGACCCCCCCAAGCCCTGAGCGGTGCTGGGATGCGACTGCACCCCCAAATCGAGGGGCTGGGGGGAGAGAGGGAGTGTCAGTCCGTAGTGTCAGAGTGGAAAAAGCACATTCATCCCTGTCCTGCATCACTCATAAAAATGGCATTAAGGGGTTGAGCACTGATTGCAGCTTCTCCCAGCTGACTTTGCAGAGTCCAGATGGCATCTGGCTGTGCAGATCCAGGGCAGGCGGGGAGCGGCACTGGGTTCAAGAGGAGCCAGCCCATCTCCAGGCTCTGCTGGTCCAGGAGGACGACAGGCAGAGACACACTGGTGAGAGGCAGGAGCAGTGACAGCGGAGCCCCTCTGGACGTTTGCTCTCTTTCCAAACCTCCCTCTCTCTTCTGCAAAGGGCCTCAGTTCACCTTCATGAAGAACAGGAATTGCAGAGTAATTTGGTGTGATGAGCATCTGCAAATGATACCTTCTGTGAGCAGCAAGTGGGTTTTTTTCCATTGCTGCAGCATACATTAGCCATGGAGGGGTGTCTTGCTCAGCTCAGCCGTCCTGAGTGTGCAGACCAGGGGGAAGAGCTGGCTCTGGTGACCCTGTTTGTGCCTGTCCCTGCTGCTGGGTGGCTTTGGCTCACCTACACAAACAGGATGGGTCTTCACCCTGCCTGGCGTGGGGCAGAGCCCAGGGGCAGTGGGAGAGGGGCACGAGGAGGGCTCTGCTGCAGAAGGGATGCTGATCCCTCTCCAGGGGTGACCCTGTGGCCTGGGAACTCGGGAAGCTGGATCGTGACACTTGATTGATGGGATCGGAGGAGTCGTTCCCCGTCAATGTCAGTCAGGATAGCGCTGCTGACTGCAAATGAAGGCAGGAGGAATTGGACACTAATCAATGCCAGATGGAAGGTGCGATTGAAAACGCCTCTGTCTGGAGCGGGTGGCCCAGGAGGGGAGTGTGGCCAGGCCGGGGCCAGCACTCGGCTGGTGCACATTCACAGACGCTCCTGCTCTCTTTCTGTGCTTCAATTATTGCACACAAAGAAGACAGGAGATGCAGCTCCATAGGAATCACCTGGGCAAGGAAACCGCTTGCCAAGAGCTGCCAGCTTTGAGTCCTGCCAGCTCCGAGCAGCTCTTGCAAATAAAAAAAGGGATGCTGTTATCCCTCCAGACAGAAAGGGGCAGAGATGTGAAAAGCAGTACCTTTGCAGTAGCAAACAGGGCAGAGCCAAGTGTCCCCAGCAGCAGAGAGGGCAGCGGTGCCCACACAGGGAGGAGACCTCTGTGGGGCAGAGCATCCACTGCAAGGACATGTCCCATGATGTACCAGAACAGGATGAAACAGCATGAGGCACCTGCTTGCTATAAATAAAAGCCCTTGGAAGAGAGAACCAATTTCCCTTTCCCTTTGGGACGGGGCTGACCAATAGTAATCCCATTATTTTTGGTAAATAACCCCTCTGGCGCTTTCCCATTTGTTTGAGGAACCAGGTGTCTTGCTGTGAAAGGAGTACAGGTTCATTTTCCCATCAGATATCCAGCTCACCCAGAAAGGGAGGAGGGAGGCAACTTTGGAGAGTAAGTTCGATGCTAATAGCCTGAGTTAATTGCCAATTGATTGGAGCAGGATGGTTGGAGCCCATGGCTTGCTCCAGGTAGTAACATCTCCCAACCTGGGACACCTCACCCATCTGGCAATCACCATCTGTTCCCCACAGCACCCCCTGCCCTGTTTGCTGTGGGAACTTTCCTGGTGCAGAGCAGGAGCCCTGGCCATGAGCAGCACAGGCAGGAGTGTGGAGGCAGCACAGGGCTTTTGGAGGCTGGGGGCTTGCACTACTCCCTTGTCCACTCCAGAAGGGACATGCTGGGCTGGGGGATGGAGGCATCAGGGGGACCCAGCAGCTCTGAGCTGAACCTTGCAGCTTCCCAGTCTGGTGCCATGCAGGCAGGTCAATGGCCAGGATGGGCTGAGGACTCATTGACTAACGGATCCAGGTCGGGGTCTGTGGGCTACAGGGGTGGTCTTTGCCAATCCCTTCTCTGTCTACATCTGCTAATGATCCACCTTTACCTGTTCACCCCTTTTTCTGGCTAAACCCTGGCGCTGCAGTCAGACCATTTCTGCTCTTTTTGTCTGTGCTTAAAGACACCAATTTGCTTTTGGTTAGAAGTGGAAATACCATTTAAAAAACAGAGCCACCGTGTTGCTTTTCCTTCTTCCCAAGCACCAACGATATCCTTGTCCTGTTTGGAGGCTGAAATTATTTGCTACAGCCATAATTGCCTTTTGGCTCCAAGGATTATTGATGAATCTTTCTCTGCGGGTATTCAACGGCTGCGATTTCCTGGCCGCACCTGCGGCACCGGCAGCATTGCGGGGTATTTCCTTTCCTGGCAGAGTGGATTGAATCGATTTGGGGCTAATTCTGTGATGCTGGCAGGGGGGAGTGCTCCTTGCCTGGCTGGGAGCCCCGGCTGGGAGCCCTGGCACCAGCGAGCCCCAGACAAGAGGGCACTGTCACACCCCAGCGATGCCTTCGACCAGCCCAGGCAGCAAAAGGGAATCAGTCACGTTAAAAGGGAATCGTAAAGCAGCTTTGGAAACCACAAGGCAGTGCAGAATTGCTCAGCTGTGTTTGCTCAGAGCCCAGACATTTTACAGTGCCATAAACCTCCCAGCACGTGGGTTGGAGGGTGTAAATCCTGCCCTTACTCTTGTACGTGCGGGCTGACAGCAGGGGCACAGCGCGGAAGGAGAGGCAGTGACACAGGGACTGGGGCGGGGGGGCCATGTTGTTGTGTCCTTGGTCTCGCACTGTGAGCCTGAGGAGATTTATTTTTTGCCAAGTAGACAACTCTGCGCTCAAGGATCACGGCAGATGTTGCAGCTTCACCATCTCCACACCCTCCTTGCGATGCAGCTTCTGAGCTCCTCAGGCTTCCGTGATTTTCCTCACTGTGGTCAGCCTCCAGACCATGCCACTCCCTCGTCTCACTCCCAGCTCTGGCCCTACGTTGGTATCAGGGCTCTTCATTGCCCTGTTGTTTAGGCCTCTGCTTATAAAGAGGTTTCTTCTAAACTTGGGGGTCTCTGGAGCAGTTGTTTCAGAGGAGCTGCTGCTGCAATGGGCTCTGCCAGCAGGTTTATCCCCTGGAACCCAGGGTCCCTGACCATCCATCCATCCATCTCCATCGGTCTCCATCGCTCCCAGCTTGGTCTCACCAGGGCTGGGGGCACAGGAGGAGGTCCCTGCCCAGCCCCAGAGCATCACCTCAGCCTCTCTGTGCCCATGGGGGTATGGACACCCCCCATTTTCACAGGCTGGTGAGCGAAGAGAGGGATCCTGGGCAGGAAAAGGGATTTTATACTTCTGCTCTTCCATCTGCCACCTCCCCAAGGTTTCCAGAGTGAGCCCTGCTCGTGTGGGGGGCTACAGAACGGCTTCTTCCATCCCCTCCCAGGCTCTGGGAATGACCACAGCACCGTGGGGACCTGGGTGACAAATTGCTGGTGCAGTTATTGTGGGGAGCATGCAGAGCCAGTAACGGAGTTGTAATGAATTAAGTGCTGTTACAATTGGTGCTGGGCTACTGCAATGGATGCACGTGTGTTGTGAGGATTAGGACACAGGGGTGATGAATATTGTCTATCATCTGTGATAAAAAGCCTATCACCCCAATACATATTTTCAAAAACTAATTTAATGCTGAAAGAGATTATTAAAAATGAAGAGAGGAAATTGTCTGGGATATATTTAGAGTCCCTTGGTAGGTAAGATGAATTCCAGAAGTCAAAATACCGCCTGTGGGGTGGAAAGGATAGATGCAGATATTGTAGTAGCTTGCAGAAGAGGACAGGGCTGAGACAATCCTTCTGCTGGAGGAGAGTGGTTGGGGAGGGAGAGCCCCCATCTGTGGACCCATGTGCTGGGCCAATATCCCAGTGGGGGGCTGTCCCCTCGCTGGGGAACGGAGCTTCTGCTGTCCCAACAGCCTGGGGTCTGGCCAGTCCCTTCTACCTGCATTTCCCAAACCTGTGGCAAATTGGCAGCAGGGGCAGGAGCTGCTGCGAGTCCTGGTGAAGGGACCTGGGGATTCCCTGCAGGAAAGAGCTTCTGCAGAACGAGGTCTAAGAAGAGCCTTTGCCTGGACCTGCCAAAGGAAGCAGCCTCTGGTGCTGCTGCTGGTGGGTGCCCTCTGGGTCTGTCACCCCGTATTTCATTCTCTCACACGTGCCCTGAGCTGCTCTGCCAGGCGGGGTCTGAGGAGACGGAGCGCCATGAGCTCCACGCTCCCGACATCTGGAAATCTGAGTTTTGATCTTGACTGTTCCCCGGGTCTTTCATTTAATCTCTCTGTGCTGTTCACGATGACAAGATCATTAGAAACTGAGTTCCTGTTGCAGAGCTCTTCCTCGGAGCAGTGTGTAACCGTGCGGACGATGCCTGCAAGACAAGAGGCTTAATTGTGTTCTGCCAGCATCCAGGGGGATGTCAGCGAGTCAAATTTAAAGCCAGGCTGGATGGGGGTGGGAAATGCACCTCCATTACTCACCCAGCCTGAATGAGGTTTCGCTTTTATTATATCCCAAAATAGCTGGTGCCTGGGAGGTGCTGATTGAAGCCATTTGAAAACATGACAACATCCTCAGGACAATAGGTGTCTAATCTAATGAAGCCAGAATGCATTAGCTAAGAGCTGCGTAAAGCAGAGAAAATGCAATTAAAGCATTCCCGAGGACAGATGTCGACCTACGTAGGGGACACTGATATGAAGACGTTGGCAGAAGTCTAATGAAAATAAATGATCTGTTTGAAACATTCCTCAAATCAATAACGGAGCCCAAGCCACCACTGCTCCCCCCCCTTGCCCCAGCCCTCAGTGGCTGCCACCTCGCTCCTTTGTCACCTGCGTTTCGCTGTGTCCCAACAGAGGCTGGGGCAGATCTGGGACAGGAGGAAGGTGGCAGGGGTGAGGGCAGCTGGGAGGATGGGGGGAAGGACAGGAGGGAAGATGGGCAGGACGCAGGGCTGCATGCAATGGGCGGTGGCCAATGTGGAGCAGCTTTGCTCCAGGTCCATTTGCTGCAGACAGGGACAGGGGTTGGAACAGTGGATGGGGACTCAGTGGGTGCCAGGGACTGGGGGCTCGATGGTTGCCAGCAGCTGGGAGCTGGTGCCAGCCCTTCCCTAGGACCTGATGGCACTGCCAGCACCGTGCTGACTGCAAGAATTTTGTCTCTGCAGCCAAAATGGTCCAAGAGATGTCGCCACCTCGTCGCTCCCCCCGTGATTCCAGGGCTGCGTGTACCAACAAGGGAGCTGCTGTGATTAGTGACTGTGCTAATCAGCATCACCGACAGATCTGGGCTTTTCCCAGCCAAAACCACCCTTCACGAGGCTGGGAAACTGAAATTTCTCTCTCATTCTGTTGACAAGACAGGTTCCCTTCTCCGCTTGCCGAATTTTCTAAGTTTTTGTCTCTGAGTAACCACTTAAAGTACCTCAGGCTGCTGAATTTTAATCAGCCCCTTTCTTCCTTAAAGACTAAATCAGAGGAACACACAGGATCTTTCAGTGCTGTTTGACATTGATGCATAGCAGCCAAATTTCACAGATTTCATCATCAATAACCGCAGCTCCTTGCTGTGTCTTGTATTTTAGGTTCTCGGACTCTCTCTGACAGATTTCCTTTTATTCCCAGCTCCTCGCTGACACGGGAAGCCTGACAACATTCTCATCTGAGCACATACATCTTGCTGTCTCCTTCCACCTCTTGATGCTGGGTTTCAGAGGCAGCACAGAGCCTCAGCCACAGCCCAACATCAGGGTCTCACCTTCCCCACAAGGGTCAGGCTCATCCCTTCTCCTGCTGCTGGTTTTTCCCATGGAGCACGGTGCGGGAAGGGCAGCCCCTCGACACAGGATCACCCAGTGGCTCAGAGCGGGTTTTTTCACTCCCTCCCTCTCAATCTCTGCTGTACTGGGGCTCCATTAAGGATGTGGGGTTTCTGTTGCACAGCTGACGAGTATTTGGATACAGACACCTTCATCTCTCTCTCTCTTTAGATTCTTACACGTTATAAATAGTAATTAAAACCACCCACTTCTGTAAATTACTGCCAAAAGCAGCTCACATCAAATCACGATTCTCTGGCAAGAGTTTATACTCACAGTGACAAGTTTATTTCGAGAAGAAAGTTTTATTTCTGGAAGTTTGATTCATTGTGGCCCATCCCGTTCGGAGCAGCGGGATGTGACACCTGAGGCTTCGCCTTCCCCTGCAAACCCAAGCAGAGGTTGATTTGCTGAGAGCCAGCGCGCCGGGCTGAGCCGCCCTGCTCCTCTCAGCCAAGACAATGCTCTGTTAACAATAATTTTAACAAACTCAGGGATACCCTTATCCTCTCCTGAGCAAATGTTACGGTCAATTTACATACCACTTACCCTGGGAGCTTGGATTTATGGTCACAAAGCACTGTTTATCCAGCACACCAACTGCCATCACCCCAGAGCACCTAAATCTCACCAAAAAAAAGGCATTTTCATTGCCCTGTCAATGCCTTTGTCTCCAAGCATTTAATAGAATTCATTCAAAAATATTTAACAGCACAGAATCCCTGTGGCTGAGCACCACCCCTGTGGCCCCCTGGAGAGATTGACTGGTCACCTCCATGCTGGGGACACCAGGAGCTGTGTCCCCACCGTGCTGTGCTCCCTGCTCTGCAGCGTCTTTGCGAGGGAGCAGAGGCTGCCAGAGCTCCCCAGCCCCGGAGCTGTGGCCAGACAGACCCTGGGAGGCAGCAGGAATGGGATGTGCCAGGTACCAGCCTCCCTGCAGGATCCATCTGTCCCTCAGCGATGGCACCGAAGCTGGGGCTGGCACAAGGATCAGGCCAGCAGCTTTTTTTTTGTGATGTGCTTCCTCTGGCACTTGTTTGGCCCTTGAGGGTCCACCCCAACCTTTACATTTTTTGTCAGTGAATGCAAAAGCCCCACCACTGCCCCACTGCTGCCCCACCACGCCTGAGCAGGCTTTGAGCATCCAGCCAAGAGCGACTCAGTACTCCCCTGGGACAGTATTGGCCAAAAGAGCCTTCATTAAGGAGAAAGGACTTGAGAGAAAAACCTGACTTGCCCAGTTCCACGCTCTTATTCAAATGTGGGAGGTTTCCCCAAAGTGCCTCTTTGCAGCAGCTGATGGAGGGCTCCAGTGGGGATAAGATGCTGCTGCTTTATTCCAGCTCCATTATGGAATTTAAATGCTGTGCAAGTTAATGGAGGTGTTTATGGCCATACATAAAGCAGAGGGCTGCGCTCCCGTCACAGGACCAGCGCAGGCTGCTGGGGCCCAGGGGGAGTCACTGCACCCAGAGGAGGTGGGACACAGGCCATGTCACAGGTTCTGCTGCCATTTGTGCCCCGCTGGCAGTGGCTGCTGCCCTGGGAGGCGGCTGCTGCACCAGGCGATAACACAGCTCTTTGTCTGATGCTGAAGGTGCTTGTCAGCCTCAGCAAGATAAGGTGGCCAAAGACATTTATAATTGTGTAATTAAATGGCTCCTGTGCCTTCCAGGCATCTCTTTCTGCCGGGTGGATGGGTCTGTTGTCAGCAGGACAGGGTAAGTGCGAAGGCAGCTGAGGTCACCCAGAGGTGGGTGCTGCTCGTGGCCAACCAGCCCCCTGCCAAGGCCACCCAGCCCAGTGCTGGCAGGGTGGCACCATGGCAGGAAGGAGACCCAGCCTTCACCGTGAAGTCCCAGAGCTGGGGAAGGGCAGGAGGAGCTGCAGGGTTTGTCTGTGCCCCTTCTCCCTCACCAAGATGGTGGGAGATTAATCCAAGGAGGAAAGGTGCATCCATCCTGGTGACACTTGAACTGACAGATCACTGATTACAATGATAGATGGCAATGGCTCTTCCTGATAATTAGCAGTTCTTCATATTTAAACATTGCTCTTCCTCCAGAGCCAGGCTCTTTTTAATATTCCCTGGGCATCCCCCTCCTCTTGCCCGTCTCCTCCCTGCTCTCGTCCCCGAGGCAGCACGGGGAGGACGGGGCAGCTCATCCTGCAGCAGACATGGGGCCAGGCAGCTGCTGCTGTAAACTCCCAACGAGGAATGGATGGGGAAGGGGATGGATTTCGTGGCTGAGGCCATGAAAATCCATGATTTTGAGAGCAGGAGCCAGGGGCAAGAGGAGGAGACCTGGCTCCTCCTTTGCTCTCCCCAAACCCTGCGCCAGCTGCTCCCATCAGCACCAGGAAATTAATGATTTTAAAAATGCCCCCATCTGAGGCAGCACCTGCCAAATGTTGAGCCCTTCCCTGACTGATCACTGCTGCATCTCCCATCCTACTGTGTCTCGGCCATAACAGCTTATTGATCCCTCCTTTGTCACCAAAGAATAACGTCCCCCATTGCTGTGTGCTCCTCGTCACAGGGAGCTCTCTGGGCACAAGAGCCAGCACCGCTCAGCCGTGGGCCAGCCTCGCACCCTGTGGTGGCCATGATGTTTGCTGTGATTTTTCCAGACATTTTCCAGGGCTTGTTTCCTCCTCAGTGTGTCAGAAGCCAGTAGGTCCATTGCTGAATGTACAAGACAAATGCACGGTTGCAGACCAGGCTGTAATTTTCCCTTCAAACCTTCAGATCAGGGAAGCAGAATGAGACGGAGAGACGCTTCCTCTGGGCTGTTGTGCAGAAAATATTGGCAGTCTGGTCAGCTTCATCAGTGGAGGGTGGGGGAAGAGGGAGCAGCAGCTTCTGTGTCAGCCCATGCAATCCATCACAGCAACAGGGCAGCCTTAAAACCACAAGCACCAAGTTATAAGGACAAAGCTCCCAGCTCAGACAGGGCAGGGGGACGCCGACAGCACTCAGCACAGCAGCCTGACCTGGTAAGAGAGAAATTGTGCCTCCATGGCAGGCAACACATGAAGTGCTGGAGTGTGACCTGCAGTGGGACAGAGGGGGAATGCTGCTCCCTGGGCAGCAGAGGGGAGAGAGCCCCTCGTGTGCCCTTAATTAACACCAGCAAATTGTATGGGTGTTTAACAACTCATTTCTGGGCAATTACTGTCCTTGCTTTTTTCCTCTTCACACCAGGCATCAAGTGAGAAGAACTCAAACCTGCCCAGGCTGACAGGGCACGGGCACAGAGCTGGGAGGGCACAGAGCTGGGGGTTCCATGCAGGTGGCCATGGAGCCACAGCACAGAGCCACAGCTGGTGCCCGCCCCAGCTACCTGTCACACAGACGTCTCTCGGTGCTGCTAAGGATGCCACACGCAGCCCACAGCACACTCCTCTCCCTCTGGCACCACCTCAGTTATTAATGGCTGGATTTACATGGCACAACCTCTGCCTGGCACCTTCTCCGGGGAAGGGCAAGGGCTGCAGCTGGAGAGCACCTCCAACATCACCCACATCCCCCTGTGTCTGTGCTGGGGGTAACCAGTCCCCAGCAGCACAGGGATCCCCAGCCGAGACCGTGCCAGGAAGGTCACAGCCGAGGGACAAAGCCCCCACTGGCAGAAGGGCAGATGACTCCAGGCAAAAATGTATCTGCTGGGCTGTGACTTGCAACCAGTATTCGTAACCCCCCCCTGCTTCAGAGCCCTAATTATTTCTCTACAGAGCCAATGCCACCCTGGCCGGGCTCCTAGGGAAGAGTGGCTGAATGAATTGATCAACAGAAGGTAAAGAGTCTTCCCATGTTTTAAGCACCCATTCGGTTCCTCGCTCCCCGCAGCCATCACCGCTGTCACTGCTGTCACCACACCAGAGCGAAGCCCTTCTACACCTTCGTGGGCGTTGAGCAGCCCAAGGAAAAGAGATGAGAACTTGTGAAAGAGGCGCAGTGATTTAGTTCTAAATACCATTTGTGCAGCGCTTGCACTTAACATGCTGGCCCTACGCTGCTTTCATTTACTCAATTAAACAATTAATTACACGCCTTGAGCACAGTAACTGCAGTGCTTTCCCTCTGCTCAGCAGCGGCCCCACGCTCACACACAGCACGCAGGTTGGTCTGACAATTGCGCTTGCACTGACGGCTCCACGCTGTGAGCACTTCCAAGGTTAGGGGGTCCTTGGGGTGAGGGGAAGGCTCCTGCCCTGCCCTGACCCCCCCAAGGGCCAAGAGCAGGGCTTTCTACCCACAGAACACACTGCACCAGCTCACCAACAGGGATTCTCCCCCCAACAAAGTGCCAATAGCAAGAAAGCACCATCCCGAGTCCCCACCATCGCTGCTGCCTCTGCAGCAGCCCCAAAGGCCCCCAGTTTGATTAAACAATGCACCATTTCACACCTCACTGCTACTGGGACACACACACCCCAGCACCCACTGAAGTCGTACTTCTCCTCAGAAAACCCCAAATGACCCACACAGACAAGCCAGGGCAGAATTAGTGGTTGTTTTTACTTCTGTATTTAGGTTATTGCACTCTTTAAAGATAGTTCAATAAATATAAAATTAACAAAAATGTCAATAGACCTTTCTTACCATTTTTTATTATTATTACTATTATTAATTATTCCAAACCAACAGTGATTCCCTGGGGATGTCTGACTGTAGCTCAAACATGAAATGCAAGTGTCCCTTATGATATTATATTACATTTGTTTCAAGCTTATAAAAATATATATTGACTTCTCAAGTAAGTATTTACAATATATAACATGTGGTTAATGAATATCAAAAAGCAGCTGGAGATGAACCAACTTGGCTCCAGTTTTGGTTTCACGGAGGGGATGCTGCACCACAGAGCCTTGTGTCCTGCCTGCCCCGAATCTAGAACTTAATCTGCTCATTTAATTATCTTCAGTGCTGATGAGGAGCTCAGTTAAAAGTGTTTATTGGTGCAGTGCTGGGCAGCAAACTCCTGTTGGCTGTTGCTGCTGCTGCTGCTGCTTCTCTTTCTTGGGGGGATGAGTAAAGCAAATGCCTCTCGTTTCTGCTGGGCAGGAGCATGGTCCCAGCCCCAGAATCACACTGTCCTAGAGAGAGCTTCCTGAAACACCACGTCCCATCCCTCACCAGGGTTCAGTCAGAAAAGTAATTATTAATCACTGAATTTCTTCTGGGAACAGCTGGAGAGAAAGCAAACGAAGAAATGACACCTTCAGTTCTGATTGTCCTACAGGACGTAGCGCAGGAGCCTGATTCAGTGGGGAAGGACTGAAGACAGGACTGAAAGACTCTTTTTTACTGGGTGGGCTCCAGCCCAGAGTGGGCACCGTAGGGTGACACCGGGGAGAGGCAGAGAAGGCTGCGGGCCCCATGCTGCTGCAGGAGGGCAGGACCCTGCCCATGGGGACACCGCTGCTCCCATACTCATGGCTCCCACAGCTCGGGGAAAGGTGCTGTGAGGGCATCAAGCCATGCCAAGGTCTGTCTCTCTCCAGGCAGGACACCCTCAGAGGATGGAGCAGCAGATCCAGCAGCTCTGAGAGTGGCCATGGGAACACCCAGCACCACCCCCTCCTCACAGCTCTAACTATGGAGGGGTTCAAGAGGAACGTGCCGCTGCTCATCCAGGTCTGTTTCCCACACCCTGAAGCACTCTGTCACCTTGTCACCAAGTCCTGGATTTCCCCAGACCCCCTGGAAAGCAGCTGCACCAACCTGCAGCCAGCCCAAAAAGCAGTGACCTCTCAGCACGATCCCAGCATCCCAAGGCTGGAGCTGCTGGAAATCCCAGCGGATGGGAGAGGAGCAGGGAGAGGGGAGAGGATGCGGAATCAAGTTGGTTCAACTCCCTGCCTAGAGAACTACAATAAAATTTCTCTATAGATAAAATGTAAACATAAAGAGCATACAAATTGCACTTGATCCTTGGGATCTGGCATTTCTACCAAACGAAGGTTTCTGTTCACCATTATTACTCTTCTGGGTGTGAAACATCAGGATGGCGAGTAACCGACCAGGCACCGGCCAAACGTAAAGACAAATTATTTCCATTAAATAAAACCTAACCAAGTGACACGGGGGAATGTTGCTTAAACTGCAGAGGTGGCAGGAAGGAGAGACCTTGCTCACCCCAGAGAGCAGCGAACTTCCCAGAGGGTGCCCAGCTGGAGCTCTGCACTCCTGGAGCCAGCCCGGCCACATGGCCAAGCCAGGAGAGCCCGAGGGAGAAGGAAACCACTGTGACTTTACTCAGCAATAGCTGGATCCCAGGACAGACCAGCACCCCGTGAGAGGCTGCCCTGGGGCCCTTTGCTCCGTCCTCATTTGCAGTCCCATCCCTGGGAGCAGGTTCACAGGAGGATCCGACTCTCTTCGAGTCCTAGCCACACCGTGAACATCTCCCACAGCATTCATTCCCTTTGTAAATCTTTGCCTTTTCATCATTAATAATTCACTTGCAATACTTAGAGATGATAATAAAAGGCCTACAAAATGCCATACAAGCCTGCAAAGACCCATTTAATTAACTAACTTCAAGGAAACTTGTATTATTAAGCAGATGCTATTTATGTCTTCCGTCAGTGGGAACTGCCAGGATGCGGGGCAGGCAACACTGCGCTGCCCTCTGCAACAAAATAAAGTGCTGATGTGCCCTGGGTTACACAGCAGGATTTTGGGGACACCACAGCTGCAGTGGCCAGTTGTGGCCAAGTCCTGGTGGCAGTTTGGGGTGTGCAATCCCCTCAGCACAGCCCCTGCAGCCCCTCAGACACTTGGACCTGGGTTACAGCCCAGGGCAGAGGCTGCAGGTGCCATGGGACACACTGGCACCCAGTGCTTCGGTATGCAACTCTGGCCAGTGCAAGCCTGGGAGGAAAACAGAGACCATGGCATGGCAGAGCAGGACGCTCCAGGCAGCTCCTGCCTTCCCCTTCCGGGCTCCCAGGTGGGCAGGGGGTAGCCAGAGGAGGGGAAGGCACTCGCCACAGCTGAAGTGGCCCTTTCAGTGGCCAGAGCAGACCAGGAAGCGCCCACCCAAAGCACAGCCATGCCCGCTGTCTCTGACTCCAAACCAGTTCCCAGGTTTCCATCTCATTTCTGGCTGAATTAGGAGGTTCCTTCCTGCCATGGCAGGTAGAAGAAGTGCTGTTCAAAAAAAAAAAACCCTAACCCTTTTCCTCTGCAAAAGCTTGCAGAGCTGGAAAGGGAAGAGCCCACATCCCTCTCCTGCTCCAAGGCCAACCTGACACCATGGATGCTCCAGCTCAGCTGACAGCAGGGAGTCCCCAGGCTCTGGTGTCAGCCCATGGCTCAGCCCACTTTGCTCCACAGCCCAGGAACAGGGCTCAGAGTCCACCACAGCTGCCCAGGAAGCCCAAAGGCAAAATGTAGGACACTCTGCCCACAGACTGCAAGGCAGGAGGCAGGAAGAGAGGCAAAAGTACCAGCAGATGCTTTGGGCTCAGTCCTGCCGGGGCGGCAGGTCTCTGCCTGTGGGCAGCAGAGCACGTCCTGCTCTTACTCTGGTCCATAAGTTCCCACCCCACATCTGGTCTCCAGCAGTAAAATGAGGGACCAAGACCTGCACAAAAGGCAGTGAAGGCTGAGAGCACCAGCAGGGCAGCCCAAGGGCTCCACTGCTTGTCCTCTCTTGGCTATGGGTCTCCTCATCAAAGCTTTTCATTTCTTCCTCTGAAGTTGTCTCCTCAAGAGAGCCCTATAAACACTCAGCACCATTTGCCCCTCACTCTAGTGGAGAATATTTGGGTTTGTTCATCAACTGTGGCATCAAGACTCAGAGAAGTAACTCTTGAAGCGGAAGGGACCCAGCTGGGAAAGAGTTTCCTTTCAGCAGAGCAGATGGGGAAAGTCACCTTCCAGAAGTTGGGCGCTGGGTGTGAGCTGTGCTCTGGTCTCTAAAAATAAAAGCAATAAAAGCTCCTTGTGGGGTTGCCAGAACATGTCACCTTGTATAAAAATACCCATGGATCTCACCAGTAGGATGCTAGATAGGAAAATGCTGTCAGCTCTGGATTAAGACAGTGCACAAATGTCCATCCACCCTGTTAACCTAATTACCATATGAAATGGCATCATTACAGTTTGACTCATCTCACAAAACAGTGCTCGGGAGAGCCACATCCACCAGGCACACCGCACGCATCCCAGGAATCCTCGGCTTCCCCGGCTCGGGGGGACGGGAAGCCCTGCTCTCTTGCCACGTGGAAGGACGTGTTTGGCAGCAGCCTGGCGATTCCCACAGCCCCCTCCCCCCAAACCACGAAGTTTCCAAGACTTGGTGCAGTTCAGGACCGGCTGCTGCCCCTTCCCCCTGGGGCACTGGGTCCCTGCTCTGCACCTCCAGGGGCTGCTTCACACCTGCACGCCTCGGCCGTGCATCTGGATCACCTGGGCCCGCAGCGTCTGGATCCCGCTCAGGATGGTCGTCTGGTGCTCGGCCAGCGTGATCCCCAGGCTGAGGACATCTCTGCAAAACGAGCCCCGTGTCAGCCAAGAGAAAACAAGCCCAGACTGTGAAATGCCCCGAAGACCAACCGCTCCCGGGGAAGAGCAGCAGGTTTCAGACCACCAGCCTGCTGTGGACCTGCCAGAGCGAGAAACCCCCCCATCTGCTGTCCCAGCCAAAGCAACAAGGACCCGGGAATCCAGGGGTAACACACCTCAGGTGCAAGACGGATGCCACCCCACACTGTCTGTGGGACAGGTTATCAGCAAATTGCAGTAGATTTGACTCTGCTTTTTGGAAGGGCCAGACAACACTACCCTCGTCAGAAACAAGAGGTTAAAGTCAGGAACTCCAGGTTTAAAACTCAGCTTTCAAAGACCAGCAAATGAGATGCACGACACACGCAGCCCAGCCCGCACCAGCGAGACCTCACAGACAACTTTTGGGAGATCTGTCCTCTGTTTAGTGACACCTGGCTGTAACTGCAAAGCAGAGATCACTGACGCTGTGCCCGGTGACACGAGGTTATAGCCAGGAAATCAGTTCACTTACTGGGCTGTCATCCTGGCCACCGACTCCAGGTAGCAGTAGCCCGCGGCGGTGAAGTTGTCTTTATACCTGCCCATCTCTATCGCCTCCAGCCACTCACCCACGGAGCTGAAAGATGGGAAGGCTGAGAAGGTGCGCTCGGTGAGGGGGATGGATGTGCTGTGGGACCTGCCAACAAAACGGGGCGGTGAGGAGGGAGCAGGGCACAGCTGAGCTGGTAATGGGCAGAACAACAGGCAGCAGAGCAAGAAGGGGGTCACCTGCTGCAGGTGGAACTAGGACACTGCGGGGGCTCCAGGCTCTGCACCATCTTGCTTAGGATGTTGTGGATGTGGGAGAACTTGGGTCTCTGGCTGCGGTCCTTCTGCCAGCAGTCCAGCATGAGCTGGTGGAGTGGCGGCTGGCAGTTCACCGGGGCAGGCAGGCGGAACCCATCCTCCACAGCCTTCATCACCTGCAGCAGCAGAGTGGGCAAGGGAACAGGGTCGGGGTACTGCCATGCTGATGGCAGGCACCCCCAGGGGCAAGCCCCCTGCCTCACACCCCGTGAGGAAGCAGCAGCAGCTCCTCCTTGCACCACGGAGTCACCTGCACACCATTAGCACCATCATCATCTACCGCACGGCCACTGGTGACTCACATCCTGGTTGGACATGTCCCAGTAGGGTCTCTCGCCATAGGACATCACTTCCCACATGACAATGCCAAAGCTCCACACGTCACTGGCCGGACTGAAGTGGTGATATTGGATGGCTTCGGGGGCCGACCACAGCACCAGGCTCTTCCCACACTGGAGGGGCAGAAAGGGAGAAAAGCTGTGCTCACACAGCCATTGGACACATTGGTGGCCATTTGTCCTGCCTGGCATCACAGGGAGGACACCAAGGACACCAAGCCAGCCCCCCACACGCCACTTGCAGATTTAGCACTAACAGAAAACTTTCACCTCGATTTGTTTTAAAATGGCCACGCGACGGTATGCTACACGGGAGCCCGAGTCCTGAAATATTAATGGGAGAAGAGAATGTCTCTGGGAAGAGCTGATGGCATTTTATACATTAATATTTAATCAAAGCCATTTCAGAGCTGCGCAAACACAGAGTCCCTCCACCCTGGTGTGTGCTCCTGCAGTGAGCAATCCCCGTCTCAGCATCTGCCAGGCCCTCTGGAGGCACCAGGGGAAGCAGGTGACAGACACTGCAGCTAATTGTCATTAACAGTGGGGAGACCTTGACCCCAAAGCCATAGCCCCGCTGCACCATGGTGCGAGAAGCCAGGGCTCCTGCTGGGCTGTCCCTGCCCCCGGCTCAGCAGGGGCTGCTCTGTACCCAGCAGAGGGACAGTGCCAGGGCAGCTCGGGAGCTTTGGGCAGGATGGCCACAGCTGAGCCACAACCCGGCAGGACATGCTCACCATGGCCAGCAAGGTGGAGTCACGCTTTGCCAGGGGCTCTTCAGGTCGGTGGTGCCCTCCCTGTGCTGAGCCTTCACCTCCCAAAGCCCATAAAGGCTGAAGGAGTTTTCCAGACTCTTCCTGCCCTGACCAGCCGCTCCTGCAGAGCCCGCACCAAACCCTGCCAACAGGCTCTTCCCCACCCCCGGGACCCCCATCCCCTGCACCAAACCCTGCCAACAGGCTCTTCCCCTCCAGGACCCCCATCCTCTGCACCAAACCCTGCCAACAGGCTCTTCCTCCCCGGGACCTCCATCCCCTGCACCAAACCCTGCCAACAGGTTCTTCCCCCCCAGGACCTCCATCCCCTGCACCAAACCCTGCCAACAGGCTCTTCCCCACCCCTGGGACCTCCATCCCCTGCACCAAACCCTGCCTACAGGCTCTTCCCCGCCAGGACCCCCATCCCCTGCACCAGGACCAGGCACTGGGTCCCTGCAGGCAGCTGCTGCCTCCTCGGCGCTGCCTGCTGCTCCCCGCAGCCAGCAAGGGCTCATTTGACTCAATTTGAAATCACTGAATTGAATCAATGCTCTTTAAAATATTAATGCCCCGGTAACAGGATGCACTAACAGCCCCCGCTGACATGGGGCAGTGGCACCACATGAAGTACATCCTAATGCTCTGTGGTCGGAAAGGCACTGATGTAGCTGAGGGGAAACGTGTTGAAGCGGGGTGTGAAGGAAGTGGGGAGGGAGAATGAGGGGCTGCAGAGCCTTGTGGGGTCCAAGCAGGGTGTGAAGGAAGTGGGGAGGGAGAATGAGGGGCTGCAGAGCCTTGTGGGGTCCATGAGGTGTGGGGGCAGCCTCTGGCTCCGCACCCAGGGGCTCCCAGGCAGCTCCACCACACGCAGACACCGGCACTGGGCCGGGGGGGGGGGGGGGG
>VZTM01026671.1:259579-290683 GCA_013400555.1 Jacana jacana
GGGCAGACACACTGGCAGAGCTGACAAGGCATGAGTGTGAATCAAGTAGGACTTAAATTCTTAATTGAAAACCATGAATTTCATTACAAGTGATAAAACAGACATAAGGAGCCCTGAGGCAGCCAGCGCTGCCTCCGGCCGCCTCTCTGCCAGCCTGCGCAGCCACAGGGCCAGGCTGTGGCTGAGGGTGCCCCATGGCTGCCCTGCGGGTCCCTGGCCAAAAGCTTTCCATTTCCACCTGAGAAAGGTGTTAAGATGCAGAGCCCGGGTTCATACATGAGGAAGGAAAGGGGAGCCTAGGAAAATTGCTGGTTCTGGAGTAGGATTGCTGTGTGTCATGTTAACTCCACTGGTGGAAGCTGCCTGGCTTTGGATTTATTTGATCCTTATTCTGCATCCTGAGCAGCCTGCAAACCCCCCCAGCGATGCCAGGTCCTGGTCCAAGTGCTGCCAGCCATGGCCATGCCTGCAGCTGGGGACATCCACCTCTGCAGAGGTTCTATAGCCGTTCTGTCAGCATTTTGCTTTCGGGAAATGGTGACAGCAGAGTCTGGAAATGCAGCTTACCATGGTGGAGAAGATGGTCTCCATCTTGTCATCTTGTGGCCGTCTAAAACCAGTTATTTTGCAAGCCAGGTTGCTGTTCACCAGGACTTTGTGTGCAGCGAGGCTTTTATGTACATAACCCATCTCTGCCAGGTACTTCATGCCAGAGGCAATCCCCTGCAGCATGCCAACCAGCTGGGCAGCTGACAACTGGCCCTCGTGTTTCTGTGAAACAAGAGGAGGAAAAGCCAAAGGTGAGTAGTACCCACTTCAAGGGGGCCCCACCAGCAGATCCCCGTGGTTTCTAGCAGCTCCCAGAGCACTCACCCTGAGAAAGGAGTCCAGCACGCCGTTCCCCATGTACTCCATCACGATCATCATGGTGCTCCCTGCATGGACAGACAAGGAGCACTGCGTGAGCTCTGCCCATTGCTCGGGCAGTTCTCACACTGCAGGGGTGAGAAATCTGGGTGCCAAGCTCCAGCCTGACCAGCTCACGCTGCCTGGCCACTAAGGCAGACAAGGGCTTTATCTCAGGTGGCTTGAGATGAGTGGTAGGTCCGAGGCTTTCCTGTCATTCCCAGCTGGGAACCCTCTGGATCCCAAGGTCAGATGCTCCTTTTACCAGGACTCTGAACCACTTCACAAAGGAGCACAGCACTGCTCTGTGAGAGCAAAGGCCCAAGACTCAGGCCAGAAATACTTCCTTACCTAATAAAAAGGCTAGTTAAAATCAGCACACGTGCTCACGTTTCTTTGGATTTACATGAACATCCATTTAACTGCAGCATTCGCAGACTAGTCCAGCGCACACGCTCCCACGAGAGCCGGGAGCAGTCAGAGTCATCTGTTTTGCTGACAGAACCTCACTTCAATTTGCTTTTATTAAGAGTGCACAGTTTTTGCTGCTAAGCCAGTCCTACTACCTGGATTCATTAGTCTAGCTGTAAGCATTTTATTAATCATCAGAACACTAAAATAGCTACTACATGAGGAAACACCTGATTTCCAGTGAGCAAGAGCATCGCACCTCCAGCACCAGATCATCGCTCCAAAGCAACAGCTTTAAGGACTCTGCCTGAGCAGGAGCTCAGCCTGCCCCGTGCCCAGGGCCTCCTACCTCTGGTGACAACTCCCTCCAGGCGGATGACGTTGGAGTGGTCGAACTGGCCCATGGTGCAAGCCTCAGCCAGGAAGGAGCGCTGCTGCTTCTCGGAGCAGCCGGCCCGCAGGGTCTGGATGGCCACAGGCAGCTCCCTCTTGCTGGGCAACTTCAGGCACCCCCGGCAGATTTCTCCAAACTCCCCTGGGTGGCAGAGAGAGGAGTCAGACAGCACCCACACAGGGCACGGTGTCCCTCACACCTTCCCTCCAGGGATACTTCCCTTGCTTTGGGACTAGGGAGCGCATTCCTGTTGAATGGGTGACGGGTCTTGCTCTGCAGACCAGCAAGGTTTTTCCCACTCTTAAATCAGAGGACTTGCCAATCCATAGACTCAGAGAGAGCCCCTCCTCCTGGGGAGTCCCTGCAGCCCCGGGGGCAGAGCATCCCTCTCCCACAGCCACACACCCAGCAACAGGAGCTACCCAATTCATGGCATAAAAGGCCAATTATTGGCTTTACAGCAAAAAATGTGTAGCTATTAAAAGCTTTAACGATTTGAAAGCCAGGTATTTGTTAGGTCAGCAGTGAGACAAATGCACTCCTAAATTCCTTATATTTAAATGTATTCCTGACTAATTTTTCTTGATTTTTTCCTAACACCAATTTGATTCTGAAAAGCATCTCAGCTGCTCCACTCGGCAGCTACAAAGACAACCTCCTCTCGTCTTCAGTGTCCTCTTCCCTTCAACACTGTCCTTTAAGCTGGTACACAAGCCCTTCCCCTCTTCCCTTCCTCCACCTCTTTTTTCTGCAGCTGAATTTATCTTTAGGGAAAAAAAAAACCCAACAAAGAATAATCGTGTTTCCCATGTTCTGGCACACGTTAGCAATTAAGGCTCTAGGGCCCAGTGAGGAGATTTTAATTTGCTTTTAAGTTTTAGGCAGTGAAGTTGATGAAAATCAATAAATCATTAAGTTCACATATTTATAAATAGTTTTCATGCTGCTGTCAAACTGCCCAGATGCAGATAATTGCTGGTGCTTTCTGCCTCCCCCGGCTGGCTGTACTTGGTGCCTCAGAAAAACAAAGGGGAAGGCAAAAATCAAGCTCCTGAACAAAACACTCCCCAGCTCCACTCCCATCTCCCCCCTGCGAGTGTGTGCCCCGGGAGAAGAGCAAGAGCGAGAGTCTGTGGCGCTGATGGAGGACAAGGAGCTGCCAGTGAGGGGGGCAGAGCCCACAGCAGTGGTGGAAGGGTTGGGGTGAGAGGGGACCGCTCTGGCTGGGCACAGGCACAGGCACAGCCCGTGGCATGGCCACCAACCCAGAGATGCAGCCACCGAGTAGGAACTTGCCTGTCCCCATGATCCTCTCGATTTTAATACTAGCGTTATCCAACTCTTTGGCAAAGAGGTGCACGGCCTGCATGGGGTCTTCACAAGTGTCCGGGTCGATGTACGTCCTCCTGGTTGGTATTTTAACTGCAGGGAAGGAAAAAGCCCAAAGTGCACGTGAGAAAGGCTCGGCAGAGCTCCCACCTGCCTGCCCCAGGAAATGCTCTCAAGGGTCATCCATCTTCAGGTCCGCTGGCAAGACTCAACTTGCCACCTTTTTATAAGCAATGAAAACAGACTCAGCTTTAAAGTTGCTGGGAAATTGCCTATGGGACTGAATGAACCCAATCACTCTGCTCCACGGCCACAACCTCCAGGTTAAAGGAGAGCACAACTCCTTCACCCTAGTGCAGCTCCCTCCAGGACTGAGCCTGTCTGCCTCCCAGGTTACACCTCGAGTACCCCAGTCATCTCCACTCCCAGGACCTCTAGGAGAGAGAGCTATAATCATGAACAGCAGCCATATTCCAGGTCCCCTCAATTACCAGCATGGGCAGCAAAATACCTCCCACAGGTGGCTGCCATGTGCTGCCTGGGGAGCAGATCCAGAGAATGGTGCAGAATGGGGCTGACCCGCTCTCAGGAGCCCCCACACCAGCACATAGCAAAGGGCAGAGCCAGGCTGCTCCAGGATGGGGGTCACACCACGCACTGTTCCCTTCCACCCCGGCTCCATTTGCCTCCCCAGCCCTGGTGCCTGCGGTGGTCCCTTGCCCTTCAGCAAACTCCCACAGGGGCTCAGCAGCCCGAGGCCCTTCGGAGCCAGGGGCAACAGCTGAGCTGCCTTTGAGAAGCACATGGGCTCTGCTGCTTCTGAAATGCTTCAGGGAGCAGAAGAGCATGTGTGAGCTCCACGGGCATATGCCAGGAATCGAATAAACTCATCAATCCCGACGCCTGAATTTCCTTTGACAACGGCTGTCTGTAAAATTATTGCTGCTCACTAATCAAGAGTAGCCCCAGAAAACAAAGCTGGATTCTCGTGTAGCTGCTTGTGCAAAGCTGATGGAGTAATTCATACGCCCCGTGAAATGCTGAAAGCATCCCCCTCTCCCTGGGCAGGGCAGTGACCTGTGTGCAGGAAGGACAGGCACTGGCTTATGGAGCTGTCAAGCCCACAGTCCCCAGGGAGCTGAGCCGAGCTGAGCCCCTGCTCTGGGATAACACAGGGTGACAGCTCTTCAAAAGCAAGGATTCAGCGCTGCTTTATGGGGAGCTGGGTTATTAATAGCAATAAATACAGGATCCCCCCACATCTGTGCCAACCGTGGTGGCCAGGCTTCACTTACAGTGGAAGTACAGCTCCTCGTCCCCATCCTGGCTGGCTTTGCTGTACCCACACTGCCTGCGAGAAGGAAGACACACCATTACCAGGGCAGCAGCCTCTCATGGGCCGTGAGCTGAGGGGCAGAGCCAGCCCCACAGAAGGGCAGCTCAGCCTAGTGTCACCCCATGCTCCCCACAGCCCCAGTCCCACACCTCTCAGTGTGTGCCCCAGCTCGGCCACAGCCCCACTCACCTCCTCCAGACCATCACACCGATCACCATGGACACCAGCACTGTCAGCCCCGCGATGGCCACGACAGCAATGATGAGGACGGGGTTTTGCTCACTGGAGGCCACTGTCACTGTGGGAGGGATACAGAGTGGGTCAGCAACGTGTCCTGGGGGCAAGAGCAAGGGTCAGGGCAGCCCCGGGCACCACTCCCAATGCCAGCCTGTGCCCCCAGCAAGGACAGGTCACCCACAGCGCCAGGCTACACAGCCATTCCCATTCCAGTTCAGTTGTAAGAGCTGGAGTTGGTGTGATCAGTCCAAGGCACAGGGCAGCACGGGGGCACGGATGGAGCAACCCCATCACTGCCACACCAGCGCTGAGGAAAGGTTCCCGTTTGTCAGAGGGATGTATTAAAATTTATGGCTTACAAATAGTTTTTCCTACATCACATTAATCCCTTTTCCTTCCTGCTTTTGCAAACAGGGGTATTAGAAAGCTACATTCTATATAAAATTTTTATTGGCTTCAATTCATTCTGAGAATGTCTTCTGTGTGGCAAACGGATGCAATTTAAAGCCCTGTTAAACACAATCTGTGAGAGTCGCACCGAGCCAGCCATCTCGGGGTGCTCATTCTGAGCCAGGGTGGGTTATTAAGCTGAAGCTCAGCCATCTCTCCAAGCTCTCTTTAGTCAGTGAAATAAGATGCTTCTGGACTACAGTTACGAATGGAAACTGGGAAAAGGAAAAGCCCCAGCAAATGGCACTGATACTGGCTGGCCTTACCCAGCCAAGCAGCCAACAAGCCAAGTGCCTCGTGAGCCAGGACAGCGGGGAGAGCAGCCATCTCCTGGCTGGGGCACACATCCCCAGAGCTCCAGAGCTCCAGGCTGGCCCTGCCTCCTGCTGCAGTCTGTGTCAGGGGAGACTAACCCCTCTATCTCTGCAGCACCCGCTCCGTTCTGTGCAGCTTCGCAGACCCTGTGGGACCCTGCCCTCAGCAGTTACAGCTCAAGGGACTGAGACTCACCCCCTGCCAGCCCCACAAAGGGGATCTGGTGAGACCTGCACCATCATCATGCCTAGGCAGAGCTCCCCACCATCAGTCTGGCTCTGCTCAGCCATTTCTGGGGCTACCCCAGTCAAAGAGCAGAGACTCTGTCCCCAGCCTCTACATGACAGAGCAGCTACCCTCACCGATGCTGCACGGAGAGGAGTGAGGACAGACACCCCCAGGACGGGCAGACCAGCAGTAATAACGTTGTTGAGATCAAATACAAAAATGCAATGAAAAGCAAGCCCTGGGAAGCTCCTGCTCTTAAACCCAGAGCAGCAGAACCAGAGGAACAGATGCTGCTCCACGAAACCAAAAGCACCTGGGGCAGGAGCAGCAACATCCCCACAGCTCAGCCCAGTTTGTGTCTGTGGATGTGAGAGACGAGCCCTGCCAGCACTTACGCTCTGCCAGCGTCTCCACCTCGATACTAGGGCTGTAGTTTCCATACTCCAGTGAGGAGGATGTTCGGATTTGGAAAATATAAAGGGTGCCAGGCTTCAGGTTATTGACCGTCACGGCTGTTGATGTGGTTTTCACAGTTGAGTAACTTTGATCTCTCTGATCCTGTGAAATAATGAGATACCCAAGATGGAGCGGGGCTGACAGCCACGGAGCAGGCAGAGCACAGCTGGATCCTCACCTCGGCCCTCAGCCCCACCAGGGCACTACCTGAACGTTACACCTTCCACAGAAAGAAGACATTTACTAGATGTCTCATTAATAGAAATTACACAGAGGGGTCACACAAAATAGCAGGTGGAGCCCAGAGATGTGCTGTGAAGACNAGCTGTGTCACCCCACACAGATCTTTGACCCCACTTTCCCAGCACTGGGACTCGGCTGCTTCATCTGGCCCCATCCCACTCCCTGCCCTGATGTAAATACATGGGTGTTAGCACACGCTGAGTAATCAAGGCTGGCAGGCAGGTTTGCCAACAGTCCTGTTCCTGGGATTTTCTTCACTTGCCCAGTGCCCTGCAGCTCCCTCTGCTCCCACTGAGGGAGAGGGCAAGGGGTAGCCCTTCTCCTGCAGCTGCTGAAGGCAGGGCAGGCTAGTGGGGCTGCCAGGCAACTTGGACCACTTTCCCATGCCAGAGCAGCAGCCCCCACACCTCTGCTTCCCACAGTTGGCATGGCAGAACAAGCCCCAGCCCTCACATGAGTTCCCAAAAACTTCCCGTGCTGCTGCACAGCCACCATCGGAGACGTTTCCTCATCCATCTTGGGAACTTCCCAAGAAACTTCCCGGCAAGAAGAGGCGGCTGGTGCTGCTGCAGTCCTGGACCCAGTTTATCTGAGGCCACTTTCCCCCAGGAGCGGGGCCCAGTCCCATCCCGTGGCCTCAGCATCAGCCTCTCAGATCCCAGACCATGTGCTGTGCCTGAGGACCAGTCCCAACCAGCGTCCCAGCGACATGACCCAGCACCAGCCCTTCATCACACTGTTCCCGGGGCCGGGGCCATCACTGGGAAACCTATTTTCCACTTGATACGTTTTTCCCCTTGAATCTCCATAGTTAAAGTATGTCTTTAAAAGCAAAGATTAGGATCTAGGCTGGTTTCCATGTCAGCACCAAGAGCCTCATTTCAGTGAATAATTGCTAAATTACAGTTCGAATTCCCTACCCAAGCAGGACGTTTCCTCGTTTCACATACCCCAAGTATTTCGTTGCTGCAGCCCATTTGCACAGGAATTACTGTTTCAGGCTTCAGCATTCGCCCTCACCCCCAGATTCCTCCTTTCAAACCTATCAGATGTTGAAAATCACATTAATATGAATCAGCTTCAAGGTAGCTTGTTTCTAAATACAGAACACCAACATGTCACCTGCACAGCTTGCCTGACATGTAATCAGTTTCATAACGAGCCTGAGCACACGCAGATAAGGTAATCTGCGGGACTGTGTCATAAACTGCATTTATTTTGATTTAGTGCATTGTCCCTGCTCTCTCCCTGCTCTCTGTATTTCTTCTCAAATTCTCAGCTCACCGCACCCATCAAGCAGCAGCTATTTTTAAAATTAGGAGACTGTCATAGAAGTGTTTGCTGCGTCCCCTCCCGTGTGGAGGGACTTGATGATCCCAAGGGTCTCTTCCAACCTATATGATTCTATGATTCTGTGAAGACCACTCGCAGCCCACCCCAAGTCACGGGTTCGGTGGCCCTCAGCCCTGCACCAGCAAAGGCCACAAGGTCCAACACTCTCCTGGAGCAGCCTATGGGTACAGGTGTCAGCTCTCTCGTCAAAGACATGGGGATCAGCAGCACCTGGCTGGCTGGCTAACGGCAAACACCCCAACCTCAGATCTCTAACATCCTTGAAAAAAGCCATCCAATGCATTAACAAAAAAAACAAAAACAAAAACAAAAACAAAACAAAACAAAAAACCACCAAAACTAAAACAAAAAAGAATGAATGAAAATTATTAGCTTTACTCTTTCTCCCAGAGAGATTTCAACGTTAGGACTGGATGAAATTTTGCTGCACAGATGGGCTGGGGCGGGGGGGAACCCACTAATTACCATAAACTCTAAAAATAATCCAAATTCCTTATAACTTCCATAAGCAGATTGTGTAACTCTGCCAGAGGAGAAAAGACCTTATTGGCCCCCGTTTGAGCCCCCTCTCAGCTTAGAGACAGCAGCACCATCCCCAGCCATGTGTCCCTCCCCACCTCCCCAGAGTGGCTGAGCGTGGGGCTGATCTGGTGGCACAGGCAGCACGGTGCTGCCAGGACAGACCCAGCCAGCCAGGGGAGCTCCCAGAGCTGAGCCAGACCCTGAGCCTACCTTCTCGTAGTACTTGACCTCATACTCGGTGCCGTTGGGAGCCGGGAAGCCTGGCTCCTGCCATGACAGGGAGACGCTCTTCTGCTCGACTTTATCCGTGCGGATGTCGGTGACGGGAGTCAGCGCTGAGAAAGCAGAGGAAAGCAGTGGTGACCACGGTGCCTTCCCTATGGCCAGTGGTACCCAAACCCTCCTAGCCCAGCCCAGCCAGCCAGGCCAGGGGCAGAGCTGCAGGGACATGGCCAGTGACACCCCATGCCACAGCCAGTGACACCCCGTGCCACCACGCTTCACTTGCTCTGGTTGTGGACAGCCAAGTAAGTGCAACTGGGAGATCACAGCTCACAGAGTGTTTTATCTCTGTGCTCATGTTCACCTTGGCTGTGAATCCCACATCAGCACGAAGGCATTCAGTGGTTACTCCATTTCTGCTTCTGTTCCAGGATGGCAGAGTAAAAACTTTTAACAATTTACACAGCTGAAGAGAATGCTTCTTTTGCAGATACAAGTTCCCTCTCTGAATCAGGACTGAAACAGGGCAAACTCCAAGCCAGTGATCATCAAACGGGAGAAGATGTTGGTAAAAACACAACAGCTTTGTAATCTGTGGGCAGCTAGTAACACCATCCAAAAACAAGCCAAAAGCCCCTAATTACACCCTCCACCCACCGTGCCATGGAGGGGTCTGAGCGCTGGCACGTGTCCACTGCTCTGAACCTGCAGCTGAGGATTTCTGGGAAATGCAAAACACAGTCTTCAAGCAGCAGGGCTTGTAGGACATCACAAGGCTTCTCCAGCCACCCTGGCACAGGCTCTACCCCATGGCACCCCGGGGAGCTGGGACATGGAGAGCTGCCGTCCTGCTCGCTGCCAAAGGTGCCAGCTCTGCCCGGGAGCTGGCTGATAATTTGTAGTCACCACACGCTCCTCCCTGGCACGTGTGCCCCTGTTTAGTTCATCTCACCATGCAAGATGCACTTGCCAACTATTCCCATTTTACCCAGTTTGGCTCCACACGAGCAGACTTTTCCAGCGTGGCGCAGGCAGCCCACTGTCCCCAGCCGTCCCCAGGCTCTGCACCCGATGGTGACACCTGTGCTGTTCGTGGCAGCGGAGGCAGCCCTGCCTGCCCTGTCCTGATGGGCTCATCTCCTCATCCCCAGAGCCTCTTCCATGCCCTCTCCTCATCTGACCACCTCTTCCTGCCTCCGAGCCGCCGAGCAGCTTGGTGCCTACTCAGATCCCACAGCAGCACAGCCCTCACTGGGCTCCCCACCCGCAGGCAGCGCCCCTGCAGCTCCTCTGAAAGCACCAGCAGAAAAGCCAGCTGGACCAGCCAGACTGCCTGTGACACCTCAGGAGCCGGCCAAGGACATGGCATCCCCCAACTGCCCTGAGCAAGACAGTGGTGGCTGCCGGGGAGAGGCCAGGACATCAGCATCTGCTGCAGAGGATGCCATTCATGACAGACATGAAGTATTTTAGTAGGGAAAAGAAACTTTGTACCTGGTACCATGATAAAAGCATCTATTGGACCCCCTTTGTTCTGCTTTGGGTTGATCAGAGAGAAAACGAGGGCTGATTCACAGAAGGGTGGTCCCAGGTCAGACCAGAAAGCATCAGGGGCCAGAAGCCAGCAGGGTGAAGGGGCTGCGGTGACCAGTGCTCCCTGCTCACACCAGTGGCGCCACAGCAGGCACAGGGAAAGCTGCCATTTCTAGCTTGTCCCTCTGCTCCATCACATCAGGACATTTGCTACCCCGGCTACCCCACCAAGACTCCTGCAGGGAGGAAACAAGTCCCTGGAAAGCAAACTTAAGTATCTGTGAAATTTGTATTTATTACTTAGCTCATTAATCTCTGCTGAAGTAAAAAGCCCTTCTGATGGTTTATTCATGATCATTTGCTCCTTGATTCCAAGTCCCTTTGGCTTCTGCTGAAGGAGAGGGGACCCAAAACGAAAGGCAGCTGAGAGCCCTGTGCTCTGCTCCCCTGCAGTGTCATCCAACATTCCCCCAAATCATTCCTCAAGTAAATACACTGGCCCCAGCAATGGCCTTTAAAGGAATAGTGAATTGTCCACATGTAAAGAAGGGGGAGACAGCTCACCCCAGCAGCACAGAGCTTGGCAGAAAGGTGATTAATGCTCCCACCGAGCCAAGCAGGACACAACCCCCCCATGGAAGGCTGCACCACAAACCCACGGCACAAACCAACCTCCTTTGTGGGGTCTAACTGGGACCAGACTGATCCGAGGGGGCACCCACAGGGAGAACCTCTCCTACAACAACCACACGGTCAGGCTGGCAGCTCTCAGGGCCGGGGGAGTGGGGTGATCCCCACCACGAGCCTGTGGCCCCTGCACGAGCGCATGTCACCCCACAGTGAGTGGCACCACAAGGGACAGGGGCAGCTGAGGCCAGACGGGCGCTTAACTTGTGTTTCGCTCCTGTAAACTAAGTGCTTCTTGCTGTTTTATAGGATTCCCATCAATAAAATATCACACAGGTGCCCTCCTCTATCTCTGCATCTACCACAGGGACTGAGGAAACCTGAGCCAGTGTCCTGACTGTTAACAAAGCCAGGAGGACAAATCACACTCACTTAGTGATGGGCTGTAGAGCAGAACCCATGGTACGAGCCAGAAAAGCAGGCAGGCACTAGCCTCAAACATGTTTAAAAGGGATTAAAGAAAATCACACAGACTATAAAGCATTTCACACTGTGAAAAAAATGTGTTTCCTATCAATATTTTAGGCTCCCCTAACATTGCCTCTACTCTGAAAAAAGCAAGCATTAAATTATTCACCACTCTGCATGATTTTATAAACTCCCCTCTGTTGTATGTGGGTTTACTCCTCTTAATTAAACAGTATACAAGCAAAAAAGGCATAAAACTAGATGTGGGCATTGTGCTCCTCCACTGAATGACCCCAAACCCAAAGAGGGTCCTTAGAGAGGGACAACAGCAAGCACGTAGAGCTGGAGCAGGGGAGCCTGCAGCCCCGCAGCAGGAACTGCAGCCCCGCAGCAGGAAGAGCATCTTTGGTGCTGCCCAGGATCTGCAGGAATCCTCTCCCCACACATTGGCAGATCTGGGGTAGCAAATGAGAGCAGACCACAACCCATCACCATGCTGTCCACTGCTCCCTGCAATCAGATGGACAGAGCTTGCCCTCATCCTCAAGCCCCTCTGTCACCCTGCCCCACACAGTGCTCACACCGGGGACAGCCAGCCTCTCCCCTCCACCACCAGCTATCAAACCCCCACCATGGAAAACGCACTGGGTACCAGGTAACTCCTACCCCAAGGTCCTTCTTCCAAGAGAAGTGGCTCACGGGTTACTCTGCAGCCCCTCCAGGCACGATTCTCACTGTGTGGAGGGCAGAGACCCCAGGAGTGGGGACCCTCACCCCAGCATCGGCTTATCCTGTGCCCCCCCTGTGCCGGTGTTGCCACACCAGCAACAAGCACACGCAGAGAAATCTGCTTGGGAGGACCTAATTCAGCACAAACCCCTTTCTCTCCAGTCTCAGAAAGGAGAATGCATTCCAGCACTGGCTGCATTATTAATCTGCAATGGATTTAAAAGCCCTTTAAGACAGGAGCTGATCCCTGCCGGGAATATAAATGACGTGGTCCCAGAGCGTACATTTACATAGCTAATGCAGCCCCGCTCCTGCAGGTAAACAGCTCCGTTCTCTCCTCAAACACTTTTATTTAGTTCCATGCTGGGGCTGGATTAGAAAAAAACACAGTATTAATTTTGCATCCCGCAGACTAAATTGCATCTTTCCTTGTTGCCTGCAAATACAATGAACAACGGCTAATTCCCTCTTGTGACGGCTGAAGGGGAAGGGCAGCACGAGGGCTGCACTCAGAGCTATATTTAGAGAAGCGGGGATCTGACAGCTAAATAGAGTCTTGTTTCTTCATTTAACTTTTCCTCTGAATCTGCATATCTGCAGGTGACCTCCGAGGCCATTGCATGGCAGCCACCGAGGGACTCACCGCTGCTTCAGGCATCCCTCAAGTCTCCCTTCCTCCTGATCCCCGGCCCCATCAGACACCTCTCTGATGGGCTTCCACACCAAGGGCTGCAGGGCCAGGACTCGCTGGAGATGGCACACTCGGCAGAGAGACTCTGCCAGCACCCCCTGTGCCAGACGTGGCTCCACATCCTGCAGCACAGTGTCCCCTGCCAGCACCGCCCTCCTCACAGCAGTGGGGGGGTCTCACCCCAGAGGGGTGTTACAGGCAAACCAGACTCAGAAGTGTCTCCCCAGGAGATGTCCTTCTTCCCCTCTCTGCTCACAGGTACAAGTCAATCATCAGGGTCACTTCTTGCCCACAGCACCAAAGCAGAGGAACTGAGGCACCTGGGGATGGAGCAGCCCCAGGAGGGGACACCTTCAGCAGCAGAACACTCAAGTGTTCCACGAAACTTCCTGAGCCTCAGCTGCTCCGGCTAATTCTGCGCCACCATCTGCATCCGGAGCCTTGACAGCTTGACAAGAGACATTGATTTTGCACGGATTACAAGATTAATTATGCCATATTCTTTATGCATGTTTCAGCTCCTTTGGGAGTAGGCAGCGTGGAGTAAGGGCTGAGATTCCCGCTTTCGGGACAAAACAGCTGAGGCAGGGGGTGGTATCACCCACTTGTTGCTTCACTCCCTATGGAGGATAGGGCCCTTGCTGCCCTTCCCAGCCTCCTGTCCCAGCTCAGACCTCACACTCCAGGCAAGGAGGCAGCTGCCAAGCACCAGTACCTCTTGCCCAACATGAGCTTCTGGAGAAACAGCTCATTATGAGACCTCATTAAGCCCACCCCTCCCTGGCCCGTGTGCTGGCTCAGGAACAGCCCGAGCACAGGAGACAGAAGATCTTCCCAGGGCTAAGTCCATCCTTGAACAGCAAAGATCCTAACGAGGAATGACACCTCTGCTGAAGAGCAGTCTGTGGCACAGCATCCACCCAACGGATTCACAGGAATTATTACGTGAGGGAAGAGAAAGCAGCAACACAAAACACAGAAACAATTTGATCAAATGGTGGGAAAATTATTTATAACAAGATCAAAGTTTAATCTCTTCAGATGAAATTGTTGGCCAGTTCCTGCCACGAGGTATGTGAGGATCATCTGTCTCCATTAACTGTGGCTTGGCAAAGGGATTTCATGCAAATTAATAACGTAACCCCAGAGGAACAGACAAGGACACAACAAGCCAGAGCTGATCCTCCTTAGGCAGAGCTGATGACCAGGGAGGGACCAAACCCCACAGCCCCCACGCACACAGGCTGGGTGCTCCCTTCCCCTCACACCAAAGGGACCAGAACCGTGAGACAGAGTGAAGGAGACACTTGCCAGTGAGATATCGTGCCACAGATCGGCACAGAAGAGATGAAATCAGCATTTTTCTGTTTCCAAAGGATAGCCAATATTTTAAGGTGGACTTTTTTTTGTGGAGGGCTCAGAATGTCGCTTCTTTGAAGGTGCTTTTTTGCGATTTGTAAATTCAAACTGCAGCCAGGTCACAGAGCAGACTCATCCCACCAGAGCCCAGGCTGTCACCATGCTTGCTGCCACCCAGCTGTGAGCCCATGGGGCCACGGGCTGCCCCAACACAGCCAGCTCCTTGCCCAGCGTGGCACCAACCCAAACCACCCAGAGAGTGCTGCAGGTCAGTCTCCATCTCCCCCTCCTGCCCTTGCCACCATGCTGCCTACCACCACCAAGTGCCACGTCAGTTCCACCACAGCAAACTGAGAGGAGTTGGGGCATCTGGCAGGCAGAGCCCAAGGACAGTGCCCAGATGCTGATGCCACCCCCAGACCCCACCTCTTCCTGGGGACGAAGTCACAGAACTGTCTGCTGAGCAGACCCACACACCCCAGAGGTGACACACGAGCACAGGACAGTGTAGGTAATGGCTTTCTTGGTGCAATGGGGTCACTGCTCACCCTCAGCAGCCACCTGCACTACCCAGAGCCGTACCTGCAAGGCCGGTGGAGACATTGACCTCAGCGTACTGCTGCCCCGAGAGCGGGCTGACGGCCGAGACGCCGTTGATGGCCACCACACGGATGGTGTAGTTGACATGAGGCAGGAGGTTCACCAGGGTGACGGTGCGGTCCACGAGCCCCGTCTGCTGTGGCAGGAACCCCACACCGTTGCCACACTGCTCGCAGCGGCCTCGCAGGGCCGGAGGGCACCGGCCGCACCACAGGCTGTAGGTCAGGTCGCTGCGGCCACCCGCATCAGCTGGGGCGCTCCACTCCAGGACCAGTGAGGACTGTCGCAGGCTGTACACCAGGTTCCTCGGGGCAGAGGGTGGACCTGGAAGCAGAAGAGTGTCTGTGCATGGGTGCCAGGACAGCCAGGCGCTGCCTGGGGAGGAGGGAGAACCGAGAGGTCCCCTGGAGCAGCAGCACAGGCACCCGTGGCCAAAAAAGTGAGCACTGTCTCGGCAGCCAAAGCTCATGGCTGAGCACGGAGACACGGATGCAGTGATGCAGCATGGTGGGGACACCACCACGGAGGATCCCACCAGGGGGATGTGTTGTACACAGCAAGCCACGGCTCACACAGCATGTGAGAAGTAGCCAGCCAGACCTGTCACCTCCCTGGAGCTCGGTGGCCAAACAGCCAGGAGACACTGCCCAGGACACTCACTCTCGGGCAAAACTGGAGCTCTCTCATCTCTGTGCAAGCAGCTCTACAGCATCCGTCACTGGAGTAGCTGGGGTCCAATCCAATCAACTAGAGGCCATTTAATTAAAATCTGTGAACTATATTGACTAAATGACTTGTGCTCTAGTTTTACCGGGGAGCCTGCAAGCGCAGCTGCACGTCTGGCTCCTCAGATTGCAGCCTCAGCCTGTCAGCCCCATGGCCCCCCATCCCTCCCCACCTCAGCAGCCCCCTTGCCCAGCCTGGAGCCCCCCAGGGACACATGCGCCCAGGCACAGCCCCCGAGGGTTGGCAAGGGACAGCCCTGGGCACTCACTGGCTCCACGCTGTGGGGAAACCCAGTGTCTGGATCCCCAATTCCCAGCTTTACAAAGGGACAGCATTTCAGCGGGACATACGTGTGCAGGAGGCAGATGGTGGGTCTGATGGGGACCTGGAGTAATTCTTCTGGCACGAACAGAACGTGGAGGCTTCCTCATGCGTGAAGCTGTGCTCAGGGCAAGGAGAGCAGAGAGGGAGACGGAGGGAAAGCTTGTAAAATCCAGGAAGGCAAGCTGAAAAGAGAGGGAGAGAGAGAGCAGGAGTTATGGGAAGGACACCACAAGGTGAATGGGGGACACATTTGATGACTGCATTTCCCAGGACATCCTTTGCCACTGGCCAGCAGACATCACCCTCCAAGCTGCCTTCCCCGAGCACCTGCGTGATCCTGGCACCAAGAGAGATGGGCCTTTGGTCACAAGGGGACACATGGAGTTTGTCTCAGCTGGCTTTCGACCCAAAGAGAACTACTCACGTTCTGTTTGGCTGCTTCATCTTCTTGGTGTGGCGCTGCTGTCTGCTACCCTGTCATCAGGCCCCTGAATATTTAAACTTAATCAGTCGTAAAGTTCCTAGATGAGCAGCTCCACTAACACAGTCCCCTCTCTTATCAATTTTAAGGAGTTGGCTGCTGAGACTGTTCCTTTTAAAGCAGATTATTCCAGTGCACTCCGGTTCATTAATTTTTAGCGTGATATAAAACTGGCAGCTACAGCTGTGATCTGAGGACAAAGCACTAGACACTGCACAGGGTGGAAAAAACCCTTCCCTGGGATGCTGGAAATAGGTGGACATTTGAGGAGAGATTATTTCATCTACTGCAAGATCTTTAGAAATTCATCACCCGCAGCCAGAGGCGGGAGGGAGCGTGGTGCTGGAGTGAGGTCCCTTCGTGCCCAGACACCGGCACAGGACAGCCAGGGGCCCAGCAGAGCCTGGAGCAGCCACATACAACAGAGATTTTTGCTTTTCTTACGTTACACAGAAAACCTTTCAAGAGCTGCCTAAAAGCCTTGTCCCTGCCAGACAAGATCTTGTGCTGTTGTGTCACCCAAGGCAAGTAAAGCAGCAGATTTGGCCCCCTCAAGCCCATTCCAGTCATGCCCAAGTAACGAAGAGAGACTTCCTTCCTTCCATCCGGAATGAAAAGTGCAACGTTCCAACTGATGTGGGCTCAATGTTATGTTTCTATAGCAAAACTGAAGAGTTAAATTGTTAAAACAGAGAATAAAAATGTCCAAAACTTTTAAAAAACGGGGGGAACTGAGATGAGCAGACTGTTCCTGGGCCCCTCCTGGTTGTGGTTCTACCTGACCTAGGCGAGATAAAGCATCCCTGCACACCCCACCATGGCCCAGGCACAAAGGGCAGCCTCATCTCTGGGCTCTGGCCAAGTGAGCTGGTGGCCATGATGGACACTGAGACCCCACAGCAGTCACCAGCGAGGGGTTTGTCTGCCCAGCCTGCCCACCATGCTGGCACCAGGCGAGACCATCCACATCCCACAGTCCCCACTGCTCTCCCTGCCTGCGAGTGGAGCCCAGGCACCTCCACCAAGTCAAGGTCTGCCAGGCAGCCTGAACATCCAGGAGGTTTTCTATGAAACTGTGTGTTCCTAGGAAGAATTATTGATGTTTGCTCCTTGGTCTTGCCAACTCTCAGCAACAGTTGCTGCCAGCATGGGACCGGAGATCCCACAGCTCCGCATTCTCCGCTCCTGCTTCAGTCTGCTCATCTCCCACCCCGGACACAGCTAACCTTTAAACGCAGGGACTTGATAAACACAACAGAGAAGTAAGATTAAGGCAGCGAGCCACAATGCATAATAAATGTCATTCCCCACCTAGGGTGCCGGATAAAACAGGAAAAATTACTCCCCAAACTTCCACAGCTTCCTCTTTATATTTGACAAACCGAACCAAAACTGATGTGACCTTCATCTAACGGAGACACAGTTTGCTTTTCCCTTTGGTCAGGCAGCACTGGGCACAAAGACAGGGCAGAGCTCCCACCAGAGGCTCACTGAAGGTACCAACAGCCAGCAAAGGGCACAGCAGGAGCCCTCCCTGCGGGGAGAGCCCCGTCTTGTTACGGCACCGAAGCCTGAACGCTGGTGTGAGATTCCTGCTCGCACCCTGTCAGGCAGGACAGAAAAATCAATCCTGTTTACAAACCCGAGGGGACCTGAGCACTAAATTCAACACCTTCTGCCCCCCTTCCTCGGATCCCAGCCTGACAGTCACAGAAATTTGACATCCCCTCGTAGGAAATTGAATGTTTTCAATTAGCAGCATCTCTCAGGCTGTTCCTTCCCATTTTCTAATAGCCAGAAGCAAGTTTATACACGTCCCTCAGAAGGTATGTCAGGAACAGAACAAAAAGCCACAATTTGCACTTCCCAGAAACAGACACCACGACACACACACCCAGGGGCTCATCCCCCAAGGGCCTGGGCACAGCTCAGCCTGGGGGGTGTCACTTGTTCACCTTCTTCCTTGGTTGTCTGAATCTCACACTTGAGAACAAAGGCGCCCCAGCACTTGTGATGCATCACGCGTGCACCCCCGTTTCTTTTCTTGGATAAACTCCCACCCTCTCCCACCTCATCCCACAAGTGTTTTTCTTGGTCCCCAGCTGGTTGAGGTGTCCCTGCTACTTTGCACTGCTCATTTTTGCAGCGGGTGCATGACAGCTCCCACGAGATCAGGCCATCAATTCACAGTATGAAATTCTCTTTTTTGTACCCCGATTTTCTATCCTATTCATTGCCCTCTGGTACTACCGCCGCTTAATTATTAAATAATAAAATTCAATAATACATTCTCCTAGAGCCAAAGAGCAGCAGCTGGATGGGTCAGAAGGATTAATTGCCTCTCTCTGGCTCCATCATCGCCGCCCACGTGAGCTGCTCCCCGCTCAGCAGCCGCCCCGCATCCATCCCACCAACAGAGCCAGCACGCGTCCCCCTCGTGACACAGCACTGCAGGAGCACACCCGCAAACCCGCCACAGAACAAGCCACGCTCATCCATGCCATAGCCTGGCACATCACCTGGCACCACACACCCACGGGAAGGGTCTCTAGTTCCCACCCATCCGCCACCGCAGCCCCTCGGACCGGAGCAGATGCTCCATCAAGAGGGGAGGGCAAGCCCTTTCTCACACCCAGCCTGTGCCGTAGGGAGAGCGGGGGCAACCAAGGATTAAAAAAAAACCCCATGGTTTCCTACTCGGCTGTCATGGGACACCTTTGATTTTCCCTCCCCAGCAGTTCAGACATCTCCATCTTGCAGCACCATGAAGAACAACAACTAGGTTCTTCCACCAGCAGCTCCTGGGCATCACCTTCCTCTTCAGCCAGGGACTCACAGCTCCAAGGATGCTCCAAGGATGCCGAAGCTTCTCCTTCACGGCAAGGACCTCAACGTTTCCTAAGCCACAGCCAGCTGCATGTTCATGTTTTGGCTTTAAAAATGGCAGAAGAGATTCTGATTAATCAGCAAAAGGGCACCAGAGCTTGAGCAGCTTTATCTTGTTAATGGATGAACAGTGATTAGAAGTGACTCACTGAGTGCATCAGCAGGACAACCCGAACGCAGGACACGGGCTGTGCAAGCTTCAGGGCTTGGTGGCAGTCCCTGTGCCAGGGAAGCACAGCCAAGGCTTTGCATGCAGCAACAAAATGAAGTTATTGATCACCCAGCTGTATTTACCCGTTGGTCAGCAGCCTTCTGCTTCAGCTGTTGTGGTGATGGGTATCTCAACAATTAAGTTAACCTTTGTTAACCTTTTGTGACGTATGGAAACATGAACCCTGAAAGGTAGGAAACTGTGACAGAGCAAGGGTGTGATTGGCACAAAGTTACAGGAGAGACAGGAGGCCCAGCCAGGACCATGGCTGCACAAGCAGGGACAGAAGGTGACACTCAAGGACTCGTGCCGCTGTGGCTGTGCCCCAGAGGAGATGCTGCAGGGGGGCAGATACGCTGTGGAATCGAATTCCCCTTCCAGGGATGGAGATGGAGCAGGAGCTCACCAGCTCTGTCCTGGCCACACCATTCCAGGACATTCAGCAGAGGCCAATGCACCTCTCCTGCACCCACTGCGGGTCCGTCCCTCTGTCCCCAAGTCTGTGCCAGCGTCCAGCTGCTCCCCACAACCCAGTTCTGCATCAGCCACAGAGCACTGGTGAATTATGCCATGGGATTCAACACTGCCCAGACGCAGAGTGGGGACCAGTGAAAACAAAAATCCATTTCCTGCAGCTTACAAGCCTCTTCTAATTAAAAAGCGTTCATCGTTTTACAGAGAGGAAGGGGCCAAGACCTGAGTAACTATGAAGCTTAGCATAAAATATTGAGAGAATGAGCACAGATGGAAGATTAAATACCAGGGTGAATTGCTTCATAACATGGATTTAGGAATAAAGCTACTTAACCCAGACAACTTCATGTTAATGTTAATACCAAAATCAGGCAAAACCCACCCAACATACTTCCCATCCACTCCATAGCTGGAAAAATGTGTGTGTGCACGTGTGTGTTCCCTGCTCCGGTCACACCGTGACACCAATGGAGGAGGACTGGGAATGCCACCTGGGGGCCATTCAGGAGGACCATTTTAGGAGGCCCCTCAGGGTCTGTGCTTCTCAGCCCACCCACATGAAACCAGGGACAGACCCAGCTCAGCCCCCTCTCCCCTTCGGCCAGGACCCCCCTTTCCCTCCTCCTGTTGGTCTGTTTACACCCTCCTCAGCATTTACTCCTAATGCTTTTGCTGGGTTCTGCCTTTTTCCCCTCGCCAGCCTGTCTCAGGTCAACTTGCTGACCCACAAACCTCACAGATATCTTTGAAGACAGAAAAAACCCACGAAGGACACCGCCTGCGTGAGCACTATTGAACCTGTCGGTGCTGCTGGCTCCTGCAGGGAGCAGAGGAGCCGCGTGTGCCTGCCTCAATCAATAACGCCTGCAGTTTCACTCAAAACGCCTATACACTCATTTATAATTAACACTACAACTCAGTTGTCTTCCAAAATCAATTCCTTTCCACTTTTTGTCGTGAAATTGTATTTGACAAAGCTCATCTGCTTTTAATGTGTGTTAATTTTCTCTGCTGAAGCCGGCATTCAGGAAGATGCTATTTAGGAAAGGCGGCAGCCAGGGGAAAGGCACCACCAGCACCTCTGCTCCCCACGACACAGGCCACCAGGCAATGGCACACGCCACTTCTCCCGTCTCTTCAAACTCATCAGTGGCATAAAACACACAGTTCTTCTCAACACATCTCTCACAGGAGCTATTGCTGCTGCTGCCCCCTCCCCGGACCAGGCTGGCACATCCAGCCCCCATCCTTTTCTTAATTCCATTATCAAGCCAAGCAAGTCACCGGTTATTTCGTTCCAAATCAGCACTTAAGAGGAGAGGTGACAGCAGGAGGGAGAGCAGAAGGGAAGGATGGGAGCAGGTATCCCAGAAGGACGGCTGTTGGTGAGCGCCCGCAGACAAGGACAAGTTGCCCAAAAGCAGCCAGGGCACCTTGTGCCAGGGCACCGAGAGAGTAAGGTCCCAGCGGCGCATTGAGGCGGTGAAAGAGCCTTGTCAACACTTGTCCTCGGGTAATAGAGAGCCTCCTCTCTTCCCCTTACATGCTGGGTTTGCAATCTCGCCTCGTCTTATTGCAAACCCTGTAATCAATACTGTGCAGGCAGAGAGCGACGCCGCGACAGAGCCCCACTGCGAGGGAGGGAGGGAGGGAGGGAGGGAGGGAAGGAAGGATGGAGGGAGAGAAATCATGTCCAACCTCCACACCCATGCGAGAGGGACAAAGTCAGCACAAGGCAGTGACCGATATCAGCCCCAGGTCGGGTCCCCAGCCCCTCAGCACCCCCTGCCAGCACCAGCATTTCAGGCTGCGACAGTCAAGAGGATTCAAAGGCAGCTTGTCTTTCACAAACTCTTTTTTTTTAAAAAAAAAAAAAAAAAGAAAAACCTGGTTTCAATAATTCTTTTCAGCAGCCTACAGTCCAACACGCCCCGAGCATCTCTGAAACCTTTAGGACAACGCTACTCTGTAATTTCTGTCCTTGTTAAATAATTTGAAGAACACTGAAATGAAACCCTATGTCCAGAAGCTAGATCTTTGTGTATCTCCAACAATGGGCTCTTAATAGCTGAAATTAAATTCAGTGATTTAATCCGGAAGAAAATTAAATACCCAAGAATATTTAGTAAGACACCCTTGGAATATCTAAAAGAATGCCTTTGCTCGACTCCAGCGCCACGGCAGCGCCAAACAAAACCTTGTTCTATTTTTGCAGGAGTTCCTCAAGGACACACCAAAGCAGACACATCCACTGAGCCAACTGCAATTTACTGTTGTCTCTTTCAGTTCCCTGATGTACCTACAGACCCTCCCCTATGAAGGACTGACCAACCCACACCTCCATGCACCCAACTCCTGCCACGGGCTTCATCTGGCACAAACTCCCCTCAGCCATGGGCAAGACCTGCCTCCCCCTGTTATTCCAGCAGAACCACCCACAGGCCCATCTAGCAGCCAGGTATCTATAACCTTAAGCCTGACAAGAATTCTGCAAACAAATTGTGATGCTCATAATTTTCTGAGTAGTTTGTTCTAAAATTAAGTGTCATGGAGTAATTTGTGTCTGGCTTTGCCACAGTTTCCATAGCCATAATTATTTCAGGCACACTGTAAAATAGCAATATAACACGCAATCCCAAATAATAAATATCTCCAAGCTTGGTCATTACTCCAAAAAGAGACTGAAGAGAAAGCATATTTTACATGGGCGTTTCATAAACGTGACTGATGGAAAGCAGCACCCTCCATACGGCGTGACGGCTGCCAGGGAGGCTGCCATCGGGCTGGGGGAGGCACATCCTCCAGTTCATCCCATTCAAAGCTCTCCACATCCTCCAACTGTCACTTTGCCCAGGTCAGAGGTGCCCCAGCCAGGTTCTGCTAGAACTCATGACCCAGGAGGAGAAAGGCAAACTGTAATTCAGAAAGGAATCCGAAGTGTACACTGCCCCAGTGCTTATTCCTTCAGCATCAGGCAGAGATTTACCCCCCAGCCCCGTTTCCCACCTGGGTACCACCCAGCACAGCTCCTGCCCTGACAAGCGCTGCGAAACCTGCCACCAGCCTTGGCATCTCTCTGCAGGTGCTGGGGGCCGCATCCCTGATGAAAGTAAAACCTGCCCCTTTCTGCAACTTACTGAATCCCAGGAGAAGAAATAAAACTTATTATGCATAATACTCAAGCATCACTCAGAAGATAAAATGAGCTCCAGAAGCACACACAGGTTTATAAGCTAATGTATAAAAGATGAAACAAATCAAAAGCCCCGAGCGCTGTACATTTGGATCCATCTCTTCTGTATATAAATGGAAAAGCAGACCTTAGGCTTCAGTGAGTATCTTTGCACTAAACGACAAAAGAGAGTAATTCATTATTCTAAATTTCTCTAACTTTCAGTTGAGCCGTTTATTTCCCATCTTAAGGACCCTGTAGTGCCATGATGGGACACACGACGCCCAGGGAAGCATCCTGCCAACACCCGCTCCCACCCCAAAGGCTTGCTCAGCCCCATGCAGGGCAGAGGGGCACAGCATCTCCAGAAAGACCTTCCAGGGGGAGGCAGCCTGCTGGGGAAGGCTCCAGCTCACACGCTCTGCAGGCGCTTTCCTTCCTCCTTCCCTGCTACTGGGCAAATGAAGTGGCTGGTTCCCAGAACAAGGGGAGGCACAAGGGCTGGGTAAGTCCTCGCTCTTCACCCTGGAGATGCTCTTTCCCCGTCCCACCAAGCCGCAGCAGAGTGGCTGATGTGCCAGGCACAGGCAGCCCTTGAGGCTTTCAAGGACACGAGCTTCACTCACAGCTCACTGTCACTAAGAGAAAGACGGTGTCAGGAGCTCTCAGGGCCAGGCCACTGCTCTGGGAGTTTATTTTTTAATTCTTTCAAAGGCGATGTCTGCAATTGACTGGCAGAAGGAAAGGCACCTTCATCCCTGGGAAGGTAGAGTAGATTAGATGTGGTGTTGAGGGATATGGTGTAGGGGAGAACTTGTAGAGTAGGGCTGATGGTTGGACTTGATCCCAAGGGTCTCTTCCAACCTATATGATTCTATGATTCTAAGGTGCAGCCCAGCCTGGCAGCGCCGTGCGGGCAGGAGGATGCTCCATGTTCTGCCCAGGCAGGAGCCAAACCTCAACCATGGGATGCGGGAACACTGCTTTGCCTCCCCATGACCAACACAAGGACCCAACAGGGCAACTCCCTCTCCTTAGGAAGGGGAGAGGGAAACCCCAGTAGCCAGGCAAAGGCACTGGTGACAGAAGCCTCAATAGATGAGCATAAACATCCAACAGGATCTCTCTCCCCCCATCCAACTAGGGATGTTCGGCAGCAAAAAGGCAAGTGCTAAAAGGGGAGATACAGCAGGACACAAATGGAAAGACTGTTTTTTTAAAAAAAACAAGTACTTTATCATAGCAATTCCCTTTGGAAAATAAAAATCAAGGACTTCATCCAAACCATCTATTTTACAGAACTTTTAAATTTGCTCCCAACGTTCCCAAGATTACACCCAGGTAAGGGCTGGCAGCAATGAAGAAACGACTCTGTGTCACGGTACTTACGGCTGTGGGTTTGTCCACAAACCTACTCCCCACAACAGGCAGGATGATCTTCTCAAAGGCTTTGCTTATCTGTTTGTTCCCCTACTATTCAAGCAGCCAAGCACGGGAAAGATAATATTGACTTTCCCGAGGTATCTGTAGCGCGGCAGGATCCGCTGCGTGAGGAGTGCTCTCCGTGCCCGCTGGCACGAGGACAAGAAGTTCTAAGCTGAAGTGACTGCAAGGGTGATTTGTGTTAGACAGGAGGAGAGCAAGGTGGTAGGACAGCCTGCCTGGGCAGCACTGGGGGGATTTGAGCAGGGAACACCCCCCCCTCCCCAGAGCCTGCAGGGGAGACCTGCAGCCCCACAGAGCCCAGCACGGGCACAGACACGGGCACAGCTCTGATGGAATTACGAGGGGTGAGGCTGAAAATGGGTCAGAAAACAGCAGCAAGGAAGGGCCACAACAGAATCCAGGCTGCGCTGTCACAAACCCCGTCTCCTCATTAACAGCAACAACTATAAGCTGCCATGAAGTGTAATTATGCTACACGCAGCGTTAGATTCATCAGGCAGTCACAGCCATTAATAGCACAGCCCAGCCCAGCCAGCAGAGCAGACCTGCAGCCTGGTGTCCTTCATCTTCCAGCCGACCACGGACAAATCCCACAGTGGGGCAGAGAAGCCATTTCTTGCCTCCTGCACAGCATCAAGCGCACGTTACCTCACGCATCACTACCTGTCATCGTTAGCAAAGGCTGCTTTCTTCTAATTAATGCTGACTTTGTACCTTGCATCTCAGCCCTCCGTTTCAAGACCAGCAGCGCTGCCAGCTCGCTGCGTGAAGCCCCCAAAGTCCTTCACACAGACACTGTCAGGGATGAGGCCAGTAGAGATGAAGACCTCCCCCCAGTCCGAGAACACCCCAAAGGTACAAAAGAACAAATCTAAGGGCTATCATTCTCTCTAGCTTTCTCCCTAAGTGAGATACTGTGAATCTTCCTCCTGTCCTGCCCGTGGGATGTTGAATCCAACATGCTGCTCACGAATCCCTTCAGTCATGCAGAAAAGTTGGGAGGGGGTGGGAGGATTTCTTTTATTCCCCTTTTCAAACACCACTGTGGACGTTGGCGGCTGCTCCTCGTGCCCATGGGCTGCCACAAACAGAAACTCACTGGTGCCACTTCTCGTGGGAGGTTTTCCTTCCCTGACAGGCAGCCGTGCCAGGGAAGAGACATTCCTGTACGTGCTGTGGGCCACGATCCAGCAGCGCTGGGCTAGCACCGGCCTCAGTGCCCACAGCCAGGACAGACCCCACGGTGTCAGACCCTGCCACACCGAATCCAAGCTTTGTTTAAAAATCCTGACAGAGCACCAGAAACTATTTCCTCCCTGAAGCCCAGCTGCAGCAGCATCACCCTGCACAGACAAGGGCTCCATCCCACTAATTAGACCATCACCCACCAGAGGCACGCAGTGCGGGAGCCAGGCACTGGGCACCTCCCCATCAATGGCCACCCCGAGCCGGCTAACAACAGCCAGGAGGGAAATAAATTGAGAAGGAAACTTTGCCACAGCACAAATTTACGTTTCTGTCAAAGAAGAGTGGCTGACAGCTATTTTTGGAAACTGGTCTCCATCATATTAATCCAATGTCTGGTTGAAGTTGTCTCATTTGCAGCAAATCTGGCTGGTAAATATTAACCTTGGGCTTTGTTGAAATTCTCCTTGCAGATACTACAAGGGATTGGACAGAAAAGACCAAGTAGAAAGAGACAACTTTACAGCAAGTGTCAGGCAGATCCTTCCCATCACGTTTACACAAAAGCCATCGCCATGCACCACAAAGCAAACGGCACGAAGGGGCCGCAGCTCACACCTGGTAAAATTAAGGCTAAAAAGACACCAGCACTGAGAAGCTCAGCAAAGATGAAACTGGGACAGACTGGTGATCACCCACAGGGCACTGGGAGTTCTCACCCACCCGCCGAGCGTCTGCAGGAAATGGGCTTTAAGGTCAGAGTAAGCTCAGACCCGCATCAGGCCACGGACAGGTGAAATGCAGCTGAAATCCATTTACAGTGGCAGAACCTCTCCTTGTAGTGGAGGGGAGATGTTAAACAGATCGCTGGAGCTGCCTGGTTCCACCCCAGAGATGTCTGCAGCTTGGCCACCGCTGGCGTGACTGGTCGGAGCCGTGCGAGCCCCGCTCCCTCCGAAGGGGCGTGAGAGGGATGGACGGGAAACGGCTCGGCCTTCTCCCGGCAGTAATTAGCAGTGCTGTAAATCCTATTAAGTCTTTTTTCATCTCTCCCCAACTTCAGGGTGGGGATGCAAACGTTCTCTCTGCAGCAGAATGAGTTCAGGCACTTAAGTCACAGTTACAGGGACAGTAGCTCTGTGATTTAGTTCAAACGGCTTCACCGCTTCAGTGGGAAATAAAGCTCCTTCCTCCTGCAGAGAAGGGCCGTGTCTCCCAGCAAGTCCTGGGAGAAGATGGAAAAAAAAGGGGTGGGGAGGGAACAGGAGCTGGGAAGCAGGACCCACGATGGTCTGGAGAACCCCGGGTCATCCCCACGCCTCAAAGTTCCTTCAACCAACTCAGGGTGCAGCCTCCCGCAGCCACAAGAGCTGTGACAGTGACCAGGGAGTTTCACAGATAAGGAGGACCCAGCAGACTGGCACCCACTGAGCCCTCCAAAGCCACGGGACCACAGTGGCAGAGCCAGGATCGCTGTGCCATCACCTGCCTGTTTCAGCCTCCCCAACCTCCCACTGTGTTTACCTGCCTCCAGCTCAAGGGCTTTTGTCCTTCTTGAAGAATTTTGCAGCCCCAGACGCTTTCATCAGAAATCTTTTATTCGCTTAATGCTGTGCTAATGCAGGGCTCAAAAAAAAACCCAAAAAATTTCAACCCAAAAACTATCTTCTGGTACTTGACCAGACATCAGACACTACTCCACAGAGAGTGACTAATGACCTGCTTTCTGTGAGGGGGAAAAAACTTAATTATGTCCATTAAATTACTTCAAATATTTTTCCTTAGAGGATATGAATTATTTAAACTCAACACAGAGAAACCTGAAACATTAGCACGAGCCTTCTGGGACTCGCTATGTAAATTCCCACTCCAAACAGATGGGGAAAGCGTGGCGAGCTGCCACACAGTCACTGGAGCAGGGAGCAGCACTGAGATTTCAATTCAATACTTCTAATAAGGTCTTCTTAACGAGGGCACCCAGCGAATAACCACTGCTCGGGGCAGTGGGAAAGGCCTCCCACACGCTGGAGGAAGGTGGCACATGGGGGACAATTTAAATCTGAAAAGCCTCAAGGAGCCTGGAGGACAGACCCAGTTCCTCAGGAAAAGCTCACGTTCCTACCACACCATACTGACTAAAAAAGGGGGAACTGAACCTCTTTGGGACTTATTTAGCTAATTTCCTCTCAATCTATTTTCTACCAGGTGGAAAGGCAGAGTATCAAAGTATCAGCTGGACACCAGCTACAGGCAGCAAAGGCTGTTCTCAGCCATATCTTACTGAAGACGACACCTCTCACACATCCCAGCTTGTGGTCTGACCTCCCTTCTGCCCCAGAGCAGCTTTGCTCTCAGGGCAGTCCCACACAGTTGGGTAATTGAGAGCCAATTACACCTTTTGGAGGAGCAATGCCCCTGGGTGCTGAGGGACGGAGGAACAGCAGTTCCAGGAGTGGGAAATGCACAAACACAGCCCCCCACACAAACCAGTCTTCCACTGCTGGCTCCCAGTGACACCCAAATGCAGAGGCAGCTGAGACCAGGCTGAGCAGGGACAAGGTCCTGGCCACTGCCCAAAGCAGGAAGGTGCCTGGAAGGAGACACTCCTCTCCTTTCAGAGGCTCACACACCCCAAGAGAAGCAGCACAGCACCCCGTACCCCCTGCCTGGCTCTCACCTGCCTTTGAAAATGAGACTGAAGCGGCCACAGCACAAGGTTCACGAGAGGGATGCTAAGATACCTCTTAAGGTAGAGGCTATATCCATTTTTACAGCTATCATTAAACACAACCTTGTGAGCTGTAAAGTCACAGAATTATTCAGTTGTGTCTAAAGCGTGACAATGGGAATATTAATGTTCTAGAGTAATTTTACAGTTACAGATAAAGTGGTGGAAAAAGCCTGGTGGCATTCAGAGCTCTGGCACTTCTGCCCAGCCAACACCATGCTGCAGAGCAGCCACCAGCAACGTGCCCCATTTACCCAGTTGCCACCCGTCAAATTAAGGCTGTCACTGGGGAGCTGCAATCAGCTAAAAGAACAAGATTGCTGACAAAAGGCAATTCCTCTTCTCTGAGCCACGCTGGGCCCAGCAGACAGGAGCAGTCTGGCAGGGCCTGACACAGACAAGTGCCAGAGGACACCAGCAGCCACTTTTACCTCTGCATCCCCCGTCCTTCTCCTCGAAGCCGGGACCACACGTGCACTTCCCGATGGGGACCAGCCACTCGCCCTCCGCGCTGCAGTGCATCCGGGGGGGATTGTCCACGTCCACCTCGGCGTGAGCCACGCAAGTGCCCTTAACTTCTACCAGCGTCGCGAAGGCTGTCTCTGCCACCGTGTCCGGAAAGACAGCCAGGTTCTGCAGGGTGGCCAGGCACTTCTTGTAATAGACCCGCACGGAGACCAGCGCCACACAGGCACCCACGTCCTGGAAACCCAGGTGGAAGCCTCTCTTGGTGAGGTGCCCAATCTCCCTCAGCTCCGTGTTCAGCTTCATCTTGCGCTCGCCCAGGTCCCCCTGCGTGAAGCTCTCATCAGCAGCAATGGTGTCGATCTTGGTGTGCTTGCTCTCGTGGACGCTGTGGCCCAGGTCGGAGTCAGACTCAACATAGTAGAGGTTGAAAGTCTCCTTGCAGGTGCCCATCACGCCAGGGATGCTGTTGCAGTCCCGCAGGGTGAACTTCAGCTCGATGAAGATCCTCTGGCCGTCACGCCTGGCGATCCAGCCTGTCTGCAGCCAGTTGTTCTGGTTTGGCTCCATGACGTTGCAGACCTGGTAGGTGCGTATTGGCTTGTAATTCTCATCCACACCACTGATCTCTTCCCACTGGGGAAAGAACACAGGGGCTGTTACGGCTCGGGAGCTGCCGTGAGCAAGAACCAGCCACCCCAGCAATAACACACCCATCAGCATAAATATCACCAGCACAAGCCTCTCCGCCTACAGGCCATTATCTTACAGGCACTAAAAGTCCTCAGCCCACCAAAACCATGGCTGAGTAACTCCTGGGTGCTGCTGGACCACCCACCACCTGAGCTCGCTGCAGAGCTGCAAACAGGGAGACACAGCCAGAAAGAGGGCACTGGCACCAGACCCTCTAAAGCAAAGTCTAACACAAAACCGGACACATCACCTCCTGAACAGCCAGAGCCTTCACCTCCTACACACACACACTGATTGTCTGTCCCTGGGAAGGTGTCTCTGCTCAGCATTAGCACCAGCCTAACGCCAGTGGGGGAAGTCAAAGATGGCCAAGGAGAGGTGATGGCAGTTGTACCATCACACACGGATGAGTATCTGCATGAACAGCAGCAGCAGCTTCTCTGTCAGGAGAAGTTTTAGCTAGAACAGGACAAATCCCCTGGCTACAAGTGAAACAGTACTTCCCCAAAGTTACCAGCAGAGATTCTGATCAGTGAAAAGATGATTCAGCCCTCACAGCCTTAAGGATGACCTGGCAACCTCCCAGAGTAGTTCTTTCTGAAGGTAAATTTATGCAAGATTGCCAAATGTACCCAAAACCGAGTGTCTTCTGCAGACTAACAGCTGGGCAAGACAGATGACTCCAGGACCTATTGCCATTCCCCCTGAATGGTCTGTCTCCATTCTGGAAAATGAACCCAAAGCAGGAAGGAGCACAGCACGCTCTCCTGAAGGCAGCTACAGAGTGACCCCGGCAGCAAAGCATGGACCTGATCAGACAAACCCTGCAGGATCCCCCACCAGCCACAGCCTCTTCCGAGAGCCAAACTGCAGGAGCCAGCGCTGGCTGCAAGCTACCATACTGGGGCTTCACTGGTGGGTCTTCATTTGTTCATTACAGGAACATAAAACATCTAGAGGAGGTGGTTCCACACCAGTTCTACCACTCACACAACCGGCGCTTCGTTTCTTGCCCCGCTCCCAGGGGTGCCCAGCACTGATTGAGCCCACAGCGTGCACCCAGCTGCCACCCACCCCCAGTGTGGGGAGACCCCATGGCCACCAACCCCTTCCCTCCAGCTCCATGTGGGCACAAGTAAATGCTGCTGAGTGACAAAGGGCAGCGCAGAGGGACAGCCCCACTGCCACACTCACCCCGTTTGATGGGTGCGAGGTCCAGCCCAGCTCTGCTTGTGATTCCTTCGAGTCCAGCAGGACAACTGCAGGGGAGACAGCACGTTAGAAAGCAAACTCACTGACCCAGCTGACACCCACCGACCCCAGCCCTGGGGGCAGCTCCCGCCCAGCGTCACCAGCCACCGCCCGAGCACCCAGCAGGACCCAACGCTGCAGAGCTCGAGGCTGAGCATCCAGAGCGGACCTCACAGTTAGGCGATTAACACCCGAACTTAACGAGGATGGCATTCCAGGGAAGGCTGCAGTCCTTCCCGAGGGACACTGCAGGACAAGCTGCCCGACGCCACCAGCCACCGCTGCAGCTGCAGCGTGCCCGGAGCCTGCGCGTCTCCTGGAACTGAAAAGTGCCCACAAGAATCTCCTCGAACCCCAATCCTTTTTCCCCAAAAACCACGTAATTCTCTGCGCGCCAGGAAGAGGCATCTCTCCCAAATTCACAGGTCCGCGATCCTCCCACAGCCATCCCCGACGGGCGAGCACTGGCTCCTCTCGGGCTCCCGACACCGGGTGCCACCGGCGGCGGCGCATCCCCGCTCCCTCCCTTTTGCCAGCCAGCGGGGGGACACCCGGAGATGTCACCCTTCCCGGCAGTGCAGCCCCGGCGAACACAGATTCCGGAGGCTCGAACCGCGACCCCCGCCTGACCCCCCCCAGAGCCACCGCAGTCG
>VZTM01026672.1:10882-25766 GCA_013400555.1 Jacana jacana
AAACCCAACCCCAAACGAACCCAACAACCACCTGCTACAAACTTTTAAAAAAATATCTTTTAAAAGTAGTAATGTTGCATTTCAGCCACAGCCTTTCAGAGTGGAGTACCTTCTGTATCAGTGAGCGTAGGACAATGATTCCAGGCGAACCATTTAGCCATATTATATGGAGTTGTATCACATATATCAATATTCACCTATTGGAATTGCAAATTCTTTGCACTCTGGAATGCTGGTGGCTTTGTAAAGACGTTTTCTTGATTACTTTTGCTTAGAGATACAAAATGCAGTTCTTTCTTGGCCGTGTGCATTTAGCAGACCAAATTCGTTAAAGACGTGTGTTTTGTACAATCCCACAGGACGACTTTAATAACTTCTGAAATTTTATTTGACTTGGCAATGTAGCAGGGGGGATTTGACTCATCAAGATGTAAATTAAGAGTAAAGACATCTGAATGTATATGTCTTCATTTTAATAGATTAATTAATATTGCTTCTCATTCATAAATTAATGTTTGCTCTAGAGGGAATTCAGGGAAGACTAACCAAAATGATTAGTGTACTAAGGGGCTAACGTACAAAGGAACTTTGTTCAGTATCTGTAATGTGTCTTGCAGATGATATTCAGAGATAGAAACAAAAGTAGCTTGGGTAATGAAATGTATGTGTTTGTGGCCCCGGAGATTTGCAATGTGCAAATGTAACAGGGCTGCTTCTGCTGAAGCGCTCGCTCACTCCAGCAAGGCTCAGTGCTTATTCAGCCTGGAATTCAAATTGGTTTTGAGCTGTTGCTTCAAGGTATGCAAACCCCAGAGAGAAATGAGGTTTCAGAAGCTTCACATGCCTGGCCTGTTGTATCACCTACCTCTACATGACTTAATGTGCAACTACGTATTTGTCACTCTTCCGCAAGTCCAGAATTTCTCATGTATTTCTCAGAAAATTGAAGCACTTGATCTGGGACTTCGTATCCTGCCTTGGAGGTTAGGTCCCTCAGGTCAGGATATGGTAGCATCTAGTTTATAAGTACTGCATCAGGACCTGTACCATCTCTTTTACCTTATATTGCAGTCATTCTTTCCCACGAAGAAACAAAAGGGTGTTGGGGAAAGCATCTAAAGGAGAATAGTGCGTCCTCAGGATTAGCATTTCTTCACTTAATAGGATTTAAAAAAATTATTTATTTTTTTAAATCACCTGTTACACCCTGTTCTTGTTTTCGTGTTGCCTACTTGGCTTATAAACACACAGGTAAGATAATTTTCGGATAGCCCAGAAGCCATCTAACTCATTACAACAATACTGCATGCTGACTTAGAGTGACCACAGGGAGTTGTAGCATGCCTATAAAATCTGATAGTCTTGTCATGGCCTTAGGATGTCAGCAGGACAGATACAAACTACGAAATGTTATATCAAATGCAAGTCTTGTTAGTTATTAAAAGCACGCCAGTGAAAAATTCAAAGTGTTTGCTCATCACAAAATAGTTACCTTATTTGAATGAATCTAGCTTGCCTTGTGTTACAGCTCAAGTGGGCGGCTCAACTGCGTGTGACCCGGCACAAACTACAACTCAGTTGACACAATCAGCACACCTTTGTACAGACCCTTGCTTTCCACCTGTAGACACAACCATTTCTAGTACACATTGGCTGTCTCTGGTACAGATTTCAGGAGACAGACCTGCAACACCTAATTCAGTGCCCAAAAGTATGTTTAGCTCAGAAACTTTGGCAAAGTTTTCCACACGCATCTTGAATTATTTGGTGTATGGGTAGTTCAGATGGGACCATAGGCCTCGATCCTCAGATGTCTTCTGTAATTTTTGGGCACCTAACTCCTGTTTAAATATTACTTGTTGTCTAGTAGGAGTTAAGTATCTGAGTAGCTTTAGATTTTGAGCCTAATTTTTTACTTAGGCCTTGTATCAAAGATCTCTCATTGCACCTGTAAAGGTACATTTACTAGAAAGTAACCTTGGACATAAGGGGAGAACTTTGTAGAGTAGGGCTGATGGTTGGACTCGATGATCCCAAGGGCCTCTTCCAACCTAAATGATTCTATGATTCTGTCATAAACATCCTGCTTCCAATGAAGGGATTTCAGCTGTTTTGGTCTAGTGTCCTGCACTGCACTGTTAGAGAACTGAGCTCCGTTTTGAAATTGTCAGGAGGTGAGATTACTTTAAAAGTATTACTTTTAGCTCCTGGGAACAGGAGAGAAGCATCAGTCTGTTGAAAAAGTACTTAGAGCCTCCAAGGTTAATCCCATACAACTTCATGTAGAAGGAAAAAGAAGACCTCTCAGAAAGAGTGTGTCGTGGTTTTGACCAATGGGACAGATGATGACCCCTCCTCCCCTCCCTAAGGAAAAGAGAGGAGAGGAAAGGATTAAAGAGATTCAGGAGTTTAGATAAAAACTAAACTACTTTAATGAATAATAATAATATAATAAACAATAAAAAGAAAAATTAAAAAGTATAAAAGAAAGGATTAAAAAAAAGTATACAGTCTATACAAAACCGTTTCAGGCTCCCAGGAGGATGATCACGTCCCCAGCAGCACCAGTGAACGTCCCAGGCTGGACTGGGTGACCGACAGGAGCTGGATTCTGGATCAGGATCAAAGGCAGACCAACAGACAGGGTCCTCCTCAGACGTCGGCCGTTGAAGGAAGAAGCCCATGACCCTTTGATCCCTCAGCTTTTATACTGAGCATGATGCGGATGGGATGGAATACCCCACTTGGTCAGGTTTGGGTCACCTGACAAAATTCCCTGCCCTTGGTTGTTCTAGCAGTAAGTATAAGCAAGGGCCTCTCTGCACCATCCCTTGGTATAATCAGGTCTGATCACTGTGAGACGAAACAGTCTCTGAACAATGTGCTGTTAATTTCAGACTTTAGTTAGTTAGAAGAGGCCCAGCTAAAAAAGTAAAACTACTGAACAGAAAATTGGTTTGTTTTACCTCAAACCAGGACAGAGTGGAAGAAAGCGTGGGAGGGGGAAAGTGCAAAAAAGTGGGGTGGGCGGGCACAGCAAGAGTGAGAAGAGGGAGGCACGTGTCTGAGGTATCCAGGGTCATATATGAATCAATATTTAACTGGGCAACTTACATAATGCTCTGAAAATTCGTGTTGTAAATAAAGTGACAATCAAAGGAATTGTAGCTGAGGGCTGTCCTCACGAGTACGGGTGGGTGGAGGTTTCACACTTGTCTTCAGCAGAAACTACTTTCAGCTGCACTAGAACTATTCACTAGTGCGGTGCCACTCAGAAGGAGTTATGTGAGAGCAGTTATTATGTCTTTATAATATTTTTGAGGAAGAAATGACTTTAAATTGTTGTCATAATTAAAATAGTTATTTTAAACTAAATAAACTAAACTAATTTAAAATATTTAAAATAGTTATTTTAATTACATTTGTTAATTAATTTCTAAATTTGGAAGGCTACTGCAGTAAGAGATGCAGTATATGACACGTCTGACTGACTGGTGTGCTTCAACTTCCCAGCTGCTTGCTCACCTCAGGCCAAGTTTGAGTGAAGATACGGGCCTTGTGTGTTCTCCCAAAGCCCAACAGATTGAGGGTCAATCAAGGACTTCCTGTCAGGCAGGAGGGAATCTGCGCAGGGGCCTTCCCGTAACAGCCAATGGCTTCCCAGAAGCTCTCGCTGAGGAACTACAATTAACAGTACTCTGCCCGAATGTGGTTTGTCATGCAGAAGGCAATTACGTGGAAATAGTTTTAAATATGTAGGTGATGGATATCACACAGGTATGCATGCTAATTGTATTGGCTGATGCAACAAACAAGACAGGGCTAATTAACAGAATTAGGTTTTTTAACAGTAGCTCTGAGCGTGCTCCTGCCAGAATTGCTGTCCCTCAAAGAGCTTTCTGGAATACATACGTGCACTTGCCACCTTACTACAGAAGTCATTGACCAGCAAAGTCTGCGAGTGCCTCTACCCCTTCCTTTTGGAGCCCTAGATGTCCAAGGAAGGAAAATAAGGACGTCATGTGAAAACCCCCTAAAGTTTGTACTTGATATTTTAACTTTCCTTTGCAAGGCAGCTGCTGCATTTGCACATGTGGGAATCTGGTGAGCCATACAATCTTAGGCGGAGGATTTCTATTCACTTGGGATTAGCTGAACTGTTTTCCTAAATCAGTCACCAGATCTGGATTCCAAATTAACAAAGTGGTGCTGAGCTATAATGTAGACTCGAGGTAGCAGCTTTGCAAATTTATTCAATGAACGCTTTATAAAAGCAGGCTGTCTAACTGCCTTAGCTTTAGTGCAGTGAACTCTGCGAACTAGCGGGCTGAATTTATAACAAGAAAAAAGCTCAGGTTCATTCAGCTCCAAGGACGCTGAATGAGAAATGCTGGTCTTTGTGCAGTTACTCTAAACACAGCTACCCACAACAACAAGGTTAGAAAATGCAGAATGACTGCATCCTAGAAAATAGTGTTAGAATGGACCTCAGAGATCACTGAACTTCTCCCTGTGCCCCGATGCCCTGCTCTCCCTCTGACCCACCTATTTTAAAGACCATTTCTCCAATTTGTCCGGATAATGTGAATTTCAGTCCCATCTTCCATTGAGCCGGCAGCCTCTATTAGCATGGGGTCCTCTGCAGTAACAAATAAGCTTTTTTTATCTTCCCACATTCAGGTTACTAATGGAAATAGAGAACCCCCAAATTTAGTGCAGATTCCTGGGGAACCCCACTCTATACATCCTTTCATTTCAATAACTAACCATTGAATGAGTAGTGAATGACTTCCCATCCAGTTTGTACTCATCCTACACTAGCTTCCTCTAAACCATGTTTCTCTGTCATAGGTAGAAGAATAAAAAAATGTCAGTGTCAAAAACATTCAAGATATGACACCTCCTGCTTCTCCCATCTGTTACGCTATTGCAGAAAGAAACTGGATTAGTATGTCACCGCCTAGTCTTATCCAGAAAAGTCTATATACCATTAAGGGTGACAGAGCTCTGGAACAGGCTGCTCAGAGAGTTTGTGGAGTCTCCTTCTCTAGGGATATTCAAAGCCCACCTGGATGTGTTCCTGTCCAACCTGCTCTAGGTGACCCTGCTTTGGCAGGGAGGTTGGACTAGGTGTTGCCTGAAAGTCCCTTCCAACCCCTACCATTCTGTGATTCTGTGGTTCTCTATACACCTAATTCAAGCTTTCATGAGGGCTGGAGCAGCAGTTCCCAAACTATGGCCTCAAGTGAAGGCAATGCCAGTGAGGGGAAGCACTAACCTGACTGAAATCAAACTGCACAGGTGGGGGTCACAAGCTGCAGTACATCTGTCAGGGTCAATGTGGTGTCACAGTCTGGTCAGTGGGGCTGCCGGAGCAATCTGATGTGAGACACTGCCCTAGAGCTTTCATCCACCCGTCTTTTCTACAGGTGAGCATGGTGTCCCGAGACACTAGTGTTTGAGCCAAGTGACATTCAAATGTTATTTGTAGCAACAGACAAAGAAAACATTTGGATCTCTGGAACATACTAAAAGAAAAATAAACCATTAAAATATTACTTTTGTTCAGATGTTTAATGAAAATGAGCTGGAAATGTCCTGCACAGGGACAGGGGAAATACAGCATATAGCCAGAGATCTGAAACCTAGAGTCATAGAAACCTAGAACGAGAGGGAATGGCTGGACATTAGGAAAAAATTCTTCCCAGAAAGAGTAGTCAGTCACTGGAATGGGCTGCCCAGGGAGGTGGTGGAGTCACCATCCCTGACTGTGTTTAAGAGTAGATTAGATGTGGTGTTGGGGGACCTGGTGTAGGGGAGAACTTTGTAGAGTAGGGCTGATGGTTGGACTCGATGATCCCAAGGGTCTCTTCCAACCAAAATGATTCTATGATTCATTAACCTGCTCATCCTCAGCAGGACATGCCAAGATAAAACAAGTACCAGGGAAAACTTGATACGCGTTAATATAATTTAACTTTAGAGGTGTACAGTGTACACCATGTCATGTCACACTTCTTTAAAGTCAGGAGAGATAAGTAGGTACTTTGGGTATATTATTCTTCAATTCTGTTTTAGAGAGGAGTTGCACCCATTTGTGTAGAGTGTGATCTGACAGCTCAGAGGTAGGCATCTGTATTTTACATGTCTAGTGTTAAGTTATGCAATATTTGCTTCTTCTGTCAGGCATGTAATGAATCACTTCTGGTGTCCATTAATTGTTATGAAAAGAGAGGTAGATTCTCCACATTGGGAATGCCCAGATGTTTTGAATTTTAGGAAAGCCTGATGTCAGCAGGGCACTATTTAAATGTACTGTATCCAAATGCCTCCCATCATAACTCCATATATAGTAATGAGCTTTTTTGTCTGCTGGATATCACTTCTGTCATAACTACCATCATTCCTCTTCTTGCCTACTTAGGAATTGCAGGTTTAAGTAGAGCCTCTCCTCGCCCTGAAAAAAATCTTAAGGCTTTATGACTGTCATTAAGGAGTTCCTATTATAAAGAAATTGCCACTGTCAGAGTTCTTGGCACCAAAAAGTCCCACCCATGAGACACAGAAGTTAGTCTATTGGGTTTCTAATGCAGATACACTAAATGGTATTAAGCACCTGTGTAGATACTTATTCAGCATTTAAATCCAATGTAGTTTACTGCACTTGTTTGATCCAGATTTGATCCAGATTCATTTTCTCAAAGTGCCTTGTGTAGACAAATCCTGAGCATATATTTGACCTGATGGCAGAGCTAAACTCTCTGTGCTACAATATCTGTGAATCTGGATGGAGAGTGTCCCTGATGGAGTTCCAGAAGACAGTGCCTGACCAAGAGCCACTAGCCCCTACGTTGCTACTTGAGGGGTTATAGAAGCCAAAAATGGCGTGGGGATTTTACTGTAATCTGATAGACCTGATATCCTTGTTAATTTGTAAGGACGTGAGCATTAAAGTCTGGTGACACGTGTGACTACTCTTTTAGGCTTGGTATATAAAAGCCCAATGTGCTGAGCAACAATTTTCAGGAGGGTTTTGCCAAGGCACAGAGAAGAGCCGTTGTATGTATCCCACTGTAGCACTATGCAGAGCATGAGACACACCATTTGCACTAGACTTTTCCCCCAGAGTTTCATGATGCAGATAAGACTGTCTGTCCTGAAACTCACTTGAGGAATTGAATTCTAAAATTCCTCAGAAATCAATAACAGTACCGAGACAATTCATTGCAGAAAGGAAGAAGCACAGGAAGCTGAAACTTTAAAACATTAATTGACATGTTTATACTTCTCCATCCTCCCTGGAAGGCGCTGTAGTATTGCCATGGGACCCCACAGAAGTTGTGGGTATACACTGGGCCACCTAGAACAAATTACAAGGTATTTTTTTTTTACTTGAGCGCAAGGTGATTGAAATACAATGTCAGGAAATTGCCTTAATTGAGTGCAAATGATTGGCATGATTTCTGAACCATGTTGGAAGACTATGAAGTTGTAGTTTTCATGGTGATCCCCCAACCCATCTGTTTTGAAAAGGTCAAAGAATGAGATCATCCTTCTGGGTCTGTGTTAGCATTATTCTGCAGAGTAGTCACTGAGGCAAATGAAAGCGATCTTTACATGTTACAGAGACAATACTGCTGCATTCTTTCAAATTTTCTTTGGTATCTTTGTTTCAGGAAATTTACAGACAACTTAAAAAGATCCAAAAATATCACATGAAATTGCATGCAGAGCTTTGTAACACTGTTTCCTATACCGTATGCATATATTTGTATATTATATCCTAATTATGGATACGGCACACTGTTATATTCAAAAGCACATGATATTTTTGCTTCTGTATCTCTAAAATGGGTTGTTATCACAGACTTATAGAAAACAGTGCTAGAGCACACCTGAGGTCATCTACTCCTTCCCTCTGATCCGGGCAGAATGAAATATACCTGTGTTCTCATTAAGAGATATTTGATTAACCTGCTTTCCAAGACCTCCACGAATGGAGATTTCAGAACCTCTCAAGTTGTTTCACACCAGTCTTTTATCTACTTTAATCACTGTAGAAAACTCTCATTTTTGTCATATGCAAGTTATATTTACAAGCCTGATCTGTAACCTGAATCTCTTTTGCCCATTGCTACCTCTTCTGGATCTTGACTTGAAATGGCTTGAGAATAATGTATTTTTCTTTACCTTCAGCCATTCTTGCAGCTTTACTTTCATTACTTTCATTTTCCATCTTTCCTGACGTGTGGTGCCCAAAACTAGATGTGATGTAACCTCTGCCACACAGAATGGAAGGATTCCTTCATATGCTTTGTCAGGTGTACATCCCATCATATTGTCACTGCTTTTTTTCATAATGAAACGACACTATTGATTAATCTTTATTCAGCTCTAATTCAGACAGCTTATTCAGTTACAATCATAGGGTATTTTTCTCAGAACTGCTCCTTAGCCTATCATCTCTCATCCTTCATGTGCTGCCTCAGAGTAGAGCTTTATTTTTGTCTCAGTAGAATTGCCTCCTATTGTTTTCAGACTATCTCCATTTTGTTAAGAGAATGTGGTTCATTACTAAACTGGTCTGGAATATTCACTTGTCTGCCAGTGAGAGTTGTGAGGCCTGGGAGAGATTCCAGGTATTTATTTTATTTTTGGCGTAAATGTAGGTGTCCACATGTGACGTGCTCTTTGTAGTCAAACTAGTCAATACAACTGATGGACCTTAGAGACAATTGATCTCACTCTTACATAGATATCTTCATTTGGTCAGCTGAACAAATAATGCATTGTACCCTTCATAATAAATTAATTAATGTTAATTCAGTGCAAATGTATGAAGGGAGGTCTGTAGTCCAACTCTAGTTTGGAAGACAATATGAAATAACATTATAAAGCTCTCTGAAAAAGACTTTACAGCAATTTTATAGCTTGTGCAGTAGGAACTGGAAGTAGGAGCCCCAATTACGCCTTCCTTTCTCATCTCTTTGTTCACATGGAACAGCTCTGCCTCTCACCTGCCTACTCCTAGTTTTTAATTATGAAAATATTATGGAGGAATCTTGTTACAAAGCAAGATAAAAAGCTTATTTTTCTCCAAGTCTATTAAATCACAGAACATATACTTTCTCTGCACAGGACTCTTCCTAAGGGTGAAAAGCAGCCCCAAACTCTGCAAATTTCTGCCTTTTGTTTCCTTTGCAAAGAAGTAGATCAGCCCTAGCATTTGCTTGGGTATATTGGTTAGGGATAGTTTGTTACTACTGTACTTCATAGTTGCTATATTTTTTGTTAAGGTAGGTGTTTCTCTGTGTTTGATGGCAAATAAATAAAACAGTACTTAATATATGTGCAATTTTAAAATTATTTTTTAATGATCAGCTTTATGAAATTCTCAGGCTTTAAGCCATCTGTGAAAGAAGGATGACATGGTGGCCATAATCGTTCTGCTCTTGAGAAACAGGACACATTCCTTCTGAACGTGCAGTTTGTCATTTGTGGTGAATGCCCAGAGAAGACTTTGGAGTCAGACTTGCTAGTCTTAAGGCTTTATGTGGAAGACTGTGATGATCATGTCACCTCCTACGTACATCTGTTCCATAAGGCACCCATGCTTTCTTCTTCTGATGTGCAGATGTGCAAGGTGACATTTTGCTAATCTAAATGTAGATGTCTGCAATACGGATGTTTGTATCTAAGCATGGTAGATATGTTTGTATCTAAGCATGTCATCTTAGGTAACACTTGTGGTTAATGGAGAGGAGTAGGTAATTCTGGGGAACTGTTCATCTGACTGGTTTTTGACATTTCCTTTATGATGAGAAGAACCACATGCCAGAAGTGTCTATTTCTCTTCTCTAGTGTCCAGTTAATGAGGGGGCTGAGACCACCCACTGTCATTAGCTGCACCCAAGACTAGTGTTTCCAGAAGACCAGTGCTGTATCAGCAGTCAGCTGTCCCTGGAGCTCACAGAGAAAGAGAGGACAGCTCTTCACTAACCTTTTAGTCACTCATTGATACCAAACAAGTAAAGGACACAAAATGCTGAGGTTGAGCGAGCCAGTGCACTGCAGCTGGTACTGCAATGAGCAGTAGAGGTTGAACTCTCAGAAGTCAGAGCATAAGTAGTTTTAGTTTTTAGATCTTTAGTGTCTTCCCAGACACTGATAAAACCAACTGCCATCTTCAAGGAACGTAATATCCCAATATTTTTTGTCTGATACTATATCAACACCCCCTTCCTTCTGACCCTGATGGTTTTGATGTTCTCAGATGGTATCTCTGGACTAGATTCACTCTAAAAATGCAACACTCTCCCCCATTTCTAGGGAGAAAGTCCTCTCCTTGGCTTTCTGTTTGGCAAAAGAAAGTATTTTTCATCATAGGTTGCAGTGAGGAGCTACAATCCAGACAATCCTTCTAGTGTCTTTGTTGTCAGGAAAAAATGATCTATCAAAGCCCATTTAGTGGGGACTTCAGCCAGACACTTATGAGTGCTGATTCTTTGTTATTTTCTCATTATGTGGTTCCTAAGTTTCTAAAGGTCTTGACATACATTCTCTACCCATACGAAAAAATCCCTCCTCATGAGACTTAAGCACGTTGCTTTTATCTTTAATGGAGCCGTGTTTGAGCATCTGTCATCATGTTCACTAAATAATCTGTCAATGAAATCCACATTTTTAGTAGCCATTACCTCAGCTCAGGGATAAATAAAGTTCTAGCTTTTATGTCTAATCCTCCATATTATTTTCAGGTGGATAGGGTAACACTGAGGCCACATCTTAAAATTATTCTAAAGGTGGTTTCAGATTTCTTATTAATCAGTATATCCACTTACCAGTATTTGTTCCCATGACCCAGTTCACCGGTAGAAAGATCAAAATGTTGATCCTTCCTGAAGGTACTGCCTTAGTGAAACAAAGCTCTTCTACCTATGTGTTGTGATGCTGTTTGGTCTCAACCAGCCTTTGGATTTCAGTATCAAATCTAAAGAGATGTAGCATCAACTTCAAACTCATTTGAAATGAGTTAGCAGGCTGTATGAGAGCCACATTTGATGTTATCAAGTTACAGCCACCAACCTATCGCAAAGCATATGCGACTAGAGCGCAAGGTACTGCCACAGCATGTGCTAGCAAAGTGCAGTAGCTGAGGGCTGTCAAGACATCAAGAGATCTTTGGTACTCACATTTACAAAGCATTTTACTCATGCTGGTAGCACAGAGGCTCGAAGGACACCAATTCTTCAGTCTTTGTTCCAATGAGTAGCTCACATTTAGGATTGCACTCCTAATGAAACATCCAGGAAGAGTTTCACAGGTGCCAGAACTTGGAAGAAAGAAGAGCGATTGCCTTTGTCACTTTAATCCTTTGATTTGTATGTAGCTCCCACAACTGTCCCTTCTGTTCCCTGGGTGGAAGGCTTGTCATATGGACTGAGGGCCACTGAGGAACTGGGTGGTGAGCTGTTTACATGCTTGTGGGAAGAAAAGCAGAGGTGAGCGGGTTATGCACACACCTCGTTGTGGACACATAGCAACATTAGAAACATATGAACTCTTATGCAGAAGAGACCTATCCATTTAGAGTGGGTTTTACCTGCATAGAGCATCTCGAAGTATCATAGCTATGACAAGGTTACTAACCCCCTGTATTGTCCCTTGTAAAGCGCTTGGTGTGAAGCACAGTGCTATATCTTTGCCGTGTATTCGCATTGTTATTATTATTAGCAGTGAAGAACCTATGGTTGCTAATGCTATTACTAAGAGTCGTGAGTTTTTTCATGGGGATTAGACCTCATTAGAAATCAAAAGCAGGATTTGTTTTGTGTGCTGCTAAATTTTCTTTATTAAACCCAGTCATATATAGCAAGATTAGATGCCAACCCACAGAAGTCCTTCAGAGTTGTTATTTTAAACCTGTATCAATGAACAGCTTATTCTGAAGCCTTTCAAATGCGTATGCTTATGCATTATAAACATCTATACTATATATATATATGTATGTAGTGACAAAGCAAGTAGTTTAATACATTTTATGGGTCCAGCCTGGAGTTCTGCATACATGAACTTGTGTGTGGTCAAGGAGGCTTGCATATTTTTGAACTCTAAGTTGGCCTAATAAAAGATATCAGACTACAGTGCTTGCTTTGTCAACCCTGTTTTCCTGGTTCAAAATGACTTGCAAGATTAATTTTCAATTTTTAACATAAAAACCGAGAAAAAGAAGTGTTTACTTACTGCAAGGGCTTGATTCCGTGTTAATGACCCTGAAGGAGAGGTTTGTACACAAGGTACAGATTGTTGCCAATTTGATGTATATTCATGTTACAGAATACGAAAATGTGAAGTTATACCATCTTGAGGATTTTGTTTTTGTAAGTAGGATTGGTTAAAAAAACCTTTAAGCAATCATACCGTGTGTTTGATGGTGGAAATTAGTATGAATGTTTCTGGCAGTGGAACGATGTGATGTGGTTATGCGTTTCTGTTTTCACTGCCTGCTCAATATTGGCCTTTTACAAATAGAGATTACCATGTCGATGGAAGGAATTTACAGCTCTGGCCCCCTTGTCTCACTCTGTGTTACAGCACCTTTTTTGTACTTTATGTTACATATCCTCCCGACTGTATTTTTCTGACAGAAAAAGGAAATGTCTGCGGACTGAGATCCTGAAAACGTGTGAGCTTTACTATTTAATTGGATGAAATGAGTATTATTTCCCACTTACCTTTATTTCCTGTGGGGTGAAAATCTTGCTTCTCTGAAATCAGCAGCAGACTTTCTGCTGAGTTCAACGGGATGGAGAGTTCATCGCTGATCTCCTACCAGCTAGCGGTGCCGCATAGCGGAAGCTCAGAAAGCAAGCAAACCCTTTGTAATGAAAAATCAGGGTCTAGAACTGTCAAATAAAATCCACAAATAAAATCCAAGCTGAATACAAAAGCCATACATATGACATGTTTAATATTGTTAGTTTTAGGGCCTCACGGCCCAGATAGTTTGAGCTGCAAGATCCGTTCTTGTTATGTGGGCTGTTACACTAGATCCCCTACTTACCTCATCTTGTGGGCAAGGAGCTGCTTGCTCTGACTTCATGGAATTGCAGCTGTATTTGTGGAGTGCTCTTGTCCTCTGGCACTCCCTCCCCTGTACATTAATAGGGTTTGAATGCACCAGCATTTTCTCTGGAAGCGGACTTCAAAATTGGTCTTTAATCCCGATGCAATGCGTATTCAGAATTTTTTCTTTTCCTGGAGTTAAGTTCCAGAGGAAAACACACTTGACTGGTGCTCCCACCAGCCAGCTGCCGTTTATAACAATAATTAACAGTAAGATATTGCAGCAGAAATGGGGAGCAGAGAAATGCAGGCCAGCAGCTTCAGTTATGTGCTTCTATTCGCTTTTAAGGATTCCAGAGTGCTTAACAAACAATATTACAGGCAGGACGGGCAGCTCTGCCCATGGTGAAGGTTTCTTAATGCTTCCTGTTATAACATTCTATTTTCTTTCTTTTTTTTTTTTTCTGTTTTTTTCTCCAGAGCTTTTCCAAACTTAATGTATTTAGGCTAAATTTATTTTTATCCAATGTCAGTGTCTAGGGTTTTGTTTTGTTTTGTTCTCTAAACTTTTAAACTGAGAGATGATTGAAATATTTGTAAGAGGAAAGCTGGTAAAACCCATGTTTTTCTGCTTATATATATAAAAATAAAATAATCTGACCCCTGTATTTTAAAAGGTTTTGGAGCAAAACCAGACCTTTCTGTGTCTTTGAATCAGGTATTTGCCTTTTGCCATCCTCACAAAGCCTTTCCAATTTGGTCGACTGTTTCAAGCCATGGAAAAAACCACAGTTACCAAATATTCCATAGAGATTTACTAAAGCCTAACAGCAAATATTTCCAGAGATTTCATCTTCTCCGCCTCGCACAGCTCCATCCCATGATCAGACTTTCCATACACTGTCCTCATAGAATGACTGAGCAGTCACTCGCTGGGTGCACCAGAGGCCAAACCTGAGGCAACCTCTGTAGTATTGTCCTGGGGCATTACTTAGAGCTGGAGTGGTGCTACGCAGAGGAAACTGAGAGTAGGGAGCCTGTCCCTCCTGGGCTTGAGTGCAACTTGGGGCTTCCCAAATTTATCGTTCATGTGCTGTTGGCAAGCCTCCAGCATAGTTTCTCTTTGCCACTAGCCTGAATACACACAGGGAGTTGTTCAACCTCAACGGGGTCCTGAGGAACCACATCAGATGTTGAAAGGAGTCCTGCTTTGAGCAGGGGGTGGGACCATATGGTCTCCTAAGGTCCTTCCCCACTTAAGTTAGTCCACAGTTCTGTGATTCTTTGCTGTCCTTTTCCCTGTTAGTCTGTGTGGGCCTGAAGGCAGCCATCCTAGTTGGTGGATATCTGTGGGTATGATGGACAAAATGGAAATAGTCTTTATCAGTTTGTTTTTAAAAACAAGTACATGCAGAACACCTCATTAAGATAATATTCAAGCTACATGGATGAGTATCCTGAAATGAAGAGTAACAGAATGATCTCTGCGGCCTCAGTATGCTTCCAACATATGTTTGCATTGAAACACTGACTCTGGTTTTGTTATTGCACTGTGTTTTTTCTCATATGGCTTCATCCCTTTATCTAGCAGAGATCTGCTCCGGAGATGAAGCAGCCACAAGGAGAATTAGGTGATAACTGCAGAGATCTAGCTCACTTGTTGAGAAGGTTTGAGGCATTTTCTGAATGAAGCAGAGTGTGGCAGAAAAAAGAAAACAAGGTCTCCAGATTAAGGTATAGAATCATAGAATTATAGAATCATTTAGGTTGGAAAAGACTTTTGGGATCATCGAGTCCAACCATCAGCCCTACTCTACAA
>VZTM01026672.1:25779-155779 GCA_013400555.1 Jacana jacana
GCCGGGATGCTGTTGGCCTTCTTGGCCACCTGGGCACACTGCTGGCTCATATTCAGTCACACCCCCGGGTCCTTTTCTGCCAGGCAGCTCTCCAGCCACACTTCCCCAAGCCTGTAGTGATGCATGGGGTTGTTGTGGCCCAAGTGCCGGATCTGTCACTTGGCCTTGTTGAAGCTCATGCTATTAGCATTGGCCCATTGATCCAGTTTATCCAAGTCCCTCTGCAGGGCTTCCCTGCCCTCATGTAAATCAACACTCCCACCTAACTTAGTATCATCTGCAGACTTACTGATGGTGCTCTCTATATCCTCGTCGAGTTCATCACTAAAGACATTAAACAGAAATGGTCCCAATACTGAGCTCTGAGGAACACCACGTGTGATTGTCTGCCAGCTGGATTTAACTCCACTGAGCACCAGGTGGTTGAGGAGGTTGAATTGTGCTCTGGAGGGCTGGACAGTATCCTTGCCTCTACTACCACACTCCTGTGTGGAAATGGGCAAATACTTGGCAAGTGGTTATTAGTTGCCAAAAGAGCCTTTCTGCTTGTGCCAGTAGTATCTGGAACAAGATGATTGTGTAAATGTCATCCATCAATCACAACTCTTTTCTTCAGTAATGTCATGTATGACATTCCATTTAATAAAGCCTTCATCTAGTCAGGTTAGGTAATTGTTAGTTCCTTATATCTGTTTATCATCTAATGTTCACCTTCTATTTATACTAATACATGAAGCTTACAATTATTTGTAAATGATTATTTGGCAGTGAATTAGGCAAACTATCTCGAAAATCTCTGAAATTCATGGAAACGCTCAGGCAGCGTATGAGATTGTTTTTCAAACCTCAGCAGGCTTAATTAGATCCTGCAGTTCATTCATTTGCGCTGAAGTCAATCGGAGTTTTACATGTGGAAAGTCCGCGAGATCAAAAATTATGCCCAATGGGCACATAGCTCTACAGAAGAAAAAGTCAGCTCTGGATGGTAGTATTTCTGACTTCCCATCAGTCAGACTCCCTCCCCGTCCCCCCCTGCTTTTGCTCTCTTTCTCAATTAGCTTTTCTTGCATTTTTATGTGAGCGGTTTTGAAAGGGTTCCTGGAAAAAAAACTTGCTGCGTATACTGTACATGTTTTCATTTACAGATCACTGAAATGGATAGGCAGATAAATAAATAGATAGGGTTTTCTGAGCTTATGAAATATGTCACATAATATAATACCCTCTTCTAAGTCTGTTTTGTCAAATCTGTCAAATGATATTTTTGGAATTTTATATCCGGAATGTATTTTCAGTATTTCTTATTGCTGCTCTTGATCCACGCACCTTTGTTTGACAGTCCCTTAATCTGTCTGATATAAACTGAATGAATAGCAGCATTTAAAAATATGGCTTCAGGGACTCCTTAGGAGGTTTCTTTGTAAGTGTACATTTACTAGTTCATCTGTAAATTTATTTTATGAGGTGTTTAAACCTCAAGAAAACTGAAAAGCATAATATTAATGCCTGGTTTACATCTACTGTAGTCAATGGGAACTTTGCAATTGACTTTAATGGTAGCCTGTGTCCTCTAATTCCGAAAGTGGCATGGATGATATATATACAAAACCACAAGGAGAGTTTTCTGTTTCATCATATCCTACTCTGTTTGCAGATGCATCAGCAAAGTACAATGTGGTTTGTTCATGAATTAAACAATTCAGTGTTTGGACCTAGTCCTGAACCACATCCCTACTTGAGGTGGTGTTTTTCTTCTCAAAAGATCACAGACTGCTCATTCTCTGTGTGCCTCGCAAAGATGACAAGGTAGGAAATCCAGACAAATTTTCAAAAGGCTTTTGAAAATTACAGTTTTGGTATTGATCTTACATCTGACCTGCGGTATGAGTAATGGAAGAAGTCGATGAAGCAGTTTTCTTCCTAACTGTTTTGTTTTTATTAATGTTATCAGTTTTGACGATGTTCCTGGAGCTGCACCTAATATCCACAGCGCGTATGTACGTGTTTTCCCTTAAGGTTTGCTGAAGGGTAGTAGAAAGTTTCCGTCACGCTATTGTAATCCGAGGCATCGTTTTCGTATCGTGTTAGTGAAAGTGAGTGAGAGTACGCCACAGCGAAAAAGAAAGACAAAAAGACTCCCAGAATTCAGCTTCTTTTGTTCTGTTAGTGTAACAAGCCCAGCAGCCTGGACAGGCTAGATCTGGTAAGTAATTTGTAGTAGTAAATAGCGCTAGGCAAAAATTCCCACAAGCTTCTCGTTGAGTCTGCTTCAGAAGTATTACTCATTTGGTGGCTGAAATGCTGGCCTTGCTTCACATTTTTAATGCTTGTGAAAGATTTAAATATTTTCTTGGTAACTGGAGCTCGTGGTGTGCTGCAGACTGGAGCTCGCCAAAAGTTTTCGTATGGGGCCATGCTTAGTTGGAAAATGCCAATTGTGCAAGGTGAGAATGCTGTCTCTGGGGTGCATTGGTTCCACTGAAGCCACAGAGGGAGCAGAGCTTGGGGGCTGCTGCCCTGTCCCCACTACCCCCACCAGCCACCCCTCAGGTCTCTGCTGGGCTGGCCAGACCACTGGTGTGGTGGTAAACAATGAAGTGGGTAAAGACTTAAGGTGAACGAAAACTACATCACCAGAATTAGAAGGGAGTAATTCCAGTGTCCCCCCGGCCCAAGTCTCCCTTTGCTCCATCATAGCCAGTCCCCACCTTGTCTGTACTGTAGGCTAGGAGCAATCTGGCTTCCTCCTGCCGTGCTGGTGGAGGATAGGACCTTTCTGGTCCTTCTCCCCAAGCCTCCTGAGTTCTCAGGATGCTGCTCCTTCAGGCTGCCTGGCCTCAAGGCTTTCTGATTCAAAGGCAGCTGCTTTTTTGAGGTGCTAGGGCAGCCAGGAGTCCAGCAGCCCTGGGGTTTGTGCTGTCCAGTGATGCAATTGCTTTGGGAGTGAGCTGGAAATATTGTATACTGACTGTCTCAAAAAACTCAGTGTGTCATAAATTTTCCTTCAGAAAAAAAAAGGGCTTATTAGTATTTATTGCTGGCCTAACACAAAATTTGTCTGTGTTGAAATTACTCTGGGAAAAGGTAGTTAAAAGAGAACCTGCAGAGATCATTCCAGATGGCTACTGAAACCCTTAGTTCATCTGTATCATCTAGATATCACCAGAGATCTCAGTAGAATAATTAGAGAAATAAATAACACCTGGAAATTATGTTTTCATGGGAGACTTAGACTTCTTAGATGTGGGTTGGAAGAAGATATGCAGAAGTAGGGACCTATTTCTCAAAGAACTTGTAATCATGATATATTAAATACTTCTTCACCAAATGACTTCTCAACCAATCCTATTTAGACTTCATTTTGATGAGCACCAGGGTTTCTGTGGAAGAATAAAAGGAAAAGAAACTGAAACAAGTTCTCACAAGACTACTGCATTTACACTACATAGAAGAATAACTAGCAGCAGGACTGCAGTTAAGGTTCCTGATTTTGAAGATGAAAATTTTGATAAACAATGTGAATTAATTACTGAAGGAATCTGGATTGAGAACCAAGGGGTTGAATGGTGGAGGAGGTGTAAAGTTTTTAAGTTTCAGATGTGGAAACTACCTAGAACTTATATCCCAAACAAAAGAACAAAAAAAAAATAGTCAGGAAAGGCCTTGTATCTAATTTGATGGGTAATTATCACAGAAAAGGTGTTGGTAGGTAATGAAAGGACAGAGGAAAAAGAGAAATTGCCAAAGAAAGTTCTGTCTCTGAAGGCAGGATAAGTAGGAATGAAGTAAAAACAAATGAAAGGAGCTCGAGAGAAGTACCAAAAAGTTCTTAAACTAGAAAAAATGTGGGAAAGAGAAAGGGTATTGTGCTGTGAAGATGAACTAAAACCTGTGTTGGATAAACTGATGATAATCTAGCAACAGGGCACAGTCTGGAGACGTACTGAGGGTATGGAGATGGCAACTGACCAACCATCGGGGGAGCAAAGCTCAGGGCAATTAATGGGCTCCAGTTAGGGGAGCAGAATAACTGCTGTTCCAGAATCCAAGCAGAACAGATATATGAAACTGTACATGTGAATGTCCCATAAGGAGAAAAGGGAATATGTGACAGAAGTTTCTCTGGGTAAGAAGGGAGGAGAGTCCCACGGACAAGAGCAGGCCTATTAATCTGACCTCAGGGGTGCAAAGCTTTAAAACAGATCTTGAAGGAAAGAAATTTCTTTATAGTAAATGGAAAATGGTTTAAAAGTAATTACTTTTGAACTTCTCCCTTGAATGTGGTATACAAATCTGGTACTTTGATTTGCTGGGAAGGTGACATCTTGTACAATCTAACCTTTCTGGATCTCAGTGAAGTACAGCAAGTACAGCAATGTGTTTGCTTTGTCCCTTGGAAATCTTTTACTCTGAGAAGGAGGGAAGTAGCAGGGACATGAGGAGGAGAGGAGGAGTGAAGTAGCAGTTTCCTAATCTGATTTACTTGCTAGTTTGAGTCAGGTGATTATGCTTTTTATTCCCCCATGGACTGACATTACATTGTCTGCAGTGCTTAGCAGTCCTGTGCAGATGCAGAAGGCGCACACGATGTGGATTGACTCCTGTTTTGTTCTTGCCAGAGTCTAAAATATACAACATTTAGGCCAAAAAGCATATGTTTTTAGATGGAAGGCTGTAACTGTTGTTCTGGTGTTCAGGGTAGGATTGTAAAATGACAAAGAACTCAGAGAAAGGGAAATAGTGTAGAAAGGAAGAAAAGACAATGCAAATACAAAAATATGCATCACTCAGGAACCTTCTTACTTCCTCTGTGCAGGGAAACTGTTGAGGTTCTGGATTTGTATTCGGCTTGGGGGTCAAACTCCTGCATACTACTAACCACTCCTAAGGGGAAGGAAGGAGTGATGTATGCCTCCTCTGCTGCCCCATAGTTCAGGCAGGAAGACTCCCCAGGAAAGAGCACCGTGAACTTTCCTGAAGTGCAGTGATGGTAGCGCATATTCGTGGCTGTGTTCAGATCCTGTCCTACAAGCAGAAGTGCAGATGGACGGGTTAGTTCACATTTCCAGGAGCTCTGGTTCCCTAAACAGCATTTCACTTCCCAGTGTTGCCCCTGCGTGTGCTCCCCTTGTACACTCAGGACTTCCCGCACTCACTGGCCTTTAGCTCTCTGAAGAAATGGGCACACTTCCCCTGTTGCAAATCTGGACTTCCCACACCTCTTTGGGCCAAAGGTGTAAGTGACACATACAGGGTAAGTGACATTCTAAAAACATAAGCTCCCTGGTGTTCATCTATGTGGGACAAGTACTTGGTCAGCACTGAAAAGTGGCTGCATGGTGTCTGTGGAGCTCCAAGAAGTTAGTGAGCCCTAGAGATAAGCAATTCCCTCTAACTTGGCTGTAAAAGACTACGGTTGGAAGGAGAGGATTTTTTCTGAGAGGCAACAAAAAGGTAAGTGCTGATAAAGTCCCTTGCAAATACAGAAATTATGTGGGTGAGAAACAAAGAAAGCTTGAAACAAAAGAGAGAAGGATAAGGACATATATCTGGGGGGAGTGGGGTGGGAAGAAAGTACTCTTCGAAGTACAGAATCAACCAAAGCTGGAGGGCGCTGGTTACAGGAGGAAGAAAATCATGTCCATCAGGCAAAGGAAAAGCTACGTATGCAAAGCTAGTGAGAAAATTAAACCACGGCATGACATATGGTTGTTTCTTGTTCTGTGGAGATCAGTTTAAAGTAATGCTTGACTTTGATTTTAGAGATCATTTCTGCAGAGCCCGTGGTTGTCCCCGAGGAGATCAGCTGAAGCCAAAATGCCTTCAAGGAGGAGCTTTTTGGACATAATGTGGTTTAGGCGCTAAGGGAGTCTGGAGGAGCTGGGACTTGTCACAGAGCATGTGCAGTTTGGTGGGGGAAGGGATGGGAAGACTTCTACGGGAAACGATGCTGGTAACACATTACCAGAAGGAGTGAGAGCATTTAAAAACATTGTAGCTGCGGTACTGGGATCCAAACCAGTTTCCTAGGAGCTGCCTAGTGACCAGTGGGCCAGGCCTATGGCAATTATGCATATCTCATGATTCGGTGAGCAAGACTTAAAAGGTTGATGTTAAGAATGTCCTAGTTGAAACAAAAAGAATGGGAAAAAATGGAGGAAAAAATGGTAAAAGTATTCCCAACGCCCAGGTTATTCCATGCCATGAGAGTTCAATAAGTAGAGTTGAGAGAGCAGAAAAATTTGGCCACATTCAGAGCTCTCATCCTGGTGCAGAGGCTTATCTGAATCCCAGGCTGTTTCTATCCTGTGCATGCATTTCATTTGTCATCTGTTGCATTAAAAACTGGAACGACTGCTTAAGGATCAGCAGTAACCTGAGCTCAAAACTCAAGCTCACCTCTAATCTGACAAGAAAAGCAGTGCTATCGCTTTGGGATAAGTGTCTTTCTGCTGGATTGTATCCCAGAACTGAGATGGTCATGGTCAATTGTTGATAATGATGTGCCCAAGGAGACGCTCCTTGACCTAAGTGGAAACAGCGAGAAAACCCATTTCAGTAAAGCTCTTCAGTCTCTGGCAGTAAAAAGAAGGAACATACTTGCACAAGCGTCTTTTCTGCAACTTCTTCTCTGCTTTTCAGCTAGCTCGGACATTGTGGGGATGGCCAGGCTGTCACGGGTTTGGGGATTATGTCGGTCTTTCTGCTTCCAGGCTGCTGCTGTTCTCAGCAAAGTGTTTACCCTGGGTTGAGGTCCCACTCTGAAGGCAGTGGGATGTAGCTGGGCTCTTCGTGAAGTCGTTGCTTTGTTAAGGAGGTTAAAAAGGGTAAACCCGAGTCATGGTAAGTTTCCACTTTTTCATAGTCACAAATAGATGTGTGACAAACAAGGACTCTATAAACAGAAGTGTGTACAACTATAAGTACAAACTGAAGCTTTGATCAACTTTGCGAGAAATGTGCTAAAAGAAACTCTTCAGATCTAAACTACCCATTGAAACAAGAAGTTTTGTGTGTCTTACATTTACCAGTGAGTTCACAGCAATGCATTCCCTCTTCATGTGTTAGCATTTACAAAAACAGAAGCAAATCTTTGGAAATCAGTCATTTAACTACCATAATAAAGCAATGTTATCTTCTTTTCAAAGATGGGAGAACCGAAGGAGCAGAGTCGAGAAGTGATCTGCTCAAAGCCATAAAGGAGGCCAGTGACGAATCCAGGACTAGAAGCCGAGTCTCCTAAGTTGCAGCCTAATGCCATCCAATACTATAAACAAGTTTGCCTTTTGATGTTACAATGAGGTATGCCATAGCAAAATCTATATTTTAATAATTTAACCAAGGGGAATGCGTTTAAATGTGTATGTTTGCCTATGCTCTTGTAAATAATTCAAAAGAATTCTTTGAATTCTAATTCTGAATTGATTTTCTAATACTGCTTTCTTTATAACTGGGCATTTTTTTCACAAATATTTCTTTGTAAGTCATGTGTAAAACATACAGTTCTCAAAACCTGACTTATTGAAATGACCACAAGTTAATGTCCAAAAATATCCCAGAGTAGCTTTAATAATTCATATTTCTAGGTATTCTAGAGTCCAACTTCATGGTTTTCGTCAGGATCCTGAGCACCTAAGTTTCCACTTGCCTTTATAGAAGACAGTGGTTAGTTGGCATCTCAGAAAAAGGAAACGAAGTTGTGTATTCCCAAAGAGGATGTTCTTAGCATTGGAAATCACTTTTGGAAATATGGCTGTAAATGTGCTGGAGGCATCAAAATCTCAAGTCTGGCTCCAGTTTAGTTAGAGGGGAGGCTACTCCAACAGATCCCAGCAACAGAGGTCCTATGAATCTCGTGCCCATTACAGAGCCTCAAGCTGCCTGCTGTATTGAGGAATATTTGTCACTGTTTTGGCAAAGGTACAGCTTGCTTTCTTTCTCTCTTAGTTGTGTCCTCCTGTATTGGTTCAGGGACATGTGGACAATGCTTCTCTTTTTGAGATGCTAATTTCTTTGGGGTGTTAAGCACAATAGTTGTGTTAGCAGCTGTTTTTTCTTGCACTGGAGGGTTTGAAGCAGCACAGCAGCTTTTTGCATAGCTTAGGGAGGTTTTCCTTCTGGCTTTCTCCTCAATCTGACATATTATTGCTGTGGGCTTCCCCAGATAGTGCCAGTGTCCAATACTGAAACATCATCAAAGCATTGTCTTAGCAGCAGGCAGCTTTGTGATTTATTAAGAACAAATATTAAATCAAATTGGAAAACTGTATTACTTCTACAGCATACTCCTTATAGCACCTTTGCAGTTTCCAAATCTTAATTTTCAATAGTTTGCCTGGAGACGAGTGATGAGCGTGCTCAGAGAATATGTCAGCTTAGCTGCAGTCAAACCTATAAAGTATCTGCAGTTCATCCCTGTTTCTCCCACCAGCAGGTGTCATTCTGGAAAAAGGAAAATATTGTAAATTCCTCCACTGGAGAATTTGGCTGTGACAAAGAAAAAAAAATCATGTTTGCTTAAAATATAGCTTTAGAAGGATACTTTACTCCAAATATAAACTGCAAGAAAGTTGGCTAGACTGCATTTTTTAATTATCTTTGTGCACTGTGTAATCCTGACATACAACAAACAAAGGGCAGGCAATTGGTAACGCAAACCAATAGCTAGTTAAAGCTGCCTTCTGCCTTTGCCTGTTCTCTGTGACACCTTTACCACTGCTTACTCACCCGCCATGACTAAAATAATCAGTAGTATACATCAATCTTTATGATGGGCTTTAGATCCCTCAAAGGAAACACAGAATTAAGGTGTGGAATCCAGATCTCACTTACTTCAAGGGAAACTTGAAGTAATCTCATTGAACCCACTGAAATCAGGAGAATTCCTTGGGATTTAGTGTGAAGTAACCAAAAGTAGTATTTCACTTTCTACTCCATAAAGAAGTCTCAAGCAGAAAATAATCACATAAAAATTTTAATGCGTATTATTATATTTTCTTATAAGTGTTCACCTGGATACCTCACCTGCAGCCTCCTTTAATATGAAGAGTTTGGTTTTGCTTTCTCAGGATCACAGTGAGAAAGCTATAGCTGAGTTATAAAGAATCAAGACCCTGCTGGTTCCTTGCTGGGTGCTCCTGATCTACTGAGTCTAGTCTTCTGGCTGTTCAAAACAAACCTACCATGAAATCCATGCAGCAAGTGCCTTGCCCACCCTATATCCTGCTGGAAGATTGTTCGAACCCATCACAGCATTGATGATTATAAGTCTTTTTCTGTCTTTCAGCCTAAATTTATCCACTCTAAGCCCTCATGTCAATTTTGTCCCTTTACATTAAATAGCTTCTCCTCAGCCATTGATAGAAGATATGACGCTCCACCAAAACACTTACTGGGATGAAAGGGGACTTTGCTTGAGGAAAAAGAGAACAATTTCTAAGGCTTGGCTGCCAGGAAGACATTCAAGTGGGAGTTAATTTTATGGTTTTAGAATTTGTAATGACAACAAAGTGACGTGAAATAAGTGCATTGTGGGCAGCCATATCTTTATCAAGAAATAATTTAACTGTGAATGTCAGAGTGCCTTTCTTGTGAACAGTATCAAGCACTTGGTTGCTGAATGAGAAAATAAGGTATATAAACTTAAAATAAAAAATTTCTCTCTAAAAGAGTTAAAAGCTGTAGTCTTGGGTTTGCATGAATGCTGTATTAGTGTATTCTGACTTTTTGAGTATTTGACTTTGGAACTGTGGTGGTTTTCTAAAATTTGAAGTAAAAAGGTCTAAAACTCTTGTGAATGTGACTAGTTCATTTTGCACTTTATTTTTATGGGATCTAGGTAACAAGCGGTGACGATCTCCAACCGGATTTTACACAGGAAGATATAAGAGTTAGCCAAAATGTTATACAGCAAACTAAGAGTTTTAGACAAAATTATTTCTCTGGAGTTTCTTACAGTTTTTTTTCTATGTTTTTAGTTAAATGAAATAATATAAAACGTTGTTTTTAAAAATGTAATTTTAGTATTTTATTAATTTTAGAAGAAAGGCATGTGCCTAAAGACAGAGATCCCGTGTTATTTTAGAGACTCTGGGGGAACCCACCTGGCCTCTCACTGCCAGTTCAGAAGTGGGGGTCTCCTGCAGGTCCCACACCATATCTGCCAGCCCTGTGCAGGTATCCTGGATACTCCAGCATGTTCCAAGAGAGCATTAGGTACCTTCTTTTAGGCATCTGAATTTTGCATTTAGATAAACGCTGTAAAGCATAAAATGCCTTGACAAACGCTGAAGAAAATTAAAGATAGCACAGCTGTGAAGGCAATTCTATCTAAGGTGTTTTATTTAAGTTTAACAAGACATAGAGGCAGGAAAGCAATTTTGTATCTAACAAGTACAGAGCTATTGTGTTTAACAGGATGCCGTCACGAGTCTGTTTTGAATTACAGTGGTTGTGCTGAACCTGTGCCCGAGTTGGGAGCTGAGGGTATGCACCACGGAAGGCCCTGTCCAGAAATCTGGGGCTTGCCAGCGGGAATGTAGCAGTCTGATGTTCAAAACCATTGGGAGTCTGGCAAAAGTGAGTTTAATTCCTCAGTTTTGGGCATGATGCAGCAAAACTAATTTCACTGAAGAAAGCAGAGCACTCACCTAGAGGGAATTAGAGAAATACTTGTGTTAATTTCATAGGCAATTAGAAAATTGTGTTAATCGGATCCATTTTTGATGATCTACTGAATCAGGGGGAAGTTAAAGACCTCGAATATATTAGTTGGGGTAGCTATATGTGAATTGTACAGCGTGGGGTTGAGCATTACCGAGTTTTTCTTTTATAACAAGAACAATTAATTGTATATAGAATCATAGAATCATTTTGGTTGGAAGAGACCCTTGGGATCATCAAGTCCAACCATCAGCCCCACTCTACAAGTTCTCCCCTACGCCAGATCCCTCAACACCACATCTAATCTACTCTTAAACACAGTCAGGGACAGTGACTCCACCACCTCCCTGGGCAGCTGATTCCACTGACTGACCACTCTTTCTGTGAAAAACTTTTTCCTAATGTCAAGCCTAATGTATAAAATTATATATTGTGTATGTAAAAATATATATAACTCATTAAAATAAAATTAAAGCTATTGGAAGGCATGGAATTCATGATAAACTTCACCATAGGCATTAATTAGGATTGGATAGACAGAAAACACTTTGTCATGAACTTTTTTTAGTCAGTCAGTAGCACTATGATTGACAGGAATTTGGGCTACTTTTGCAGGAGTTAAAAATGGAATTGTTACAGTAAAAAGCATGAAGTAGGGTGACTTACAAAGCAATCATAAAATCCCATTCAGTAGTGTACAATATTAATTTCATAGTTTGCGAATGAAGCAGAAGAACTGTTTTCATAGGCTTTTTTTTGGTTTTAGTCTTTATCAATCTTTTTCAGGATGAACTCCCAAGGCATGGCTGCGATAGTTGTTTGTAACAAGAAACAGCCTCTTGGTGTCATTCATTTCACTGATCACTGGGAATCTGAGCATGAATGAAGGTGAAGGAAGACTCCTACAGAGAACTGGGAATAAGGAGGGCATAATGGCATTTTTAACATTTTTAGCAAATACCAGGGCATGTGATAAAAGCTTGTGGATTGGGAATTACTTAAATGATTGTTAAATGGGAAAGAATGTGCAGGTTCTTTCCAACTCTAACCATTCTATTATTCTATGATTATGGGAAGCTGAGGAGAGCCACAGTCCAAGTGCCCTGAAATTTGTGAACAAGCCCACAGAGTATCTCTTGAGTTATTGGAGTCATCTCGGACGACTTCTATTTTTAATATAATTTACCAGCCCCAGTACAGTTCCTCTAGCCAGACTGGGCAGAGGCATTCCTTTTATTAATTTTAGTTTAGGGTACTAAAGTGTATTCTGGATCATAAAACATTTAGTTTATGGAATTAGCTACAGAATTCAGGTTTTTAAAAAGAAAGACAGCATGAATTTGTACCTGGGAGGTGGTAGATATTTAAAAAAATGCTGTTCAAAAGCCAATGTGCTTGTATCTAAACTCTGTTATCTGTAACATGAAAATTTATATTTTTATATGTATTAAATACATCTATATGATGAAACATGAATTGTATAATTAAAATAATGACTGTAAGTATAGAACTATGTAAATATTATCTAAATCGCATGTGTTAACACTAAATAAACTGTTTCATTTCCAGAGGTTACAGAAAACACTTTAAAATTTTATACAGTCTCCTCTAGTTTTTAATATAGAATCATAGAATCATTCAGGTTGGAAGAGACCCTTGGGATCATTGAGTCCAACCATTAGCCCTACTCTACAAAGTTCTCCCCTACGCCAGAACCCCCAGCACCACATCTAAACAATTCTTGAACACATTCAGGGATGGTGATTCCACCACCTCCCTGGGCAGCCCATTCCACTGACTGACCATTGTAAAAATTTTTTTCCCAATGTCCAGCCTAACCCTACCCTGCTGCAGCTTGCAGCCATTCCCTCTTGTTCTATTGCTAATTACCCATGAGAAGAGACCAGCACCAACCTCTCTACAATGTCCTTTCAAGTAGTTCTAGAGAGTGATGAGGTCTCCCCTCAGCCTCCTCTTCCTCAAACTAAACAGTCCCAACTCCCTCAATNATTAAACAGAAATGGTCCCAATACTGAGCTCTGAGGAACACCACTTGTGATTGGCTGCCAGCTGGATTTAACTCCACTGAGCACCAGGTAGTTGAGGAGGTTGAATTGTGCTCTGGAGGGCTGGACAGTATCTTTGCCTCTACTGCCACGCTCCTGTATGGTTGAGAGTCTTGAGAGTCCTACTCTTTGGGACTGTCTATCCAGTCAGTGCTCGATCCACCAGATCATGCACTCATCCAGGCCATGAGCAGCCAGCTTTACAATTTTGTGGGGGACAGTGTCAAACGCTTTTTGAAAGTTCAGGTATACAATATCCATTGTCTTCCCCTCATCCACTAGTCAGGTGATTTTGTCATAGGAAGAGATCAGGTTGGTGAGGAAGGACCTGCCTTTCATAAACCCATGCTGACTAGGCCTGATCCCCTGGTTGTCCATTACATGGTTTGTGATGACAGGATGATCAGGTCAGACTGACAGGTCTATAGCTTTTTGGATCCTCCTTTTTCCCTTCTTGTAGATGGGTATTACATTTGCTACCCTCCAGTCCATCGGGACCTCCCCAGTTAGCCATGACTTTAGGAAAATAATGGAAAGCGGCTTGGCCAGCATGTCTGCCAACTCTTTCAGCACTCTTGGGTGTAACCCATCTGGTCCCATAGACTTGTGTGCATCCAGGCAGTGCAGCAGGTCACCGATCACTTCCTCTCTAATTGCGATGTCCTCGATTGGGATCCCTAATCTTCCTTCTGTTGTTAATTAATTTATAGAAACATTTTTTATTATCCTTAACAGCTGAAGCTGGGTTGAGCTCTAGCTGTGCTTGGGCTCTCCTGATTTTCTCTCTGCACAGCCTCACTACTTCTTTATAGGCTTCATGAGAGACCTGACCCCTCTTCCAAAGTTTGTAGACTCTCTTTTTGTTTTTGAGATCCGGCCAAAGGTCCCTATCTAACCCGGCTGGTCTCCTTCCCCGCCTACTAGTTTTTGGTACACGGGGACAGCTTGCTCCTGTGCCTTCAAGACTTCTCTCTTGAAGTATGCTCAACCTTCCTGGACTCCTGTATCCTTCAGGGCAGCCTCCCAAGGGATATTGTCAAGCAGAAATCAGAATATAATTACCATTTTAGATCTAACCTGTCTATTAGCTTTTTAATATTTGCAGTTGTATTAATTTTACCAAGGAACTATTTAGTTTGGGGAAACCATTATACTTTATCCTAACTGTGGCTCTTGTTGTTTGCACAAGAAGTTCCCGAGTATTTGCCCCAGATACTGGTATTTTACTCCACTGGGAGCTGTCTAATAGTGATCACCCTATGGCAATGTATGCAAAGAATGTATAGAATGGCAGTGCCACTTCCATAGAGTACCAGGAGGAAAACTGTATGTGGTCAACACACATATAGTTAGTTCTTGTTGGTGGAGGCCTTACGTACATAGCATTTAAACAGCACTTTTTGTTTCTGGAGAAGATGAAATAAGAGATAGAAACCATTCAAAAGCCATGGCTTATGTTCCCTGAAATGGGTTAAAAAGAACAGCTTTTCTGAGACACAGCTTTACACTGAACATACGCAGAGCTCTGTGATTGTTAATTCTGAAAATGTGTTTACAATGGTTAGGTAAAATATTTAGTTACTATTTAAATATTTTGATGTATTATAGCTCATAGATGGATTTTAAATGTCTACTGCACTTAACATATCCAATTTAAATAACTGGTTTCATTAAGATTTTTAGTGATACAAATTAATAACAAAAGGCAGTTAATACAGAGTACAGTTATGAGACCAAAATACATGTGGTTTAAATTTAAAGAATTAAATGTTAGCATTTCCCTATAGAGAAAGGTTACTTGGGCAGTGGTGTACTGACATTATCACCACCCACGGAGAAGGGGACCTGTTGATCCTATTGGTTAAGCAGAAATTCAAAAAAGGAAAATGAGGGTTTGCTTGGTGTAAGTGAATCACACAGGAAAAATGCTGATACCCAGAGTCGTCGTAGTGACCTTCTTTGATGGTTAGAAAGAGAAATATAAGCATGCAATATTTTTGTCAAGTTAGAGGATTTAAGTTTCTTGCTAGGTAAAATCAGCCTTGGTTATTAATATGGTGGAAATTTAGGTCATGACCATTGAAATTTGATGATCAGTGTTGCTGTAAACTAGGCAGAAATGATTTTCTGTGGCCAGTAGGAATGTTAATCCAATGTGTTAGCCACTGGGCTGAAGGGCTGCTAAGAAAATAAATGTGGAAAGTGGATAAAACAGAGGACAAAAGTATGTTTAAGTAGGTGTTTCTTCAAAGCTTTCTTCAGGAAGGTGTTTCTGGACTCTACCGTGCAGCTTCTGACAAGTCATGTCTGTTAGAATGAGGGTAAGCAAGCAGCATTCGTTTAGCAGTAAATCGTGCTATCTGTGCCTCTGCATTTCTCTTAAGCAAACCCTTATGGTCATTTCATTGGACCTAGCTAGAAACAAACTGGCTAAAACCAACAATTTTGCCACTATTTAATGTTAGTTCAATCCGGCAACTCTGGGTCGGCTTCACCTATTATTCCTGGAAGAAACCACACAAAATCGGGTGGTTTTCAGAAATTTCATGCAGACACAGGACTGCAAAGAAAAGCCAGGTTTCAACATCGCTGCATGTAGGGAAAGCTCATCTCCGACCCTCAGTCTGACAGCTTGGAAACGGGCTGAGCTAAACCCTAGGCTACCTGCACCCAGCTTTTGAAACTCTCTGGCTGAGATACAGTTTCAACCTGACAAGTCAAAATGCGGTGGTTTACAACCAGTTTTGCTTCGTTTGAAGCTAAAACTCAAAGCAAAACTCTTGGGGCATAGAACTGTATGAAGCAAAACATAAGAAAGTTAACACAAAAACTCTGCGAACTGAGCAAGCTAGTTTCACTCCACTATTGAAATAATTCCCTTTTTGCAAGTTCACTTTTCAATTGCGTGTGTGAGATGTCAGAAACGTGGTGGTTTCACTACCCCATGCCACAGATGAATGCTGCAGCTCTAAAGCATCACCTTCTGTCAGAGCAAGGTCTGGCGCTCTCTGTCTGGGCTGATACTTTAGACATCTGCCAAGAGATGGAAATTTTCTCAGGTCCCAGGCTAGTTACATTTAGCTTCGTTCATCTGTAAAACGAGGGGTTTTAGGGTAAGACTCAAATCCCAGTCTGTATGGTTTTTTATAGTTGTATCCAGCTCTGAACTTGTCTTCTAAATATCTAATAATGCTCTAAATGGGCACCCACTCCCAAAATGGCAGGAGTCACTTACTTCACCTCTGAGAGGTCATCCAAGGATTCGTGTGTTTTAAATTTCAAAGGCTGGTGTTTCAGAGCATCTGCTGCTCTTCCTAGCTGGTATGGGAGCTGCAGGTGCTTATACCTTTGTGAAGATCAGACTCTTCCTCTTAAGGTCCTCTTCTTTACAGTGAAGCAATGAACCATCCTTTGCTTTGCTTTCACTTTTTTTTTTTTATTTTCTCACTCATCCATCTCCTTTCCTAGAAAATACTGAGAGCCTGAAATCCTGAGCTTCCAAAATTATAACTGATGGAGAAGCAAGAAGGCCTCAGCAGCAGTGGGGCTAAGTGAGTCAGCTTCTAGATGTAAATCTCAGATGTTAGCAACTTTGCTGAGAAGAAGTAGAGTGATGTTCAGAAACTAAAATAAAAGAACAAATAATAATATCAGATAAGCAGTGATCTTGCATGCGTATATTTTGCTTATTCATATGTCAATTTTTTGTGGTGAACCAGTACCTAGGAAAGTGCAGAGTGCAAGGGGAATGGCTGAGTTGCAAGGTTTAAGGTTATGTTGAAATACAGCTCACAGACTGAGTTACCCAAGGATTATTGTGAGTGGAATTTAAAATATAACGGCTCACCTCTGCACAGGAGTGGATTTTATATGGTGTGAGTGTATGTGACAGAAAAAGAAAAACACTGGGCTGTTGGTGGAAGGCAAATATTATGTGACTCTGAATCTCACTTGGTATTTTAAACCATGAGAGTTTCAGATTTGAGTCATAGTAGCCTGTAACTAGGATATATATGTGCATGTATAGCACGCAGGCCGTAAGCAAGGTTTCTGTCTTGGGGTTATTTTCCCCTCGAATTGCAGATTTGGTTCTCTGTTATTGTAAATCATTATAGCCTCAATAGAAAGTCACGAGTCAGATTAGATGTTTCCAAACCCCGAAAAGAAACCTGAACTTGAAACCCTTGCAGTGTGCTATTTCATTCTCCTTTTGGCCATGTTCATTTTCAGAACCTTTGTTCCACCAAACCCTGTTCCCTCTTTCTTACACCTCTGCTTCTCCATGGTGCTTCGTGCATGGAGCTGGCATCAGAATTTGTCTAGCCCCTGATGTACCCCATCAGAGTACTCAGCAGCATCTAGTCTCTCATTAGAAGTGGAAACTTTCTTAGCACTGCTCAAAGAGCACCTTTAACTCACGGTCTTTACTGGAAAACTCCTGTAGTCAGAGCAAGAGCTGGAGGAGATGCCACACAACTGCCTGCTACGAGCCCCAGAGGCACACGTGGGAAAATGTTCTTTTTCTACTTGTTTTTTTCCTTTTAATTCAGTGCTTTGACTTTAAAAATGCATCTAGCCATGCTGTGCAACGAGTGACTTGCTGAACAGAAGGCTGCAAGGTAGTTGATACTAGAGGCTCCACTTAAGAGAAAATCTGCTTCAGCCTAGAGAACAATCCCACCACAAAATAAAATTAACTTTAAAAGTAATGAGATTTTCCACTGTTAACTTAATAGGAGCAAACCACATGTTCTAAACAATGTTTTAATTTTTTTTTTCTTTTGGTGTGTATAAGGACTCATTTTTAGTAACAAACCCCAGACTATTAGCCCTGCCATTTTTCCACTGCTGGAGGAAAACGTGGACTCTTGCTGAGTTGTACGATGAATGTCTCAGAGATGTTTGAATCTGCCACCAATAAAAAGGTCTCTAAAGTGCTAGCGTGGAGGAACCAGTTCAAGGTAGAGGAAATGGAAAAAATGGAAAAAAGATGAAACATCTCTTTGGATCTTTAGCTCTGTTATTTTTTAGATTATATTTCTTCTGGGCTCCCAAAATCTTCAGTAACAAACAAGCTTTCTTTTAAAAAGTATTAAGTTATCAAAACACTTGCCAGGTCCTAATATTAAATCCTAGCAGTCAGCAGTGTTTAAGTTCAGCCATATCATTTTGCTGAGCAAGTAATGCTAAAACTTAAAGTTTTCCCCTCAAAATGCTCTTTCCAAATGAGATTGATATTGTGAGAAAAAAAAAAGAAAGAAGAGAGGGACGCCTTCATCATGAGGAATTATGGAATTAATTTTCTTTATACACTCTGTTTGCACAAGACATTTTTGTTAACTCTTAATAAAAATACCATTCAGCTGCTACTTTCATTGTTTTTATCCTGGGACCAATACAACATTGTCATTATTGGATATAAAGTGCTGTAAAAACAAATCTAATTTGTTAAGTTTATTTTGATAAGAAATAAATATAAAGGTAGTGCATAGTTTGTACAGTGCTGCTATCATAGGACTCCTGGGTATAATTTATATAAAGAAAATAAAAAAGCATACATAACTTTCTAGTTGATTTCCTTTAACAGGGCTAATTGAAAACAGTTTCTGTTATTTAAAAGTAATTTATTTTAAATATACTTTTTAAAACAAAGTTCTTATTGATATCCATTTTAAGTATAATATTATCTCAGTGTGGGATACAAGTAAAAGGTCAGATCTTGTAGGAGTATTTTCTGTATGACTCAGTTCTGATCATAGATAAACTTATCAGGGAAACCAAATTAGTTAACCTTTTCAGTGCCAAAAGCGTGTTTCAACAGACCCCGACGGTTTCTTTCACAAATGCTGAACTTCAAAGCTCATACTTTTGTTCTGAAACATGAAAAAGAGAGCGCTAATTTCCCTTTTCTCTATCTGATAAAAGGCAAGGGCTGGTGATTTCAACATCAAGCCAGACTTGTTGAGATTCAGTGTATAGGTATGGAAAACAATACATTATTAATTTTTAGTCCAGAGTTGTTGTGCACAGTGATACAGCAACAAAAACCACTTCTTTTTTCAGTTTGATTATGCCTTTAACTTATGGACATCATTAAAGAGCATATTTTTTCTTGTCTAGTAGCACCATCCTTATGTATGGCCCTGATTACTGGAGCACTGGAAGAGGCTGTGTGAACACAATAGCTGTATGTGGCATATCTCTAGGAACCAGCCTCTTTCCATGTTGCTTGATAGTTTGTTCAATTCCTGTCTGGTTAACTGGTGTGTGACATTTCTCAGAAGTCCCTACAGCTCTGCTTCCTTTTTTGTTCCCATCACAGCAGCACCAACGATTCAATGCCTTGGGTTGCTTCAATGCATGTAGTCAAGCTCGACACCAGAAACTGCCCTTCTTTCTTAAAGCCAAATCCAGAGTGACTGAAAGGCTTTACTGGGCTTCAGATTCGGGACCACACTCCTGCCTGAGAAAAGCTCTCCCAGACATTCATGAGCTGAAGGCCTGCCTCTTCGTGGCATTTGGGCAATCTCGCCTCTATTTAATGCACAATTGAATGTGGTAGGTGGAGGACAGTTTGACTCACGAGAAGTTTTGCCTGCAGACTCACTCCTGACACCTTTACTCATTTTACATAGTATTTACTCTCACTGACTTGTGTGAAGGAGTTGAGCTCCAAGGGATTAGAAGTGGTGAAGTTTTATTTCAGACAGCTCCCTGAGAGCTATGTTTCAGACATTATCTGGTGGAGAACTCTTGAGGCGAGGATATTAATGGTATTTCTCATATTTGGTGAAGTAAATGCACTAAAAATATCCAAGGGTGAAGATATCTAGAAATCTGGTCTTGAAGGTCAAAGCAGAGACAGCAGTAGCTGAGCTGTAGGAGGAGACTGGTTCTGCACAGCAAAAACTAAAACCAAAAGTCTGTAAGACATGTCCCAAACTGAACTTAAATGGGCTCGGGGTGGAAATTTTGTCCAGCCCTGGTCATATGCAGTGAAACATTTGTCTCCTGCTGGCAGTGGCAATGAACTGGGATTTTTTTGTCCATAATTTACAAAATATGAGCAAGTAGGTAGTTAAAGCATTTCAATTCTTCCATGAATGGAATAGTTTTACATGGTATTTTCTAAGCAGAAAAATAACTGGCACTTGGGCAGTTACTTTGTCACTCTCACAGAATGCAGTTTTCATGTAGTTTTATCCAAACTAATGCAATCATCCAGGCAGATAATGCAGCACACTCTGCATACATGGGCAGCGAAGATAGTCTTTTATTTCATCAACAAGAGTTGATTGCTCCGTAAAACTTGCTGGGTCACTTTTAATTATTAAGAGAGCAAATTCATGGTTTCTTTATGAACTAGTCACACTGTATAGTAATTTCTTTTTTGTTCTGTTTAAATTTAGATTGGTTATTCATACTTCCTGGCAGTGGTTATAAGAGAAGGAAGACTGAGAACTTGGTAGGTGAGTTAATCTCATTTTTACTGTGTCTCTAGAGCCACCCACTTTCCCTTCATATGACTCGACACTAAGTCTTGCAGAGCGAGACCAAACTTCTGGCCTCCTGCATCCCTTCATCTTCTCTTTTACCCTATTTTTGCTGCTTCCCCTTTTTCTTCTGCATTTCTCATTTTTCAGCCCCTCTCACCAGTCTGATACTCGGGTCACTTCCACATATGCCTCCTGCCTGCAGATGCCTGGTGGGATTGACATCATTTGAGGCTGAGGAGTGAGTAGAGAGTGGTTAGGTGGCTGCTGACTCAATGGGGTGAAGCCTTGAGGTCCCCAGTGAAACCCCATCTTCAGCCCCGTACCCGGAAAAAGAGCATGCTCTTAATGTCGATAAGGAGTCGCTTGAACACTGGAACTGCTGAAGCCCGTTGGAGTTGTTTAACAGGTGAGCACAAACTGGTGTTGAAGCCATTCTCCGTATGGAAGTGTTGTAGCTCCTTCCCCCCACAGTGAGTGCAAGGGGACATAATAACATATAGGTTCATACCACAGCCCCACTTTCAGTCTGAGTGCTTGTAGAGGTTATGTGTGGGTCTCCTCTCTTCTATTTGGCCAATTGTTTTCCTGCAGATTTTAGAACCCCTGTTAACTTTGAGATTTGTGTCTCATTTGACTGCCCTGGCCAAGGAGTTCAGCTGCTTTTCAAAGGGGAAGGGCACAGACGTGCACACACAGACACTGAAAGTGCTTTAAAAAACAGGGCTAAGTTATAGATAACAGAAATCTTTTTTATGTTCTTGCACTAGTGGTTACGCTAGCCATTGGTGATGATGTTCAGCAGAAATTTTACCCCAGCTGTGCTGCCTCTACATGTTTCTTTTTCTGACTTACACTACAAGATGATTGTAACAGGCCTGGGGTGCTCTATCGGCCTCATTATGTGAGATAATGAGAATAAGTGAGATTGCAGATGGTTTCATGCATCTTTTAAGAGATGTATTAAGAAATTATCCTGACGTCAGAGAAGTACACAAACCCTCTGTGATAAATCTTCCTGGTGTACCTCACAGCTTCTGAGTTCTGCTGTACACTCTCCGACGCTTCTGTTCCTAAAAAAAAATAATCACCTTTTAAATAAAGCACTGCTGAAACATCTTAAAAGTCATCAGATAGTGAGCAGCCAGGGAGGCCATACCTTTCCCCACTGCCACCCCAGGTCACAGGTGTCTGACATGCCCAGGGTTCCCCCTGTTCTTGAAGCGACAGCATGGCCCCATGCTTTGCCCAGCAGCTGAGCGCACGCTCCATTTTCTGCTGCAGCCCTACGATTAGCATGACTGTCGTGCTGCCGTGCTCTCATTCTGCTTGGGGAAACAGTTTGCAGGTTGTAGCAATCAAAATTTGAGAACTTTGAAACCTAGCAGGGCCATTAAGTGCTAAAATGATCAAATACCACTAAGGTTTGTAGGGAGAGGTGATAGTTTTGAGTTGGAGGAAGGTTATTTTATTTTTCCCTCAAATTGAACCATAGAATCACAGAATCATCTAAGTTGGAAGGGACCTTTAAGATCATCTAGTCCAACTGTCAACCTAACAAAAAAACATCACTAAACTGTGTCCCTTCGCACCATGTCAACATGTCTTTTAAATACCTCCAAGGATGGTATCTCAACCACTTCACTGGACAGCCCATTCCAATGCTTGATATCCCTTTCCATGTATTTTTTTTTTTCTAATATCCAATCTGAACCTCCCCTGGCGCTGCTTGAGGCCATTTCCTCATGTCTTATAGCCTGTGACTTGGGAGAAGAGATCGACCCCCCACCTCTCTACAACCTCCTTTCAGGGAGTAGTAGAGAGCAGTGAGGTCTCCCCGCATAAATACACGTGTTGGTCTCAGAAAGATACTATCTCTTTCCACAAACCTCACCACACTTACAGCCCTAGACTATCCTGGCTACAACATCAGTAAAAGGACCTTCAGCTTTTTATTTTCTTTTCCGTTTCAAGCCCTCTACATTATGTGCTGATGCTCCCACTGCTAGCTGAAGAAGAGCGTATCTCACAATGTTCCTGTTTCCATGTGGGACAATGTGGCATGATGTTGAAGAATATGCCCGGAGCAGTGTAATGTGGATTTCACCTGCCGCCAAGTATGAGGAATGAAAGTTGCAGCTGCTGCCAAAAGATGGGTTCATAAAGACGTGGGATACTTGGCATCAAGCATGGGCAGCTATGAACGTTTTGAAGGATACAGGCTTGGAGATTTCTTTTGGCTTCACCTTTGTGCAAAGCTGGGGCATTCCTTACTGACAAAGAAATCAAACTTTTTGACTGAAGTGATAAAAAATTGACCGAGGGTTTCTGCTTCCCGGGGCCTCCCATTCCTCAGTGAAGATGTCCATCATTAGTGATTATGGACTTCAGGCCTTTCCACAATTACTGTGGTTGCAGTTCTGCAAGTAGGAAACAATAGTGGGATATGATCACCGAGCGTGGTCCTCTCATGTTGTGTGGGTTGTGTGGTCTTCTCAAAATGTTGACTAAGTGCAGTGTCCCACCACAGCTGATTTTCCCCTACAATACGTTGCCTCTAATAAAGCTGAAGCCATACGATTCACCCATTGCCCTCCCACTGCATTTTTATGTTCTGAGAACAAAAAAAATCAACTTTTTTTTTTTCCTTTTTTTTTTCTTTTTTGTGGGGGATGGGGGAGATGGGGGAGACAATATATATGCTTTTAATGTGCTCTTAGACTTAATACCCAGCTGCAGAAAGTGATCTAGTACACCAGAGACGTGTTTATGTGTCTGGTCATCTCTGGAATGCGTAGCCACTGAGTGAAAGGCTGGGAAACTCTTGCAGGACGGCTGTGCTGATGGTGACCTGCCAGCACCCACAGCCTGATCTCTGATGGTGAAGAGGGAACATGAGTCCCTCCATAATGCTAAGGGTCTCCAAGCAAGCTTGGAGCTCGCAAGCTGGAAGGATGCTCCATACATCTCCTGGAGTTTGCTTGAGTCCCTTTGCACCTTATTGCTGGCACTCAGCAGTTTGCAGGACTGAGCTTCTGCTGGCTGAAGGGAAAAAAACCCATTTGCCCAGGATTTCTGTGTGTGCGAAAGGCCTACTAGAAAACTGTTGAAACTAAAGTGATCACACATGTCCCTCAGCTTAGGAAAAGAGAGCTCTAAGTGAGAGCATGTGTGCGCCGACTCCCGGGCTGAGAAAATGTCAGTCTGATGTGCTTGGGAAGTTCCTATTGATACAAACAGGGAGGCTCCCTGCTGCCCACAGATTTCCCACATAAAAGTCCTACTGGTAGCCGTGGGAACTTAGCAGCAGCCACGCTGTGGCTAAAATCACCACTCTAAAAATGTAGTGAAATTAGTGTTCATAAAAGTGAAAAACACGCCACAAGAATGAAGATGTTCTGATTCACAGCCGTGAAAATTACATGAGTTCTGGCATTAAAAAAAATAGCTAAATTTTGCAGTTATGCTGGCTTCTCAATGGGCTTGCTAGTGAATTTTTAAGAAAGTTCCTTTGAGCAAAAATCTTTGGCGTTTTGCAAATCAATTTGTTGCACCAAAACATAAAAAAAAAAAAGCCAACCCCAAGTCATGCCCATGATGTGACACTGGCCCTTCTCACCAGCCCTGTGGAAAGGGCTGATCCTGTGCTGCACAGTGGCCCCTAGTGAAACTGAGCAGTTTGTTCCAGAGTCTGTGAAATAATTTCCAGCAGCTGGGTTGTTACTAATTTCAGTTCTGCCTTCCCATCTGACCCTCACCTCGCTCAAACTATGCCACTCGCTTCATATATTTTTAAGGCAAAAAAAAACCCCAAACAAAATCACGGGAGGATATGATGGTCCACAAACTTTTCCCAGTGTAATTTGCACATGAACTAAGGTCCCAGAGGCAAAGGTAATACTAGCAATAATGCACTTGTTTTAACTTAACAGTATAATTTAGCACCACTTTCAGTTTGAACTTCCCTTTTTTGATTTCTTCTGCTATGCTTTTCATAAGGAGAGGGGATGGCTATGCTGACTGTGACTCTTACTGCTAGAATTTGGACTTGTATGTTGTATCTCTGTTCCAATTACAGGGACTCATTCTCAAATAGGTACCTTTTCCCCAACTGCTTTTTCTTTTTTTTTTTTTTCTGCACCATGAGGGTTTGAAACATCAGCTCCATAGTCAAAGCATTGGATGAGGCTCTCTCCCTGTGACCTATCAATCCTGTTTCTCTCAGTTTTGAAAGGCTGAGAGCTGGGACTCTTTAGCCTGGAGAAGAGAAGGCTGAAGGGAAACCTTATTCATGCTTACAAGTATCTGAAGGGTGGGTTGAAGGAGGATGGAGCTGGACTCTTCTCAGTGGTTCCCAGTGACAGGATGAGGGGCAACAGGCGCAAGCTGGAACACAGGGAGTTCTCATTCAAATATGAGGAAAAACTTCTTCCCAGTGAGTGTGACAGAGCACTGGAACAGGCTGCCTAGAGAGGTTGTGGAGTCCCCTTCTCTGGAGATCTTCAAGACCTGCTGGGATGCAGTCCCAAGTAATGTGCTCTGGGCAATCCTGCTTTAGCAGGGGAGTTGGGCTAGATGCTCTAGAGGTCCCTTCCAACTGTCATGTGATTCTGTGATTTTTCAAGGGAGATGCCATGAAGTGATTATAGAGTCATAGAATCATAGAATGGTTTGAGTTGGAAGGGACCTTAAAAATCATCTTGTTCCAGCCCCATTGCTGTGGGCAGGGACACCAACCACTAGAGCAGGTTGCTCAAAGCCCCATCCAGCCTGGCCTTGAACACTCCCAGATATGGGGCATCCACAACTTTTCTGGGCAACCTGTTTCGGTGTCTCACCACCCTCACAGGAAAGAATTTCTTCCTAATATCTAATCTAAATCTCCCCTCTTTCAATTTAAAACCATTATCCCTTGCCCTATCATGAATATCTTCTTCCCCTTGATCCTCCTGGTGTTCCCTCTGCCACCACTCTGTCTCACTGAACAGTCGCCAAGCTGACCTCTTGTCCAGCCAGCTATTGTGCTGGCTGGACAGACACCACCTTCCCATCCCCACCCCCACGTTGGCAACAGCTAATGACAGCAGCAATCTTAAAAATAAAACAGGAAATGATTTCAATAGGGGATGTGGTGGCTAAGAGAGAAAAGTGGAGTAGGTCTGAAGCGCAGTTGTTCTTTTATGTGAGCACCGGGGCCCTGAAGAAATGTTCCAGGGGAACGTGTGTTTGTGCAACCTTTCATGTGGTGAAGGGACCCGTGCCTCGTGCTTGTTTTTGTTGGTGCTGTTATCGAGACCTATTGTGGTGGCTGTCCTCGTGACCTGGGTCCGAATGCTGCTGGTTGCCATGTGGCAGCATTTTGCTGGAGCTGCGTGGCCTCAGGGCACTACAGGCATATCCTCTCTGGTCCATGGGCATTGCACGATGTCCTGGCCTGCTTTCAGCCCACCCTGATAACCCCTTGACTTCAACATTGCAACTACTTCCGTGCATTACCTGCAGCTGGGACAGCTGAGACCAGGCCAGTAAATAATTCACTTGCCCTCCACATTCCAGTATGAGACACTGTTTTGGTCTAGTGCCTGAAGGAAATGCGTATCCAATCTGCTGTTTTTTATGAGAAGAACCTTTAGCACCTGATTGAATTATTGAATGGGAAGGTTTCAGTCCTACATGTTGCAGTGAGCTCTTCATCCTCCTTATTTTCTCCTGGAGGATCATCTGGAAAGAAGAAGGGGTCTGGGTGAGTGCTGCCCTGGGAACATAGAACAGCCGGAGCTTCTCAAGCTAGAAGATACTTTTTGGCCTCAGAAAGCTGTTTTCTTGGAGGTAATGTCTTGGGCTTGGAAATGCACTTTTGGTCTGCTTCCACCAGCTCTGTATTTATAGTGAACATTTATTTCTCTCACCGAGTTAAGTGTTTTTTCCTGTAGCATTCAAATGCTTGGAAGGGAGGTTCAAATCCTTCTCTGCCTTCAAACACAAACATACCATATCTGGGTCAGGAAGTCCCTGACCTCCAAATCACTGGAGGTTGACAGAGTATATCATGGTAGTTTTATTATAGGCTTGCCCTAGTCTTGTACTCTTCCCTAGGCATCTGCTATTGCCAGCATTAGAGATGGGATATTGGGCTAGAGGGACCTTTGGTCTGACCTCCTATGGACATTTTTATGGTCTTTTGTCTTTATCTGGGGCCTCTAGAGGCTAATAAAGATTTTGTAAATGTAAGAATTCATTGTGATCCAAGAAGAAGTCATGAGCATAGGAGGGCTCTCCCAGCCCCGCGTTCCCTGGGAGCAAAGGTCTGATAAGAGAAGTGGGTGTCTGGCAAGTGCTGATGAAACAATTTCCAAAGTCTATCAGTTGTTAGATAGATGGTCCACAGCGTGCAATGAAAATAACTATTGCTGGACACTTCTTAGCATACACTTTTTCATACAGCATAGAATTTAACAATTTTATACAGTAAGAAATTTGTCATTTAGGTTTGCCTTGGCCCACAGCCTCATTGGAAACAGATCTACCTATTTCCTTTGGCTTCTTAGTTGGTTTCTTCAAAGGTTAAAGAGATCCCCCAAGAGGTCCTGTGTCCCCCTTGCCAAGCCCTGAAGGCCTGCAGAGAAGTGTGGGTACCGGTATTTGTTGTTCAGTGTTATCTAAGTGGAGCAACTCCAATATCACGAAGCTGTGCACGGGTGCCGGGCTTGCTGAGACACATAGTGTTTGTGCTGCTGCTGGAGATGAGCTCTGAGATATCTTCAATGCACCAGGAAATGCCAAGGGGGTTTCGAGAGAGCAGAAAAGCATCTTCAAGACTCCTTTGTGACTTGTTTTCTCTTCTGCCCCCTTCCCCTCTCCGCTTGATCAGAGGGAGCAAGTGGGACAGAAATCCCCTGTGTAATTTAGTTATCCTTTCCCCCTTTCTGTTTGCTTTTAAAATACGTATCTGCATAAGGTAGAGCATCCTCACAACTGAGAAGGGACCTCAGCCGCGTGATGAGGAAGTCTGGACCAACTGGCCCCGATACCTAACCCATGCCTGCCCCTCTTTGGAGCTTCTGCCCCAAAGCTGCTTAGCCAGATGAGGGGAGAGGAAAGAAAAAGGGCACATTTGTTCCCACAGATGATGTGAAAAAATCCCAAGACACACCAAACGAGGATTTGCAAAAACCCTCTTCATTTTTCTGTCTTCCCTTGCTCTTCCAGGCCTAGAGCAATCCCCTTCGGTATGACATTAAGCCTGTAAGAAGCCCTGTTCTCTTTTCAGTCAGATGTCAACAAATAGTTTAGAGCTTTGGTTCCCAAGTCCTTCCTGAAGCTGCTTAACCTTCACTTGCTTTGTTGCAATCCCTGTGTTTTGAGCTGGAGTTTCAGTATCGACAGTTGTAAAGAAGGCACTATTTTTAAAATTGGGCTCTCCATTCGTGTTTTGCATACTTCCTAAATACTCCCAAAGATTCAGAACTCTGTGTGCCCAACCCTGCCACCCCTTGTGCCTGAAAAAGTCACAGCCCTGCCTCTGCAGCCGGAGCAAATCACCAGCATGGAAAATGCAGTAGAGCTCACCCGACTACCCTGTGGAGGAAAAAAGGAAGGTTTCACGTGCTCAGTTGGTGTCTTCCCGCATATTGTGCAGCTTTAAAAAAAATCAAGTATTTTAATGAGCAAATGAATGAGCAAAGTGTATGGTCCTGCTTAAAAGCTTTCTAGGTGACATATTGCAGCTTAAGAAGAGCCAACACACTGTGTGATGTTATTCAAGTGTCCATGCAATATACAGCCTGAAAAAAATCCCACATCATTGAAAAATACTCCCTTCTCCCAGGAGCAATTGAAATGGCTGCTGGAGATTCTGCTATGAAACTGGAAAACGCCCCAGCAGCAAACCTGTGATGACTCATGGAGAGCATCAGCCTCTCCTAGAAAGTTAAAAGTACCTAAATATAAGTAAGCGCTTTTAAAACCATTATGGCTGGCTGTGCATGCATCTGGCTTGCCAAATCTGCGGGGACCCTTTGTTACTCATTCGAGGAGGGAGGTGAAGGTCACTGAAGTCAATAGAAAGACGCAGAGTGATTTCAGGCGGTTTTAGGTGAGGTCACGCACTTTGCTCCCTCTGACTGCCAGCATCCTCACCACCATCCAGGCCTTCGGTGGCCTCTACAGCTGCTACAGCAGTTCTGAACTGCAGCAAGAAGATGAAGTTCTGAAGGTTCACGTTCCTGAGATGATGGCCTGTCCCAGCCTCCTCATACCGTGAGCCAGGAGCATCTACAAACATGGCCAAGACCATCCCTCCACTGATGGTGGACCTGGAAATGAAGGTCTTTGAACTTTAGTTTCTTGGTAACAAAAACTAAAGGCTGTTTTTCTTACCTAATGGCACAAGGTAAGAAAGTTTATGGAAGGATTAATAGCATTTTTTAGAAATACTGAAGTCACAAACATGCTCACGGCTTTAGTACAACTGGGGTCAACGCGCAGGGTCTGCTGAAAGGCAGCAAATGCACGAGCACACCGGAGTGGATGGATTTGACTAAACTTCAAGGGCTGGGGAATATAAAGGGCAAAACTCCAAGCTTGCAGATTACTGCCTGTTTTTTAACACAGATATGTCCACAAAATAGCTGGTGTCTGCAGTCTGAGTGGTAGCCCAGCGAGTTACCCAGGGGCGAAGGCTGCACCCGGGCCGTCCCCCTGGGGGAGGCCTGGCGGTGGTGTCCGCATCCCGCAAAACCCCAACCGAGGAGGAAAACCGCTCCCACGGGGCCGCTCTGACACCGGCTCCGGCTGAGCAAAACAGGGCGCTGGCTTTGGCGCGGCGGCAGGGGACAGCTGTTGAGCGCGCAGACGGCCCCCACCCACCCACAATGTCTGCAATGCGCACAGCTGCTGCCTGGCTGCCGTACAGAGGTGCCTCCGCCGCTGCGATGGCGGGGAGCTGCGAGCCGGAGGGCTCGGGGCCACCGTTTACAAGTTGGTTTTCTCCGGCGCTTGCAAGCACAGGCACGCTTTTATGGCATCTAGAGCATTTCGCTGAACGGTTTGGTAAGTGCCCTACTGACCAGACAGTGCGCTTCCAGATTTAGATTATAAGAGGAAAACAGCAAGTGGTAGGTTCAAGTGCAGGTCAGTGGATATGTTATACCAGAGCTCCTCCACCGAGCAGTGGAGCACACGTGTTCCCCTGGGACCAAGACTGTAAGCTGTGTGCCATAGAGGTGGCCTAAGGTGCTTGCTTTTATGATTACCGGTGCCGTTCACACTGGGGAAACGCTGTTATCACATTGTAAGCATCATTTTTAATATCATGGAATCTTTTGGGTTGGTATTTGGGCTTCAAAAGCGAACAGACGATGTTCGTTTTCTCCTGTTCGCTGGATGTGTTAAGTGGCATTTTGGGAGGAGGTTTCAGAAAGGAAAAGAAGGATACAAAGGTGAGACAATATTCTGAATCTGCTGATGGGCTTGGTTTTGAGTAGCCACTAGTACCAGTGAGCACAGTTTGGAGGAGGAAAGCAAAAGAACGCTGTAACACAGACCATGAAAGCCAAAATCGGTGCTGATGGCCAGACTATGGATGCACGTGGTAAAACAAATTCTGCAATGCAAGGGCATTGGCATTCAGCGTGAATGAGCAGCATTTAAATGTCTCACCTGCAACTCCCAAAACCCGAGTTTACAGATGGCATAAGCCAACTTACTGACCCGACTCATCTCCACCACCCGAGAGTCGGTTGGGAGAGTGTCTCCTGATGGTCCGAATGGCAAAGTGGATCCCAGTAATGATGTTTAGCAATTGCAAGCTGGCTTTGTACACTGCAAGGTTCTTTTTTTTAGATTAAATTCTGTTTAGTTAAACTTTAGATCACTTTTTGCAGGGCAATATTTCCTTTGAAGACAGTCCTGGGGCTGCACGAGCCCGGTGTAAATGCTCTTTCAGTGCAAATGGCGACTCCTGAAAGGACAGTGGGTGCAGTAGCACCAGAGAAAGCTGCTTACCATTTCATTGCCACAAGGAATAAAGCACTCTTTCTCACTCTAGCTGGACTGAAATGCTTGTGAAAGTGGGTTTGCTGAGTAAGATCTGGCCTGTGTAGGAGTTAGTCATGAATAAACTGCCCGGAGTCATGGTTCAGGTTGCTCACAGCTCTCCCACACCTTTTAATGCAATGGTATTTTTAACATCGAGGCACGCTGTGTCCCTTGAGGTCAGGAATTGTGGCTTTTGCAAAGATGGTCCCTTTCTCTGGGCAGAAAGGTGATGCAAAAGCTACTGTCACCCCAGGAAGGTGAGGGGTGAGGGACAGGGACTGCACCCACACCAGTTAGGGACATTACCTGCCCCCAGCACAATGTGCTAATTCAGGCTTTATTTAAAATATTTATTTTTTTGACAGGCAGACTTGGAGTGGATGGAGAGGTGGGGTATCAGCAACTTTATGGATTGAGGCTCTGACGCACCCTCTGGGAAGGGTGGCTTCAGTGTGGCAGCTAAAAACACAACAAAACACAGACACAGTAGTACTTTCAGGCTTTGATAAGGATTATTTTCCAGGAGGTGACTTTTTTCCTTCCAGTGGCCCAAATCCCACATTCCTCCATTAGATCTCACTCAGACAAACCTCCCATGTACCGACTTGTATCTGGACCAGAACTGACCAAAACCTTCAGGTGTTGACCCAGAAGGTACAAAACAATGCTGAGCTGCACCCTTTTCATTTAACCTAGTTTCTATATGACACAGACACATCTGTTTGTGACGGTGTGGTGCACATGGTGCAGATGCTGTTCATTGAGAAGACATCTGTATCGTGCCTGTCCTTCTTGCAGCGCATCACACTGCAGGGTACCCCTCCTCTCACCCTCGCTCTGAGGATGGGGCTGTGCCCAGGTGAGGGAGAAGGGAAAAAGGAAATGTTTAGATCTACCTTTCTGAAATAAATGGCCTTTCTTTCTTTCTTTTGCCTCCAGATTCAACCATTTAGCACAGGCTAAGTGTGCCAGCTGATGTAACAGGCTTGATGACCTCCATGTGCCAGCCTGCTTCCCGGCTGACCCCTGCCCACTGCCCTGCCCAGGTTGTCCTTCACTTTTGCCCAGCTCTGGGATGAAGTCCAGCCTCACGGAGGGTCCGCAGCTCCATGCTGCATGTTTGTTGCATTGGGATCTTGGATGCTGTGGGCAGATGTGGAGGAAAACATGTGTAACCAGACAACTCCCTACAGATGGCACAGCTTGTATTCCCAAGCAGTGCTAATTATTCAAAGCAAAGCTGGCAAAAAATCAAACCTTTCCCAGGAGATGCCCTTTCCCTTTCTGTTTGCACATCATGCTCCTCCAGCAGATCCAGTCGACCTCCGTGCCTGAACCTGTGGGGTGATCTGGGCTGGAGCGTGCCACGGGACATGGCAACCTGCTGGCACACATGGGCTGCAGTTATCAGGCACGCAGGCGGTTTTGTGCCCGCATCTATTAACGAAGAATTAAACGAATCCTCAGAAGGCGAGAACAGAGAGTGAGAACCACAGCAATGGTGCGCCACCCAACTGTTTTGCTTGCTGTAATTGCTCAGGTTTTACAGCAAACCAGAAAGCTGTGCTGAATGAATCACACTACCTTAACGTGTCCTGCAGTTAGCAATGGGTGACAATGGGACCCGGGGTTGCATAAATGGGCTGTATGGCAGAAGGCCACCCAAAGGACAGAAAGCAAAGGGCTGGCACTACTGGGAGCAGGTGTCCTGGTGACTGCAGATGCAGCTGCAATTGCCAGCAGCCTTATTTTGAATATGAAAACTTCAAGCTGTGAGGGACAAGGGCTGGTGAGAAAGGGGAAGAAAGAGGAGGAAGGCCCTTGCTTAGGTGGGCTCGAAGCCGTGGAGTTAGCCTCTCGCCAGCCGAGCATGGCTTGGCTACGCTGAGCAGCCAAATGGCCTCCCCCGCCACCTCTCCTGCTGCAGCCCCTCAGATGTTGCTTTAAAAAACTGCCATCGCTGCAAGAGATTAGAAGTGACACACTTCCCAGAAAGCCCAAGGAAAAGTAACACGAAAAAGCCTTCCACTATAAATGAATGCATTTGAACAAATGCCTCCTGTCCAAAATCAACAGGCATAGATAGAGCTGGTTGTCCATATTTCTGCATATTCTGGTCTTTCTATGCCCCCTATTTGCTGTTTATGAATGAGTGACAATTTTAGCCTGCTGTTTGTCAAGACCATGCTATTCCGTAAGGTCCTATATCTCAATTTGTAATGAGGCAACTCTTATTCTGTAAAAACACTTGATAAATGGAATATTTTGGCCTGCTTGATTGTTTTAATATAAGTGTTTAAGTGTTGGGTTACTAAATAAGGATTGAATCCAAGACTGACAGAATGCCCAGTTCTTTGCAGATCTCGGCAATAATGAGCTTGTGGACAATAGGAAACGGGCTCTAAACAGCCAGGAACATAAGCTTCTTTCAATCAGGACTTTGTCTTCTTATGTCTTTGTAAATTATTCTTCATCTCTGTGTTATTAGAGAATTTACAGCCTTCCTCACAATCAGGACAGATTCATAGAATTAGATCTGTTGCCTTTAAGAGGGTCTGAAAGTGGGAAAATCTGTCCAAAAATATGTATAAGTGATAGTTGCTATTACTGTTAAATATGTGCAAGTAACTCTACGTATTTTAGCCTTGTTAAAGAAATACTAGAATTATTTCCATTTTACTTAAATACCATATTACACTAATACATAATAAATGCAAACAATAAATAGCAAATGTATTGTTTACTGCTAGTCTTTATTACTATGAGTTTTATGTCTGGTTCTGTTCTGAGTACGAGGTCTATTTTTGGTGAAAATTCTTCAAATGTCAAAACATGACCAAAAATGCAGTAAACTGCAAGTAAAACAACCACATTTGAAAGAATGCAAAAAGCGCTTTGGCAAATTGTTATCTTTACAGTGGTATCGTTGCTCTATATATTTACACAACTACACAGAAAGATATTATATATTAATTGCACAGGAAAATCTTACTCATCTCTGTAGAAAAACAGGATAGAGATTTCACATGTGGCTCAGCTCTAGGTCGACGTGATATTGGTGGCTGTGCTGTTTTCGAGATGCAATTTATCTAACGCTGGAAAAGGGTATGGTTTGGCTGACTAAACTCTGGAGTGATGTTGAATGATAAAAGTGCTAAGGGGAATTTTCGGGGCGTCTAAAAGACAACGTATAAGACTCTGTAGGTGTAAAACCAAACAGATTTTTCTGGTGGCTTTATAAAAAACTTACTGACATTTTATGACATGGACTAACCTCACCCCATACCTTTAAACTCCCCTTGAAAAAAGCAACTGTCTTAAAGCTGAGTGCAGCCTCCCTCACACACAAGTGTTGTTTTGGCACTTTGACTCATCTCACCCCTCTTTAAGAGTTTTGTTGTACCTTTAGTATCCCAAACTGGAGCAGACTGTAGCGCTTATAGGTGCGACCAGTAGAGAAGAGCAAGTAGATAAACCCTGCAGCTCGTCTGGGATACGCACCACTAGTTATCTTCAAAACACTCATTATCACAGAAGGCTGAGAGCTGAGGAAAACCCTGCACCTCTTTCAAATGCTGGGGAAGGAGAGCTCTGCCCACCCCACCTTGTGATGGGGACTGCCTGGGTGAGGGATGGCTCCTTGGCTCCAGGAACCCACTGAACCAGGTGACTTTTGGGAAAAGACCTGCCAAGGAAAGTCTGCTCATAAGCATGGTGTGGAAATAAAGGTCAGTGGGCTGGTGGGGATGGTCATGGGAGAAGTACTGCAGGACAGCTTTGCATCAGGAGAAGCACGTTTTCCTTAATGGCGATGGATGATTCTAGATGGTGATGGGTGGTCTTCTCCGGCGTTTGCTCCTCCACATGGGTTGGCTCTTCTCCGCAGTGAAGCTGGGGCATGGGGATACATCTGTTATTAATACTGAGGTCTGAGCTAACTCTCAGACCTGGGATTCCCAGAAGCCTCCCACCCTGTCTCATCTGTGTGCTGGAGGTCTCCATGAAGGCCAGAGGAGCCCTGGACTTGCTCCTGGGCTGCCCAGGCACAGCCAGTGGTGGCAGCCTGACCCTCACAGGGTCCTGAACAGTGGGAAAGCTCTGGGCAAGATTCATCCCAGCCAATTCACAGGCCAGTTGGTGCAGAAGATGTACACTTGGAAGTAGAATTGGATCTTCGAGGAGCTATTGAAGTTACTCTTCACAAGGACCTTTTAAATTCTGCTCAAGGGCTTGCTGCTCTTACCCTGCCGAAGTCACCCAGATGGAAATGCCCACTTTGACGTAAGCTGCCACTCACTATGGGTGGCAAACAGGTATTACTGGAAGTAAGTGTACTCCTAGGTGTGCTGTTTCTCTTGTACTTGTAGTCCCAGACCTTTGGACATCAACACTTTCCCATCTCTACCTACCACTCTTTCAGGGCCTTGCTTCATGGGGAATGGAGAAATCCAGGTCCCCATTAAGTTAAGGAGCACAAAGGAATCTTGTTCTCTGTGGTAGAAGGTCTAAGCTTCCTGCCCTCTGATGCTGAACCTTCATTTCAGTCCACCAGATTAAAGATGTGATTGTTGCTGATCTTTTTGATGTCCTGGGTGGTGACAACTTTCCCCAAAAAGCTTTGCTGCTTTCTCTGATAGTCCTAGCCCCTCTCTACATGGCAATCCCAGCTGTGAATATTTTTTGAAAAATAACTTGGCTCCAGCATAATAAATAAAAGCGTGAAAAGTCAGCTGTCCTCTTTCCATACCCCGGGTTTGTAGAAAGCACCTCTGGAACAAAAAAAGAGCACAATTATAGTTGAATCTTGGGCTTTCTTTAGCAAGAGGTCTCCAGGAATCCAACAAGCACCAACCTGGATGCAGTGGGCTTAGTGGGCTTTCTCCTTTACATTAAGATCTCATTGAACTGGGAATGTTGCTTGCTGGGTGTGAGTGGCAAAGCTCTCAGAAACTGATTTTTAGTCTCGAAAGCAAAATCACGTCTTTCGTGTCACCAGGCACTGTATCAGAGCCCACAGTGGCTTGCAGGGCATTTCTGCGCATCGTGGCAGTGAAGACAACAGAACATCCTGTGAAGTAACAGCCTTAGCAAAACACCACAAGAGAAAATTGTGAAAAACACACTTCTCTGTTCCTTTTTTTACACAGACTTTTGGTTAGAAACACAGACATACTGGATATGAAATGGCTTTCTCTTGTGATTCAGCTTCTTTTTAAGCCTCAAACCATTTAAACCTTCACTCCCCTCCCTCAAACCCTGTTGAAGCTTGATGTGGGAAAATGTAGGCTTTTTTCCTACTGCTTTCAGTCACTGTCTGACATATTCTGAATGTGCCTTGATGTGTCCGCTGCTTTTAATATTGCTGGCTAACACAAAGCACTTGATTTGTTCCCTCCTACTGACACACAGGGTTTGTATTTCCGCAGAGAAATATTGCTAGATTTTGCAGGGACATTACATGGGAGAGCGATGTAACAACCTCCATAAAGTCACTGCTTGGTGCTGACTAAAATGTGTTAAATACCTATGTTATGTTAAATACCATATGGTGTTAAATACCTATAGACTGGGGCATCCTGCATGCAAAGTATTGCATTAGTAGACCTTGGCACTTGCAAGCAGAAGGCTTGTTCTTGAAATTGCTGCTTTGAAGTTGATGGAAACTTTATGTATTCTCTGAAATTTATTAGTGCCTGTCTTCAGTGTGCTTTGGGGCACTGCTCTGTTGGAAGTGTAACCTCAGGAATGGGACTTGGTATTGAGGTGTCGCAGCCTGCAGGAACGAAACGGTATTTTTGGCCATTTTTTTTGTGAGAGGCATCATGCCTACACCAGCCTGGGAAAAGACTTTTTACCAATATACACTTCCCCTATATTTTCAGGCCCATGCAACATCCTTTGCTACTCCTTGGCCTAGGTCCATGTCCAGCCTTCCTATATTTGAAGTTTATTGCATCTCCATCAAAGCTGGCTGAACTCTGTTGGTGGGTGAAATGATTCCTTCAACATCTCCTAAGTTTATGGCTGCAGCAACATCATTTAAATACCTCTTGGGATGGATGATGCTCTGTGAAGAGCATGATCTGCCATCAGTTCATGGGTGGGTATTGACCAGCTACCTTGCTCACTCATGCAGAGCTTTGCTGGGGTATCAGTATGAAAACAGGAAACGATGTGGGAAATGTTAATAAAACTTGACAACAACAGCTCAAAAGGTATTTGATCCACCGTTTAAGTGTACATAACTATTACAGGATGAGGAAACAGGAAATATGCTGAGGGGGAGGAGATGAGAACAGAGAACTGTAAAAAGAATAAAAAGACTGGTCTTGAAAAATTCCAAGTCACCCCCTCTAAGTCCGCTGGTACGCACAAGGTGTTCATCACAGCACACAGCTCCTCACTTAGGTTGTATGCATATAAAACTTAAGGAGCTGGAATTGAGATCCTTCATCAATAAATTCCAACATGGCACAGAATATGAGACCAAGTTAATGCCAAAAAGAAAGACTCCAAATGCAAAAAAAAAAAAAAAACCACAAAAAAACCCACACAACAACAAAGAGAAGTTATTTCCAAGCAAGGGTTTTAAAATTTTCAATACCGAATCAACTCTCCGTGGTTCCTGTTTCTTCAGAATTGGTGTTTACCCACAGCCTCAAATAAATGAAATGCCATCATGCTACTCCTATTCAGAAGGAGTATTACCACTTTATGATCGCTTTTTTCTCTCCTCAGATCCCCCCCACACCACCACATGTTCTTCCATAAGTAACTGAGTCAGATAAATAAAGCACGCCCTCTCTTTTACCGCTGTGTTTTATTGCAGTGGGTTCTCTGCCTTCTTCTCATTCAGGTTTCATGATGAGTTCCCTAGTAACCCACCCTAAAGTGTTACTGAATGAAGTCTAGCAAATGCGTTAATTTGAAAGAACTGTTCAGGGGAAAAAAAAACGAAACACAAACCCTTATTGATTTGGGTGTATGAATGCAAATGCTTCCTTTATGTCACCTTTCACTAACAGCATTCAGAGCATTCTAAACACTGGAAGCCATGATTCACAGTTTATAGACAAAGAAATTGGGCTCTGGAGTTGAAGACATTTGATAACAATTAGACTAATTGTGGAGTTCAGGTCTGCTGATTTTTAGCCTCTATCCCATCTCCATTGGATGATACCATTTCCTGTGACAAATACACTGAAAGGAACAATTTTCTAAGCTGCAGGACACCCTTTAGACCTTATCTTCCTTAAATGTCCTTTAGACCTTTGAGAACAGGTAGCAGTAGTTACATGTTGTACAACTGCCTTCTAGCCACCAATCTGCACAAACCTAAGGGGTTTCATGCCTTCAAGAGAGGGAGCAGAAAGGAGATGACCCTGTGTAGGGAAGGCAAGGAAAGGAGGACTGTTCCTGTGCAGGGCAAGAACAAGAGCTTTCAAAGCCGTGGAAGCAAAGGAGATTGCTAAGCGTCTTCTGGTGCTTGGGGTCTTGCATAGGCTTCATCTGCCCAAGCATTGATGTTCATCTCACTGCCAAAGTCTCATCTTCAGATACATCAACAGCCTATTCCTTGCTGTTCTTTGCTCAAAATAATGCTTTGCTGCCTTCTAGTTTGGCAAACACAGTGGGCCTCTTGCAGAAGCTGGTTGCCTTTGAGCTCTAACACAGGCTGTGCTTTCTCCAGGAAGTTGAGCAGATGGACGTGGTGTCACTACTTGGCAATGCACACAAGATGTGCACCCACCACAGCTTAGAATTATAGAATGGTTAGATTTGGAAGAGGCCTTAAAGATCACCAAGTTCCAACCCTCCTGCTATGGACAGGGATGCCTCCCCTAGGCCAGGTTGCTCAAAGTCCCATCCAGCCTGACCCTGAACACTCCCAGGGAAGGAGCACCCACAGCTTCTCTGGGTAACCTGTTCCAGTGCCTCACCACCCTCACAGGAAAGAATTTCTTCCTGGTATCTAGCCTAAATCTCCAATTTTCCAATTTAAATCCATTATACCTTGTCCTGTCACTACACTTCCTGACAAAGAGCACCTCTCCAGCTCTCCTGTAGGCTCCCTTCAGATACTGGAAGGTTGCTATAAGGTCTCCCCAGAGCCTTCTCTTCTCCAGGCTTAACACCCCCACCTCTCTCAGCCTGTCTTCATAGGAGAAGGGCTCCATCCCTCTGATCATCTTTGTGGTCCTCTGCTGGACCTGTACCAACAGGTTCATGTCCTTTCTATGTTGAGGAGTCCAGAACTGGACACAGTACTCCAGGTGGGGTCTCACGAACACAGAGTAGAGGGGTGGAATCACCTCCTGTGACCTGCTGGTCACACTTTTGATGCAGCCCAGGATGCGGTTGGCTTTCTGGGCTTGTCAGTGCACATTGCTGGCTCATGCTGAGCTTCTCATCCATGAGCACTCCCATGTCCTCCTCCTCAGGGCTGTTCTCCAGTCATTCTTTGCCCAACCTTTATTTGTGCTTGGGATTGCCAAATCCCAGGTGCAGGACCCTGCACTTGGCTTGGTTGAACTTCATGCGATCTGCACTAGTCCACTTTTCAAGTCTGTCCAGGTCCCTCTGGATGGCACATCTTGGACACATCTGTGTACTTGTTTCCTTCCCTGTGATTTTCATCTTCTGGCTTTATGGGCAGTGGCTCAGGCCTGTGCCCCACTTAAGCGTCTGACCATGCACCGCATGAGCTCTGCTGTGCTTTTTCACAGAGACAACCCCTTTTGGTGGCAGCATGCTTCTTGTTAATACAGCTATGACTGCATGACATGTAAGGACTTAACACAGCCATGTATTAAACTTCTCCTGCAAAACTTGAAAGTATCACAATGTGCTTATTTTTTGAAGGTATTTTAGTGGTGGTTGGGATAAGTGCAGTGCTACAACTCTTGGTAGCACATACCTGTTCCATTGAGTGTATGTGTGTACATACAAGTGGACACGCACACGTGACTGTACCTGTCCTTCACCCCATGTTGAAGGTTTGCCCTGTCTAAAGTGCAGCAGTCCATTGTTTTTGATGTTTAAAATGCCCCTCCCCTGGGGTCATGATATCATTGCCTGGCATCCCATACACTTCCTACAAAGAGCTTTTGCGTCCGCCTACGTTAGACAGAATTATGAATTGCCAAGTTTACTCATAAATGGAGTGAAATATCACCTGCATGTTGGCCTGTCATGCTGGAGACACTGTGGCTAGTGATGAGACCCCTTTTCATCATCTTCCAAAGACAGGAAAGATAATACACAGTCACCTATTATGAAAGAGGCTTTTTATGGAGGATGATTTCGCTGTGACACAGTCTTATTGCATGTGTTTAACTCTTCTTTGGGTAGTGATGTTGAAAGCAAAATAATCTTGTGGCTGGTGTAATGCCATGGTGCCCTTCTTTGATTGGCTGTAAGTGTGAGAGTGCTTCCACTAGTCTATTTTTTTTTTGAAAGGCAAGGAAAGCAATAACCATTGTGACCAGTGAGTTATATTTTACCTCCTGGGTCCAGTTTATTTGTTTCTGACTTGCTCCACCATTTTTAGGCTCTTCTGACTGTTTTGCTCACTGTGAACCTGGGCACCTGGCCACTGGCATTTGTGGTTGTCCTGGAAAAGGCACTGTGAGCTGAGAAATGTGCCTGATACTGTGTGCCCTCATGGGGTCTTAGGGGGAAGCCTTGGTTGTTGATGTAGGTAAGAAAAAGAAGGAAAGGCCAAGTGCAGGTAGGTTTCATGCCCGTGGTATGGCTGAGGCAGTGACGGGTGCTGGCAGCAGGAGGAAAAGGTTGATGTGGAGACCGACCATAACAAGGAGAGAGGGGTGGAGAGGGATGACATAAGCAGGATGCAGGGTGAGGTAATTCTTGCCAGTTGTCCTTGGTCCTCCTCTTTTTTCTTGGTGCTTTCCCAGCACCAGTCTCTTCTTGGGAACTCTTTGCCTCCTATTTTCAGATAGAAAACCACAGTGGAGGGTAGCAGTCTCAGTCCTTTACTTGTGGACAGAGGGACTGACTACCTTGGATTAATGGTTCAAAAACCAAACCCAGACTCCACCAAAGTAATCCTAATGTAAATTGGATTTTTCTGAATGGGAGCAATAGTGGATGTTTAGCTAGAGGGACCTTCTAAGAACACTTTCCTTTTTCAGTTCATCTATCATTAAAAAGTGAGAGTGGATGTAAATGAGCCCAGTGAGTGCTGGTTGAGGTAAGTTCAGGACGTAGATGAACAACTCGCAGAGACAGCATAAAAATCCTGGGGCAGCTGAACAACATGCAAGCCTTAGCTTGGAGGGACACAGACCTGGTTTGTGGAGCTGTACAAGATAACCCATGTGCACAGCCTATTGCCAGGGTCAGCTCAAGAGGTGGCAGTGGAATATAATTTTCAACAGTGTGCAAGATGTTACAGGCAGAAAAAAACAACCCCATGGCACAACACAACGTACAAAACACCAACTGATGGAGACATTGACCTTTAGAGTCCCTTTTCATGTCATAAACATGGCCATGAACCCTTGGCTGTGCTGGCCTGGTGCAAACCAGTAAAGATAATGCATGGCTCTAGTGAGGTGACACAGGCAGCAGAGACCCCAGTATTAGGGCAATCCTTGCCTGAACTGCTTGCTGGTGTTCAAACACACAATGCAAAAAAGGGACAAGGTGCAGGTTAAGCCCTAAGAAAAATCCAGTTTAAGTGTGACATTCCTCATTTGAGAGGATGGCGACTGATAGCACCATGGACAAACTGGAATACAGTAACTTCCATCTGAACATAAGGAAAAATTTCTCTACTTTGAGGGTAATAAAGCACTGGGACAGCCTGCCCAGGGAGCTTGTGGAGTCTCCTTCTCTGGAGATACTAAAAACTCACCCGAAGAGGTTCCTGTCCAGCCTGCTCTGGGTGAACCTCTTTGGCAGGGGAGTTGAACCAGATGATCTCTAAAGTTCCCTTCCAATCCCTAGCATTTTGTGATACAGTCTTCTCAGAGGCTTTACTCTTGGAGTTCTGCAGGAGCAAGCTGGTGGCACCTGGCAGTGTCTCTTCAGGTCCCCATGCCCTGCCTATACTGCAAGGGTAATATTTATCCTTCCTTTCAGAGCTGCCACTGCCTGGTCTGCACTGTCTGGGACAGCAGTGTGTCACCTTGCCATGGTGGCTGGTGACCTGGTGTGAGACACGACTCTTTGTTCTTGTGCAGAAACGGGTCACCGTGGTTAACCACACCAACTCTTTTAGGTGCAAACAGTTCTTCCTGAGCTTATATTTATTGGTCTTTTCTGTGACATCAACAGGGCGGTACGTAGGAGGCAAGACATGCTGACTTCAGTCATCTGAACTTCTGACAAAATCCTGCACGAGGAAGCTCTGTGGGTGTAAGGGTGAGAAGTTGCTAGAAGCAGGAGTCAACCTATTGAAATAAATGGCCTTTTGGCAGCCCAGCAAACCATGGGGCTCAAGAAGTGCCCTATTCTGTGTAGGGCATGACCTGGAGTTGGGGTGAAACAACTCTGGAAAAAATAAGGAAATATTTTTGAGATGGTATTTCATTACCAAACCATTTCAGGAGCTCCAGGAGGTTCCTGTGCTGCCCCATGTCATGCTGAAGCCTGTCTTTTAACCAGAAGAGCCATAAGTGAACCATACAGTGGTCCCAGGTTCTGTAGGCAAACTCAAGCAGTACAAGGCATTTCTGATAACGGAGGTCCAGCAGTCATTGTGCCCAATAGCCACAGAAAATACCAGGCACTCAGAAAAAGAAGAGAAGGCCCTGGGAAGTGCAACTGTCCTGACAAAGCTCCAGGCAGCCAGGGGACAAGAGGAGAGGAGACTATGAGGCAGGGTATCGTCACCCTGGTGGCCAAGGCACTTTGAGAGATTCTGCAGTTAATGCTGCCAGTGGCCATGTGGAGATAGGAAAGAAAAGCCTGGTGACAGCACCCTGAAGGCTTTAAGTTACAGACCACAGCAGAAATGCCAACGAGGTGGGTATTAGATCTTGTTGCACTCAGCAAAAAAAGTAAAAACTGATGAAGTAGAATTGTTTTATGTAGGTCTTTCTCAGCAGTTATATTAATCTCAAAAAAAACCCCATAGAGGTAAGTACTCCCACTATCTACTATTAGAATAAAGACACTTAAATTTTTTGCTTTCATACTTATGAACTGCAAGTTTTATGCCAATAATTAAATTGTGAAATACTCTAAAGATTTAGGAAATTCGAACAGGAACAAGCACTGTACATTTTGTCCATTTTAAAAACAAACTATTTTTTCCTGTTTTTCCTGGAATAAAGCACTATTTTAGACTGTTACAACCATTTCATTGTTTCTGTACGATGAGTAACTTGCATCTCTGACTCAGGAGTGTGGATCTCTGGGTCAAGCTGCTGAAATGCCATCAATATCTGTGCAAAGCCCCATGGACCAGTAACACTGACAACTGTTTGATAACCTTTGTTGAACTAGTGATGTGCCCGAGGACTCTGCCAATATGTGGCATATGCTATGCTGAAGACCAGGGTTTCTGGCCAGATAGCTGCATTTTTTAATGCTTCTTGGAGACTATCTGTTCAGCTCGCCTGACTGGCTCTGTGTCATGCCTTTCCCAGAAGTTGCATCTCTCCCAAACTAAGGATGAGACCTGGTCACCAATGTCTTAGTGACACATATAAGAGGTAGCTGACTCACCTGTTGGTTGTTTCACTTGTTCAACTCGACAGAGAAACTCTAGGGAGATTAGACCTCTCATTCTGATATGCAAGTCAGGTTTATAGGGTGGGAACAAGCCCTCTGCTTCGTTGTGATGGAGTGAGGACAGGAGAGCTCAGTGCATCCGGACCCACCGCAGCCAGCCCGGCAGTCAGCTCCAGGGCTTGCAGGTGTCTGTTGCAGGGTATCTGTACAATGTTAGCTTCACGGTTTATTAGCTTGGGAATACGTACTTCATGCTGATATATTCTGTATTATCTGTAATTTTATTGTTTAGGTTCCTGTATAACACCCTTCCTAGTGATTCTGGAAGAAAAGTGGTGGTGAAATAATAAACAAAAACGTGGGAAACTCACCTTTTTTGATGTGCAAGGGAAATGGGTGAAGTCAGCATTGCACAAATGATGAGTGGATGAACTACGCTTACCTCCATCTATGCTGTGCCACTCAACAGCGTGTGAGTGGCAGCAGTGAAGGGACTGGATCTCTGGAGGGAATGAAGAAAAGGCTGCAGAAAACTGGGGGCCAGACCCCTGCCTTCCTCTGCTCTAGCTCCAGAGCATCTTTCTGTAGCTCACGCAGCAGTGTGAATAACATCTGCTGCAGAGTTGAATCTCACACCCTCTCCCCAGGGGGAGAAGTGTGTGCACTGGAGTGTGCTGTTTTGCAGGGGAGGAGGGCAGCTGTTGGTGGTAGATGTGGTAAGCGTGTTCATCTTGGAGAGGGAAAGAGCCAAGGCATGGGCCTTGCTGGTGCAGATGGAGGTGATGTGAGCAGTGACAGTGCCCAGACCCTGGGAAAGTCCTGCCACAGCTGTGGAGAAGTTCAGGATCTGTGACAGACAAATTTAATCCTCCTCCTCAACTGTACCCTCTGAAGATGCAGAGACCACTCCCTGCCTATGAGGCAGTTTCCCTGTCTGTAGTTTGATGCTGTTCCCACCACCAAACTGTCCTTGTGGAGAAGCACAATTCTATTAGGCCAAGGCAAGGCATGTCTGCATAGTGTCCTTAAGTGGTCTAAGTGGCCGGGTTGTAGACATCCCACATCTGCATGAAAACTGGCAAATCCCACCAGAGCCTCCCCGCCTCACCTAATGTGCAACTTCTCTCCTCCCAAGCCCTCAGTTATTTACCTTTTCTTCTCAAGAAAGGGTAAAATAAAGTCATTTGGGGGGGCTCATACAACTTAAAATGCAGGGTTTTTTTCAAGTTTTCTGCTTGTAATCAACAGAGAATTTTGCTGTGTAACCATCTCCTATGAAATAGCGGCTGGGCATTTGGTTGTCATATGGCTGTGCTGTATAATTATAGAACATGTTATGGTTTGATGGATGAAGTCATTAAGAGCATAGTAATTAGTACCAGCCTGCTACTTTGAACTGCTGTGTGGTGTCACATATTCCTCACAGTGAATTACATCTGTGCACACACTGAATACAGCTTTCTAACCATCTGATGCCTCAGGCTTACATATTGTTACGCTGCATCCATCCAGAACATTTTTCATTCATTTTTAAAAATACACACACATCAAACCAGACAGCAGTCTGTAGCTGCAGCTTCCTACCACTTTGGTTTTTTTTTTTCTTTTAAGGAAAACTCCAAAAGTTGATTTTAGAGGCTTGACGTGATGTCTGGCATGGGCTTGGCACAGGAAATGGAATCTTGCAACGGAAAGGTGAAACTCTCTGCTGCCATGTGTAGGACCTCAAGCCGGAAGTAATCCTGATTTTCTGCCTTTTGACTCAGCAGGGCACGTTGGCAGCCTCTGAAGAGGAGTGGGTGGTGTGGAGCCTCTTACCCTTGAGCTGAATGAGCTGCACCTTGGGATTTGGGTGATGTTCTATATGGGAATCCCAATGGGGTGACAGAGGTTTCCATTGGGAGAGCTGGATGCACACAGGGGTACAGAGAGAATGGAAAATTCAGCTCTGCAAGAGGGAGAAGGCTCATGGCTCATCTGAGGTGTTGCTCGCCCATGACCACATCTTCACTGTGTGAGGCATTCCATCACAGCCTCCCCCAAACAAACACCCACTTCTTACCTGTCTCCCACTCCAAGCCTCTGGAATCAACCTGTGATCATAGAATCACAGAATCTTTATGGTTGGAAAGGATGTCTGAGATCATTGAGTCCAACCATATGCACACAAGCCCCCCCCTACACCTCAGCCACTAGAGTATGCCCTGAAGTGCCACATCTATGATGATCTCCCCTGATGTGTTTCTTCCACCTCCTCTGCCCCATCACCAGTGACCTTAGATAAGCCTATGCTATTGGGCACTCTGGTGGGACAAACTCAACTATTGCATTGCACTTCACTGGGCAGATGCATCCTTGCCCTGTTGTTGGTAGAGGGCTGATTATTTTTCCCTCCTTCACCTGCATCAAATTCCTCTCTGGAGGAGACCTCATTAGGTGTGAAAAATCAAAATGTGACTAACTTCAGCTGCAAATGGTAGCTCTGTTTTGCAGCATAGCATATTGGTACCTCCTGGGAATTACAGTGCGGTTGAAGATACACTGCTGAAGCTGTGATGTCTCACTTTTCCATTAGGGGTTGGACATTGCTGCTAAGCCACAGCTCCCAGGGTGCCTTGGCATCTCCTACACAGTCACCTTACACTGGGGAAGAGGTAGCTTGAAATAGGGTAGTCCAGCTCAGAGAGGATAATATTCACACTACACTGAGTTTCAGCTGGATTTAGACCAAAAACGCTAAAAAGCTTTGGGTTTAGGGATATTTTTTTTTTTTAATGAGAAGTTGAAATTTGGTCTGGGAAACAATCACTTTTAGAGGAAAAATAGAACTGAGCAACCACAACTAAAAATTCCATTTCCTGCTGAAAAAGTATCCGGCAAGAATTGCACTTAATCCTACAAGTAAGGAGTCTTCTTTGCTGGCAAAAAAATAGAACATATGAAAGACAAAAAAATGGCTTACACAAAATACACTGGGGAGTATTGGTTTGACAATCACATGTAACGGGAAGCCTCAGACTTCCATTCTCTGATCCATCTTCGCAAAGGGCAGAGCTGTCTGCTTTAGAAATCGCTGCCACTGCTTGCATCAGTTTTAGAGCTCATTTGTGGGGGTGGCAGGAGAAGAAATGGCCTTTGTAAAGTGGCAATCATTTTGTCTGTCACCCTTTTTCTCAGTTCGATGAGCTATTTCTTCAGCTTTTTCATTCCTTCTGAGTGTGGTATCGCTCCACAGACGGCGCTGAACTGTGCTGAACCTATAACAGTGACCTTGAGTCCAATCTGCCCCATGCTCATTTTGTTATCATCTGCCAAACTCTCTGGTTGTTAGTTGCCACGGGAAGCTTGAGGAAGATAAATGACTTGCTCAGAGACACTGCTCCCACAGGCACAAACAGGCACAAACAAAATATTTCCTGTTTCATCCTTTTCACACTTTCCTGCCAAGTGTGCTGAGATAAAGGATGAAATCTGCCCCCCTTGTTCTCATCTCCAGCAACACTGCTGAGTTGGAAGGACCCTCTGCAGAGATGTCTGTCCAATCTGAGTGGTGGGTCAAGGTGAACTTTTGGAGTAACTGGTTCAATTCTGATTCAGTTCTGGGGGCTGAGGGATAATGCAATGCTAGGGGGTTATATTGGAACATGGGGTGAGATCACAGAATCACAGAATCATTCAGGTTGGAAAAGACCCTTGGGATCATTGAGTCCAACCATCAGCCCTACTCTACAAGTTCTCCCCTACACCATATCCCTCAACACCACATCTCATCTACTCTTAAACACAGTCAGGGATAGTGACTCTACCACTTCCCTGGGCAGCTGATTCCACTGACTGATCACTCTTTCTGTGAAAAATTTTTTCTTAATGTCCAGTCTAACCCTACCCTGCTGCAGCTTGCAGCCATTCCCTCTTGTTCTATTGCTAATTGCCCGTGAGAAGAGACCAGCACCAACCTCTCTACAATGCCCTTTCAAGTAGTTGTAGAGAGTGATGAGGTCTCCCCTCAGCCTCCTCTTCCACAAAAGAGGCTGCAAAAGATGATAAAGAGATATCGTATATGAGGAACAGACCTGTGACACTGGGACTTCATGCTACAGTATGAGCACTTTGGGGCAGCAGTCTGCTGTGAAGATGTGGGGTTCACCTTTGCCAGATATAGCATCTGAATTTGAGGTGCCTTTGCAGTCATCAAAGGGACACTGCCACTTCTGGGTCAGCACCTCTCATCCTCCAGTAGCTATCTAAGGTAGGATTTTAATAGTAACTCAGCTCCTTGTCTTGACTATAAAAAGTGCATTCTCTTTTGATGCAGTTGACCCCCTGACTGGTTAGTAACTGCTGTTATCCCTGGAGTCCCTCTCACCACCAGGCTGGAGGACTGGCATGTAAGAACTAATTAATCAAAGAATATGATTTAAAAGTGAGCCTAATCCACATGGTTTCATCTGGCTGCAAGTTAAGAAGTGACAACTGACTCTCCTTTTCAATGATGACTGACTGCACCACCCACTATAGACATTCTTGCTATGGGCTACCTTGATTTCTGCTTTGGTTTCTGTGAGCACTTCCCACCCTCTGAAAGGCACTGGATGCTGAGCACCAGGTATCTTGAGGGGCGGTTCCCACACCCGTCTCCCAGAGATGTGCACCAGGAGAGCAAGCTCCTTTGAAGCCCTTGCACTAAAGATTAGTTGGAAGAGGAAAGATCTTAAATTCTTTCCCAGCCTGAGCATTATGTGATACTGAATGAGAGAGGAGTAATACATTAGGTTTTCTCTTTATCTGATTGCATGGTTGCTTTGGAGATCTCTAGAAATGCCCTAAGATGCTCATGAACAAAACAAGAGAGTGTGCATGGCTTTCCTGGTCCAGAGTCAACACCTTGGTCTACTCAATAGCAGTGCTCCAAGCGGAGCAGTGTATAGGTTTGAGTGGTGGTTGTTTTCTTTTTCCATGATCNGTACTCGCTCCAGCACCTCGATATCTCTCTTGTGCTGAGGTGCCCAGAACTGGACACAATACTCAAGGTGTGGCCTCACCAGTGCTGAGTACAGGGAAATGATGTGGCCAGTGAACGGATGCCATGGCAGGTGGTGGCTGTAGGGTGTTGACTGTGGCTGGGCAAAGCAGGTCTGTGGCTGGCTGGGAAGAGGTAGAGGCACCTCTGGGCTCACACTGGCTTGTTTTGTGCTTGGCAGAGGTCTCTGAACCCGCATCCATCTTCCACACCTGACTCCCCCACTGGGACACTCTCTGTGGAGCTTCTGGCCCTACGCACCTACTCTGCTGGATCTGTTATCAGACACAACTTTATAGCTGTGACTTATATAGCTTGTGGCTTAAACCATATGGTCATTCTTTTATGTAGTATTTCTGCTTGCTTATTTTTCATTTTCCCACACCCACTCCATTTATTGTTGGCTGCTTTCCCAGCACCTTTCCTCCAGAGAGGGAGTTACATAAATAGATCTCTGTAGGCTTTAGGAGGCAGATGTTGATGGATAGATCTTCCCAGATAGACTGCAGAGCAGTGAGAAATGCACATCACCTATGTACCTGCAGACACGCAAGTTGCAAACCACAGTTCCCTGCAGCCGAGGAGCTTGGTCGAGACGGCAGTGCCATCGTGTTGACAGTGCCAACACGGGGCCGGTGACAAACTCTGTCTTTCAGCTGCTGCATCTTATTAAATGGTGTCCTGCTTTGAGTGATTAGTCTGTCTGCAATCACTGTGAATGAATGTAGGGCTCAGAGGGAATTAGGAATAATTGAGGAAATTAAAATCTGCATAATGTTTGCATTTTCCTCTTCATATGTCTTTTATAATGATTTAATATTTATGTACCCAGTATCTGAAAACATGTGGTTGATTTGTTTTCTTCACTTAATTTGCTACTGAAACATTTAATTACATTTAAGACTAAACACACTGATATATTTGCTTTGTATGGTTCAGTAAAACTTAGTAGTGGTACTGCAGTGTTCCTGTCTTGGTTCTTCCCACACCCAGGGCTCCCCTCAATTTTAAGACTGCCTGTGGTAGGAACCGTTACTGTGCTGCTCTCTCTACAGGTTGAGCAGCTTGGTTTGAGAGAGGCTTCTTTACACTTAAATGTCTTTTAATCAGAGCTAATAAAACTAAAATCAAGGTAAGGGTCCCTCTAGAGGAAAACTGGGAAAAGATTATATCTGCAGCTGAACTCTTGGGGAAACAGGCCTGTTAACTGGAAAAGGGGGGAGGGGTGTGTGCTGGTGATATGAGGTCTGGGGGTTATTTATGGGGCGTGCTAGGACAGGTAGCAGGAGGAAGAACCCCCAACTTAGGTCGTCGCTCTAACATTTGGGAGATTGAGCCATGGGCGCCACATCTCTGCCCAGGGAGGGCCAGCTGACTCAGGGAGAAGCACAGGAGGACTTGCTGCTACCACATAGCTCTGCTTCAAGAGGGGAGGATGGCTGATCTTGTGCTGGGGGTGTCAAAAGTCGGTGCAGCAGAAAAAGCAGTTATTTGGCTTGGGATGTGTGTAAATATGCAAGATAAACTAATATGGCTGGCAGCTGATGGCTTTGGATCCCATGTCCTGAAGGTCCTTGATGGGGTAGCTGACAGTTCCAGCTACTCCATTCAGTTCTTGGTGGGACAACTCCTCTACAGCAGCCTTGGGTCCACACAGAAACCACTGCTGAGCTGCTCCTCTGCCCTGTGAAGGCCTTGGGGCCTTGCAGGGTAAGCAGCTCATTTCCAAACCCATGAGTACAGCCATGGGCAGCTGACAGCAAGAAATGACCCATAATCAAATCCCAGATGTGGATATTTCCAAATCAGAAGTCTATGTCTGGCCTGAACTTTCCAGCTCATGTTTCCTACAAAACAGGGCACTGGTGTCTCCAGTGTTATTGCAAAGACTGTCCTTCCACAGCACAGGGTAAAGAGCCATGAGCAACTGGAGTCCAAGCTACACCTGAGATTTCCCTAAAGGCATGTGGAAGTTGCACAAAAGGACCAAAGTCTTTGAAGAACGCAGCAAGCCACTCTGAGATAGGCAGAAGGGCTGTACCTCCTCCCTGTTTCCCCTCCCTGGGGACTGGGGAACTCGTAATTGGTGTTCTGGTACTGCAGTTAATGGGTCATTAACACCACCCACAACAGGAGCAGTGCTGAGGGTCTGGTGGTAGTGAGATGATGCTGGTGGGGGAGAAAGACAGAGCCTTGAACTTCAGCTATGAAATGCCAACATCCACCTCGAAGACACTGAATATCGGCAGGGGGGGAAAGCCAAATTGTCTGAGTATCCAAACTATCTCTCGTTGAGAGATATTTGACCCATTTGGGAGAGGAGCTGCACCCGCCTTAAAGCTTCTCTCCTTGCTTCAGAGTAGATGCCTGAGTGCGTGAGAAGCCCGCCTGGGTGTGCATCCTTCCTGCCTGTCTTCATGGCGCAGTCTGGAGACGTGCCACATTCATTAGCTTTTGGCCAAGGGAACAGCTCCGTGTACAAAGAAGAAAATTCCCCAGGGAACCCACTGAATAAACCACTGTCTGGGAGATAAGACTGGACCTCAAAGAAGAAATTGATCTTCTCAGACCATATTATGTCTACATGTCTGAGAGCAGACAAGTGCTGAGACCAGGAAAAGCCGCGTGCAGGAGGTTTTCATCAGGCGGAGAATTCCGTGGGCAGATCGAGCAAGTTGGCTAACAAGATAAAGGCTCAAGAGCATGAAGAACTGGAGAAACACAGTAAGGGAGGATGGGAGGCATGAAGCTGGATCAGGGTGCTGAGACAGAGGGGATTTCTGGTACAGGCTGCCTCTGCGGTGCTAGACATCCTGAGAGAATACTCCCAGACAACACCCACTTCGTGGAAAAAAATGTGGGTTGGGTGCCGGCATGCCACACACAAAAATGAATTAAGGTCCAGAAAAATGTGCTCTCCAAGGGTCTGATTAGAACTTTAATGGGACCCCTGCCATGCACAGATTTTTTTTTTTGTTAAATGGTAAAATTATTCTGACTGATTGTGGACATCTCCCATTCTGAAGTCTGTTCCTCTTGCATGTGGAACTGGTACACATTTGATGCAGCAAAGGGAGAATTTGTGTGTCACTAGCCTTTAAGTAGTTAATGTTGGAGAGAATTTTATTGTAACTTACTGAATTCTCTCTCTTTAGGGTTCATCCTTCCAACACTTTCTGTGTGTAAAAATTGCTCTGCTTAATCCACTGTGGGATCACATCTTCTGTTTCTCAAGACCCTTCTCTGTTGCACTTGGCTATAAAAACACTCATCCCTCTCCACACCTCACTTCCCACAAACTCACAGACTTTTCAAAACCAGTGGTCCATGAAACTCATCCTGAAATTGTAAAATAAGACTGCATAACTTTTTCTATTTATTTTTTTTTAACCTTCTTTTATGCCAACTGCTGTATCAAGAAGAACCGGTTTTGTACTGGCAGAACTGTGCTACTTCCAGGCTGTGACCTCAGTGACACTCATATAAGGCATGATTCTGCATATGCTAATGCAATGTTTCTTCAACATGTTTGAATCTGCTTCAGCCTCTTATTTTCTTTGGCTGTATAGGACTAGGGTTTCAAAAATCAAGTCACCTTCCAGTAGTAACATGAAGAGGCTCCAAGGACAGTCATGGAGAACGTTTGCTAGCTGAGAAGGTGCTATGATGCCACGAATAATCTCACTTCAGTCTATTACTTCTTGACCTGCTCTGTTTTCTAACTAGAGAAAAAGGTTGTTTCATATCCCATTTAGTAGCACACCCTTTGTAGTTACAAGGGAAAACCTGGACCTAGATTAGAGAAAGGGAAAAGCGTAGGTGGAAAGAAAAAGCTTTGGATCATATTCAGAAGGATATTCTGCTTTCTTACTGTTTGTCTTTTTCTTCTGGGGTCTTGTTACCGTAAGTTATCAAGAAGCTGCTTTCAGGGTTTGAATTTTGCCACTGGCTTTTGGGCAGTGAGATGAGAAGGAAAGGAAATGTCTTTTTTTCCCCTGCCATAACTCACCTGATGTTCAGAGAGGAGCAAATCAAGGAACGAGCTCAGTTTTCACGGAGCTGGACATAACTCCACGTCAGTGGAAAGAACTGCGCTATCTTATAGCAGGAGAAGAGCCCCTGGGAGCCCTCATGGTAACGGGGGCCTGGAAGGAAAGCTTGAGTCATTCAGTCCCGTCTCCTTCTGCTGTCGTCACCACATCATATGGACTTTTCACACACCGATCACGTTCCATCGTAAAAGTAGATAGCGGTTTTGCTCCAGTTACTTGTATTTACGTGGCTGTTTGAAACCCTCCGTTCTGACGGTGGGGAGAATACAAGTTCCACTGTGCTAACTAACACTGGAGATGGTTTTTAGAAGGAAAATTCCCACATACCATACCTGGATGGCAGCAGCCATAGGATTTATGACCTATTGGACAGCACCGGGCACATAAGCAGGGTAGGTGATGTGTGCACACCACAACATCCAAGGTGATCAGGAGAACAGGGTTAAGTTATGTTTTATGGATGGCACGGATAAAACTGTGTCCCTCAAACTACTTTCGTGCTTGGAGATGTGGAATCTGAGTTAAGTGACTGAGGCATGACTAAATTTTGGTCATGTTAGAAATGTTCCAATGTTTGGTAACCACATCAGAGAAAAGTGGAGCTCTGAAGGCCCTGGTGGGTTGGATCCCAAATGTGAATGCAGCCACCTAACAGAGCTTGAATGTAGTCAGCTAGGGTGGTTTTTTGATGCTATCCAAGCATTGGTGTCAATGGGACCCTAATTGCAACACTTTGATTCCAGACATATTTTGGTGTTCCTTGAAGGCTCTATTTTTAAACAAATATGTAAGTGAAGATTTGAAAGCAAACTGCTCTGCTTTGCTCTACTGGTGTGTTTGCAGTTTGACACGTACGACCTACATGATGTGTATGTTGTTTCTGTCTTTGTTCTGGGGCTAAAAAGTGCAATTAAATCCATTCAAATGATCGCATTTAAGGCTGGTTCTTTTGATGAGAATTGCTGCAGGAAATTTTGCACAGCAGAGTAGAGCATGGAGCTGAACATCAGTAGTATGGTGGTGCTCCAAAAAACACATGGGAAGATGAGCTGCCAAGGTGGTTCTCTCCAGCACCAATGCCACATTGACGCTATTAAAGGCAGCTGGTGCAGTGTATCGCATACCAAATAGGCACTGCTTACTTAGTTATAGATTGCGTTGGAATTAACATCAAAACTTTGTGCTTGATGGAGAGGAGATGGATAGAGATAACGGTCGTAACACGATTTCCTATGCTGGCAGCAAGCCAACCAAAAACTTAAGATTTGTTCTAAGTAACATTCATTATTATCTTACCCCAGAAATAATGTGAGAATTCCTCCATAACCAGAGAATAGGCGCAGTGCATCATTAACCGTGATGTCAGCCAAAAACTCAAGCACAGTTTTACGGCCTGATATTTAAAGCAAATGGGTAACAGACTGAAACTCCCAGTATGCCTGTCAAAAAGAGCGAATTATTTACTCCTTTGGTAGTTTTAAAATGTAAGCCACAGCACCAGTTGAATTTACAAAGGAAATAGAGTGCACTGCATTTAGATGAGAGGCCAAACTACCCACTGGTATAAATGTTGGTGTTGCACCCACTTACCAGTGAGTATGCCTTGAAAATGAAACTTGGACACAAACAATCTCGTTAAAGTTCTTGGTGTGCTCACTCTTGGCTTCTCCCTACTCATTTAGCTTTTGTCACACTTCTCCTTGATGTGGCTGCTCCCTCAGTGATGACAAAGAGGCAATGTGGATGCCATGCTTCTCCCTGGAGCAAGTATCCTGTGCATAAACTGAGCTAACTTGTGAGTTTATTTTCCACTGTGTGGTGATATTTGGACATTCAGTGCTCTAGAGAAGGGCTGACAGTGCCCTGAGTCCTTTGGGAGAGAAAGTCTGTTCATTTCCTCAGTGATGGAGGAATGCTTTAGAATAAGGAGGAGACCTTGTGAGTTTAATGTTTGGTTGAACTCCTCATGGTCTCTATTACTTTTCCACTGCCTTACAGGCCTGAAGACACGCAAGTGCCTGGGTGCAACATGTTGTAAGCAGCATTTTTGACCTGTGGGAGACAGTGTTGTTAATGCTACATGCCTGCACGGTGCATTAGGACATGGCATGTGGTGCCAGCAGCACCTTTGCCTCTCTGTGGGACCACGGTGGCCACACACATCAGCTGCAGCTCTGAGTGCTCCCAGGACCACTGAGCACCGGTGCCTGTGGTGCCTGGTTGAGGCGGCCAGTCCTCCCAACAGGGACTGGAGGGACCTGGGGAAAGAAGGGACTGAAAAAGTGGGAAATGTGTCCCCACATCAAAACAACAGCCAGAGTGCAGGAAGACAGGCATTCCAGCTTGCACACTAGCAGCCTCTCTGGAAAATTTTGCCCAGTGCAATGGCTTAGTTAAACAGAATTATTTGTTTGCTTTCACTGAAGCAGGGCAGCAGTTCCTCCTCTTTCAAGGAGAGGGTAGAGACAAATGCACACTCATACATACCCCCCCCTCCCCCCCCGCCCCCCTCAAGCAGTAAAGTATGCACTTTTATGTTACTCTTTCTTTTTTTCTAAACAATTATCCTGGTTCTCACTTGTCCCTGTATCTTCTCTGCTTTGATCCACACTTCGCTTCCAAGCCACCTCCATCTTTCATTGTCTCTAACTCTTGGAAAAGGCCAAGATGATTTATGGGCTTACCACCTCCCCAAGGCTCCAGGGGTCCTCACCAGTGGATGGGGTGGCCATGGCATCTGTCACTCGTGGCTGCAGAGATGTGACAGATTTTTTTTCTTTTGCCTGGAAAGGCAGGATACTGTGTAGATACAGGACAACAGACTTTATTTTCTCAGTGCATAAACAACGATATGCATGGCAGAGAGCAGGCTGTTTAACAGGAGATTATTTCATGTTTATCTCCAAACTCTATAACAATTATAAAAAAAAATCTTAAAAAAGGAATAAGGAATGATTTACTGTGGGGAGACAGCAGGAGTGGGTGACCTCTTTCTGGTGTTGAAAAATATATAGACAAAAGATTTTCAAATGAGATGGGTTGGTGATTTAAGATCTTACCCACACCCAAGATCCCATCATGCTACACTTCTTGAAGAAAAGGAAATTTTCAACCCTTCTGAAAGCCAGGCCTTTTAAGAGGCATCATATTTGGGCATGCAAAATGAGTAATTCAGAAACAGCAGTGACAACAGACTGTGTTGGTTAACCTCTCTTTGCCTTCCAGTTCTGCAGGATTTCTGTTCTGGAAAATTGTTGCTATACATATATGTATATATTTGTTATTTCTTAATTGGCAAGCAATTGCCACAGTTGTCCCCTTAGCAAATTTATTGATATATATTCTAGAGAAGAACTGACACCCCCTTGTCTTGCTGAACTGCTCCTAGAATCATAAAATGACTTGGATTGGGAGGGACCTTAAAGATTGTCTTGTTCCAACCCCTTGCCACAGCCTGGGGCACCTCCCACCAGACCAGGTTGGTCAAAGACCCTTCCAATCTCGCCTGACCCTAGTCCTAGGTCCAGACCCTCTGTGAATCCTCTGGTTCTGTAAGTTAATTAAAGGAAAATTGGCAAACCTTTGCTTTCCCTAAATAATAGAATNCAGGACAAAGCATAGGGAGACAAATCACCCAGGAAAAAAAAAACACGGACAAGCTGATTACCCACCTGGTAATGTTGATCTCTTGCATTGGCATGTGACTTGTCACCTGGTATCAACAGTTGGTATCATGTCACCAGAGTGTTCATCAAAGTGAATCAGTTGGTGCTTTTGCTTGTAATTCTGAAAATAGCTATTAAGGTGAATTCATTTTGAGAGTGTATGTTTCTTGGCTCTGTTTGCCCAGGTCAAAAAGTCTCCTTGCTGACAGTGTTTGACCTGCTATAGTTCTGCATTTGAAAATGAGATTTTATGTAACTTTCAGATCTTTAATTATTTAAAGTTTTCAGTCTCCTCCAAGAGTTCAGGTTGGTGTTTTTGATTATTTTGTTAATCTGCTATAACCGTTGCTAAAAGTCATACGTGAGCATTCTTTGCACACCTAACTATTCTTGGCTATACGTGAAGAGCCCAGTCACTTTGAAGTGGATTTCGTGGGAGAAGATTATCCCTTTTATTGTGGTTTCCTTTAATGTAGTCCCATTGTGCATTACAGTGGTGTGGAACAGTAAGCATGACCTTTTCAGCAGTGCTGGGGAGACAGTGTGGCCAGATGTCCACTGTTCAGACAGCAATGAATGACATAAACTTTTTTTGTGTGTGTGTGTTTAATGATCTTTTGATCACATTTAACAAAGATACAGAGTGACAAGAGATAAAATAAGAACCTTGTGCCACTTTCTTTGAAATAGTTTGATGTCTCCAGGTGCTGGGCTGGAAGCAGAGCTGAGTCAAGGGCGTTCAACCAGTGTGGGAGGGAGTGCTGACTCTGCTTTCAAAAGGTGGAGGAGTTGCTGTTTTTAGCAAGCATGGAAACCTCAGTCTTTTTTTTTTTTCACCTTAGTTAGCCAAAATTGCTCCATGCTCACTCCCATTGTCTCAGCAAGCACAGATGCTTCTGCAGAAGGCCATTCAAGGGGACATACTTCCAAGCCTAGGTCAGGCTTCCTGGTCGTGTGTTTTTGGAGGGAGAAGGAATTTGCTAACAGAAGTGATCTAATGGTAGGGAGACTTTTGCTGCCAACACTTTATCATCATCAGAAGCAGGGTCCTTTGCTGAGGAGCCAGTGCAGGAATCCCTGCACTTCCTGCACAGCATTGTGTGACCGAGCACTGAGACATGTTTCAGTCAAACATCCCAGACACAAACCTTGGAAAACCAAGGGGGTAGGGAAGGTGGGGATATGAATACAACCTCCTCCAGAGACAAAAATTCATATGTGGTGCGTGAGGTCACCAGCAAAATTAATTTGGTGATTTTCTGATACTCCTTAATGCATCTGTGTCTACCACAGAGACCCACACCATTTGTCACAACCGTCAATAACGGCTCAGCAGAGGTCCCAGAGTTAAACAGTGAGGGTATCACACGTCAGGTCTGAGACGTGCTGGCAGAAGTGTAAAAGCTTGCAAAACAATCACCTGAAATTTGACTGGCTTTGCCCCATGCTCAAAAGCCTCTAAGTTTCAGGAGCAGTAAACCCAATCAAATTAAAAAACAAAATGAAAAAAATAGTTAAGAGAGTTTTTAATGGAAAGACTGGCAGAGGCAGGGCTGAACTATTTTCACCAAGAGACCATTTGAGCTTTTCAATCTTCCCTGCCAAAGTTTGTTAAACTGTTATGCTTATTAACTCTTTTGCAATCCCTTCCTTTACTGTGCCTAAAATTTTAATGTTAAACCACTAAATCCATTTTACAACCAAAGATTATAATGTCAAAGAGAACGGATTTGTGAGTATAAGCACTGACCCTTGAAAGATGAGACATGAAACATACTTGCTTCCTTTGAGACTGTACCCTCTTGGAGGCAGGACTGAGCAGGAAGCACAAAGTCCACCAGAGCAGAGGGACCACAGAGATGTTGGCTGTAGCCTTTCACCATGCTTGGTCTGAAAGTCCTGGCTCTGATGGCGACTGTGCAGTAGCAGCTGTGAACATCACACCACTCTGTTCCTAAACTTGCACCTTTCATAGCAAAAAAGGGGGTTTGGATGAAGAAGTAAAAGCAGGTGGAACGTTAAGGCACTGAATATGATTTCTGTGTATTTAAGGTCTAAAGCAAGAGCTTAAATAACAAGACCTTAGGGTCTACAGCAAGACTGAGAGCACAATCTGAAAGAAAAGTAGTATGTTTTGCACACGGGATTTCAAGTTGAAAGAGGGTATTACTAAATTGGATTCAGAAAGGACAGCTTCGCAGAGAAAGTTGTCAAGCAGTGGCTGCAGATGGAGAATGAACAAGTTAGAGCAAGCATGGGACACAGAGGAAATTTATGCAGCCACCATTAGTTGTTCTGGGGTATAGGAGAGGCTTGGAGGCATCTTGTGGGAATCAGGCTAGCTACATCTGCTGCAGAGGGTAGGTGGTTTGATTCACTTAAAATCTACTAAAAATGAGTAATTCCATCAATTGACAAGCGTTATGCCACAGCATTCGCCCGACTTCTGAATAGCAGTGGAGTTAATTTTAATCTTAACTGTTTACTTTTACTTTGTGTGTTACTAAATGTAGCAGGCGCTGCCAACCACCTCTTCCTTGCTCCCTAGAATAGAGTGAGAACCGGAGGAAGATGTAGGCATTGCAAGCACCAAGTCGTTCTCAGGCTGCACAACCTGCCAAATGATCTCCAGAGTGGCACTGCTGCTCGGCCTGGAAAGAGTTTTCCTCCCTTCCCTGCCCCCCAAACTAGAAGGAAAGAAACTGATACTCATGGCAGGCAACCAGGATGGCTAGAACGAATATTGGAGAAATTCGGGAAACTAAATATGGGATCCAGGGTCTGGAAAACATGCCAGGACAAAAAAAAAAAAAAAAAAGAAAAAAAAAAAGAAAGAGGATAAAAATACAGAAATAACAAAGGGAAGGAAATAAAAAATAACCAAAAGAGATTCCATTACCAAAAATCAATCCCTGGGATGAAGTACTCATTAAAGGCCTAATCTTACCTTCTTTATTTAGGGACTGGTTTTGTAAGGCACTGCTAGAGGCTGAATAGCCATTCTTCTGAGGGAAATCAAAAGAAGGAGTTTGGAGTATTTTTCTGCATAAAGGTTTCCAAATATGAGGGAACTGCAGGAAAAGGATTAAATCCTGGATTAGGACAACCTGGCCATGGAAATTGATGGTTAAAATTCCCCCTTGTTTCCAGGAGTCAGGGAACCATGTCATCCTAACCCCACATCAGACTCAGCAAGAATAATTTTCAGACTGTCCTTGGATCACATTTTCAATTACACCCTGTTAATTTATGCAGTTCATTAAAGTCCTAGAGCCAAATGGTGCAGCTGACAGTTCTCAGTGGAATGTCAAGTACTGGATGCTTCACCAAGGTGCTGCTGAGGAGCTACGTGCTTTGGAGGTTCTCCTGGAAGCATGAATAGATACCAGGGTTGTCATTTTTAGTGTCTTCCTAAATGCCATGACAGTTTCTACTTTGATTCTAATGCAGAAATTGTGCCAGAGAAGCCCAATTTTACTTTTGCTGTATTTTGATTATATTGATCATTGGACTCCCCAGAAAAAATGTAAGCTTTGCATTTTTTTCTTATGTTCTGACTGTCCTCGTAGTATTTCAATGGTGGTAAAGGAGCACTGCTTTGAGGGACTCAGTTTCCACAGACTAGGAAGCTCCCACTCTCACTGATATGGGATTTCAAACAGCTGCTCTTTTTAGGTGTCCAAAAATCTATTTTCTTATCTGTCTTAATATTCTTTTTAAATCTGAGCTTTTCTGTACTGCTTCCTGCTTCTGGTTATGGCAGAAAAGTTCTGGCATTGTTGTTGAATGCCCAACTAAATCAGACTTGCCTCAGCATGTCATGGAGATGTTGTTTGGTTTTAATCCATTGGTGGTTTTGTTGATTAAGATAAAGGCTTTGATTAGGCACTGGCAAAGATCTGAGAGCTGTGTAGGCCTTGGAGCTTGAGTGCAAACCACTCTCAAAGCCTGAATCATTTGGGAATCTGACTACTTTTTTCCATGCTAGCATAAGCTATTACAGCTGTTGCCATATTGATTAAATTCTGGGCCTTTATGAATAATAGTCCCTCCTACAGGAATAGGATATGAACATTCCTTCTCACAACTTGGGGATGATTTTCCTATGGGTGGATAAATCAAAGGGAGAACAGGGGTAAAGCAATAAAAGGAACTCAATTTTGATCTTTGCTAAGAGGATTTTCAGTTTCACAGAGCTTATATTTGATACAAATGCAAGGGTCATATAGGAAACTGAATTTTCTTTACCAAGAAAGGTACAACTTCTACATCTGTCAACTTCTACAAACTTCAGCAGCAGTCTTCTGGCTGAAAAGGGGGAAGCGTTCAGCTGATGGACTCAAATGCAGAGAGGTCATAGTGTATTAAAAGCAATTTAAAAGGTCTTTGCAGCTCCTCCAAAATCCATCACTCCTATTAGGAAACGCTGGTCACTGTGTATGCTGACCCTCCTCAGTTCAGATGACGTACTCTTGCCTTTGGATGCCTTCCTTGAGGACTTTGAGGACCTGTTTCCTCCTCTCTAGTCAAGGTGTGACCTCATGTCTTCTGTATGCTCTGGTTTAACGACGGTCTTTTTCCCATGCTTTGCTTATTAATCTTCACAAGGCAGAAAGCAAAGTCTTCCTGATATCCCCTCTATTCTACACACAGGGAACAGACACATGAAAAATTTAAGATCAGGATCCACCACCACCATTGTGCCACCTTTGAACTGTCTAGGGAAGGGCTCAGTACACCACCAGGGACATCTCCACTGGTGAGGCTGTCTACATCTGAGTTCCATCTCAAAATTCTGCATTGCTTCTTCAGTCTGTAGGTGCCCTTTGTATGCTGAGAGATTATGCATAGTGAGACAGACAAAAACATATCCTTATTCCTCCACTGATTGTAGGTAGAGTGTTGATACAGGTTTTGGGTGAGATGAAGCCTAGCCTTGCTCTGACCTGCATTACATAGCACAGATATATTCAGGCCTGCTTCAACTGGCTTCATTTGCATTTGTGAGTGCATAATGTTTCAGCCCTCTGATTACCAAGCTGAGCATGCAAGAAAAAAAGGCACAAGTGATTAGTGAACCTGAGTGACAAGTTTGGTTTCCTTAATTTGACATCACACATAAAACCTGCCACAGCAGCAGGGGTAGATCCAGTTCTTTAAAGCCGCATTCAACAGCCTGAACTGTGAGACCATCTTTTTTCTTCCTGCCAGCAGAAGTTGCAAAGGGTTTAGCCCAAATTTCATAGAAAGACTGGGCTGGTCATCAAAGCTGTACTCCAGTCTGTTTCTGATGTTGCTGGCCACAGCACAATGTTATTAATAAAATATCATAATAAATGTACAAAGACAGGGCTACATCTTCAGGGGCTAACTGTGAGACTGTCCCTGCAGAGGTGGGATATGCAATGGACACAACTCCCCAAATGAACTTTGTTTTAGTGCGACCAGAATATGCCCCAGTAAGAAGCCAGTAAAAATTAAGCAAGAGCTTTGAGATTCAGTCAGGGCTCTAGAAGTATTCCACGCCTTTAGCAGTCTAAATGTAAGAGATTGGCTGATGTGATTCCTGTATATTTCTTTCATTGTCAGGTGCTTTCAGACAGCACCTGATACAAAAAGCATCCAGGGAGCTCCATGTGAACTGCTGCTCAGGCTGAGCAGATTTATTCAGGTTAACTCCTGCCTTGCAAGCCCATTGTGGTGCTGGACTGGCAAACTAAATAAATTCCTTCTTGCCCATCAAAACAACTAGTTGTCAGTCAAAAGCTCCACACCATAGTTAAAGTCCACATTGATGTTTTTGTATTTCACTTTACCACATTACAATATATAAACCCCAACTTTTACTTCCCAGCTAAGCAGTTTATCTCCAGCATTCAGTGTAACAGCAAAGGTGGAACACAGTAAGAGCTTTTCACATAGTTGCATTTCACAGTGGTACTCCATTTTAATAATTGCATACATTTTTTTATGTACACGAGGGATTTATACTGGGTACCAAGAAAACACATTGTCAAATGTTAATTTGACTATTATCAATGAGAATCAAAGTGTGTCAATGAGCAGACATTAAAACTAAGATAAGTATAAGAAAAGACAGGATCTAATACAATAACTTCTCAAGGGACGTATCTTATTGTACAAAGAGGAAGCAGAAATGAGGGAAACAGAATCATTACCTATATGACTTCAGGAGATAAATCATCAGCAAATATTATTTTAAGCAACACCACAGTTAACACAGAACCATTTCACATTTGTAGATAATTTACAACTCAGCAACATTCTGTCAACATGTCCTCATATGCATGGTTTGATTCAACTTAGTGAAAGACACCTCCCATCAGAGCTGAAGTGTCTCTGAGGTTTTAATGATTTTCCACATGGAAAGGACACACTTGATAGCAAATGTGTTCTGTTTTTTTCCAATATACCCAAATTAAGCAACTCATTAATACAATGAGTCAATGAATACAATTGCTTTAAGGCAAGAATGCAGATCTGGAAGGAAAACAAAGTCCAGTGGTGCTTTGCTTCTTCAACAGACAGATTTTTAGACACCCTTAGAGCAGACAGCATATACGAGAACAAAATGTTAGACTCTTGTTTTTGTTGGCTGTGAATAAATTCATCATGGGATACATGGTTTAAATATGACCTGATGTAATTCCCATTCTCCTACTACTAGCTGCTATCTGCTGAGCCAATTTCAACTTCAGCTCAGTTTCTTTTGAGTAAAGATTGCAGACTCTCGTCTTCATTTGTTCTGTCCAATTCAGGATGCAAAGAACTTCTGGACAGAGGATATAGGCTGTTTTTTGTTTTTGTAGCGTGTGACTCAGTTTCAGTATATGAAACTACTCTTTCCTAATGTCTTATGTTAGATTTGACTCATCCATATCAAAGGTGCAAAGTCCTTGATTGCTTTACAAACTGCTTCAGATTTTAGAAAACATATATTATCCCTTGTTTTTGCTTAAATTCATACTTGAGATTTTTGCTCCTATTAATAAGTCATATAAATAGACAATTGAGCCTTACAGTTTAGACATAAATAAATCCTTGGGAAAAAATAGAGCAGTTTTCAAAGTTCAACAGCCAAGGAAATCCTTAGTCTTTGTCTGTTTGTAACTCACAATTTAAACCTGTGGGTAATTATAAACCATTTAACAATTACACAGCATTAAGGGCCAGATTTTCCTAAGGGACTCCAAACCCCACAATCAGTTGCAGGTTTTCAGGGTTGCCCAGCTCTTGCCAAAGCACCAAAGTGAGTAGGCGAATCCACATGCTGATTTCTGAGCTCCTCTTAGCACTTGGACACCCTTATTTTTTATCTCTACTCGGGGAGTGAGCCCTTGAAAAACTGCCCATCCTCTAGACAGGAGAAGAAAAAATGAATACAAAATCCAGGATAAGCTTCATATTAGTGACTTGTCTATGCATGATCCCACAAAGGAGCTCCCATTTCCAAATCTCAGAGATATCCAAGTGGAGATACAAATCCCTGGGATTTCCAAAAGGCTTTCTCCTTTTAACACGATAACCTATGTGAAGTTGCATAGATAAATCAACATTTTTCCCTTTGGAGGGAATGTGAGGTTGGAGTTCGCCCCCCTCACTAGCTGCTTGGCATTCTGGAGACCACCCCTCTCCCCTTGTCACCTGCAAAGGGGCCACCTCAGTCGTCTCAGCTCTCTTGGAGATTTATAGTGAATTTGTGTTTCAGAAACAAGTTGATAACCTTTGCCCCGGCATGGAAGGACAAAATTTTATTACAAGATTGTTAAGATAACAGCAGCTTTGAATGTGTACTGCTGCTGTGTTAGGAACCAAATGGAAACAAATCTCTGCCCGTCTGCTCTCTGAGATCTCTCTACCTGGATCTCAGCAGTGGCCAAGAGTTTGAAGCTCTTAGTCAGTTGGTTGTTTCCTGTGACTCTTGTTTTGAAGTAGTAGAAGTTCATTCTGCTTTGCTGCTGCTTTGTTATCTAATGAATCCATATGCTACTTAACCTCAATAAAAACCCCAAACCATGACTGTACCCTATGAGCTCTGTAGGCAGCATCAGAATTCCAGATCTGGGGCCGTAAGGCCTGTGAGAAAATTGTGGGGCACACAGAAAACTGTGTTTTTATGGCAAGCTGTGCCATAAATGAAGGGGAAAGCTGTCTGAAACCATTTGAAATACCTCATGGATGATTTGGAGTTTCTGGACTTAAGGTATTAGGTAAGAGACCTTTAATTGGTGTAATGACTGCCCCAAAAAAGAAGAATGCTAGAAGCAGTTTCCATCTGCCTTGCCATGTACTCCTAGTGATCACCTTTTTTCATCAGTCTCAAGGAGCAGTTGCCTTCTTGGGAAATGAAGTCTTCTTCAGAAGAAGACTGAACAGAAGAGTGGACAGAAAAAAAATAATTTTTTGTTTTGTATGTGAGCCAGATGATATACAAATACCCCCCTGAAAGTGACATTCAGAAGCCTTTAGTTTTTTTTGGGGTTTTTTTTGTTTTTTTTCTAAATGACTAGTGCAGGACAAAATACGATAACAATACACACTGGAATGTTTATTTTAAAATAGATAACAGCTCTGAAAACCCCTTGCCTAGTTCAGTACACTGGAACATCCCTGCGGCTTAACCTCCTGTCAGTGTGAGCCAGAGCAGGGTGAGGAATGCTTCTTGCCTTTCCCAGGCAAACTCCTCTGAGGAAATTCAGAGCGCACAGTTTGTTCAAACTCCTTTCTTCCTCTTCAGACTTATTAATTATTTCAGGTTGATGCACGAGCTCAGGGCTGGGCTGGATTCTTTCCTGGACATCTGCCTTAAATGAGTGCTGTGCATCTTGCAGATCCCAACAGATCGTGTATCACAGGACGTTCCCCTTATGTCCTATAGACTCCCAAAGCACTTCCAACAACTGGTATTTCCACCCTGTGGAAAATACAGGGATTTGGAACAGCGGGACAGAACAAGGAAAGGCTGAAGCACAAACGCCAGGTTTTGCCCTGCCTCCCTTACTTAGGTTTTAATCAGCCAAAATCCCTACCGAGTCAGCAAGATTTTTTACTTCCAAAAGAGCTGTGTGAAAACCGAGGGAGGGCTTCAGGCAGATCCAGTACAATAGCCAAAAACAGTGCAACAAAGCAAAAAGAAGGAAGATAAGCAGAGCACACAGCTTAAGAAAAGCATTATTGCTAGCCAGAGCATTCGATATCCAGCTAATCCTCTGAAAAGGGAGGTAATGGCTAATGTTGTAAATGTGATGGGATGTGAGGCATCTAACAAAAATATCCTAGAGCTTTGATTTTATGTTTTGGGGGTAAGAGGAGAGTTTGAATTGCAGGTAAGGAATGGCAAGTGTTAATGCCAGTCTTCTACTTCTGGATTTAAAGTCCAGGCTATTTGCTTTCTTTCTCTCTCCAGGACAGTAGTAATCTTTTTTACAAAGTCCTTTTGTTAGTATCCATGTTTTGTTTGTGCACAATACTGTCAGCAATATCAAGATATGTTTAGATAAAAGATCTACTAAATAGACTGGTTTGGGGGTTTGGGGAGTTTATCTCAGTAGATAATACTCCAGTAGGTTTTTCTAGTGGCTCTCATTAGTTGGCTCTGTCTTATCTAATCAGACTCTGAAGCCAATCAATACAGAAACTTGCCAATCAGTGCTGAAGCATTTCATGTGGTTATATGCCAGAGGCTCACAGGAAAAAAAAAAGGGGGGGAAAGGAGCTTAAAAGTACTTTTTGTTTTGTTCTGGTTAGACAACGTTCTGAACAAATGGTTACTGGATCAGCTGCTGGGAGCTGATCTCTGCTAGCTTTTCTGGCACCACTTGATGTATTATGCTGTAAATGTCTTTTCTCCTAAGGTTTCTACTTCTACAGATGAGCCTTCAGTGCTTTGTGGCAATGTATTTACCTAGTCTACCTAACTGGACTTGCTACCCATGGTTCTTCTTGCTATGGGTCCTGGACTGGTGATGTTTATAGACAGTCAAACTGCCAGTCAGTATTTGCCTTTTCGACAGTATAGTTTGCAAGCTGTTGAAATGAAATGGTTTTAAAACAGCAGACTATCAACATGTCCACCAGATGCTGGGGAAGCAAGTATAAACTCTTTGCATGCCTTTGTGGGTGCCTGTTTCATTTGGCTTTACCATCACTACCACCTGAAAGTCATCCCTTGGCTGTTTTCCATTGCTGGCCTTTGGCCCTGGTTCTCAGCATTGCCACTAGGAGATCCCCAGAGGTAATTTAAAAAGTATCCAGAGCAAAAAATGTGATTGTTGCCTCTTGACTTATCCAAAATGAGTACAAGGAGGTAGTGGTAGTTGATCCTCAGCAATTCTTCTTGCTTTTGCTTACAGCCCCCTTAGCACACAACTGCAACGTACTCATATAGAAAACTTCTCAGCTCATCACACTGTTACAATACAGTGCTATAGGGGCTGCTATTCTGTTACAGGTCCTCATTTGTCATTATTCTGTTTCCATAAGAATATCAGGTGTGGAGACTAACATTAGCCAGAGAGTTAGGCTGATACAGGCTCTGCTCTGGTGAATCATCTGGAGAGTGTTTAACCATAAAAGAAGTATTTGGGATATGATATTTTTCTTATAATCTTCCAGCTCATTGTAAATGAGGTTAGCTTTTCCAAGGATGCTGACCCACATCTGATTCTGCAAAGTGCTGAATTTGGTCATTCAACCAAAGCAGCCCTCACACATACCCTTGATGGGAGGTGAGTCTCTGAAGAAACTAGCATGGAGTGCTGGGATTGGCACTGGAGACCCTTTTACAATTGAATGTTATGCATTTATCTTCTCTGTTTGCTTGGCATGCTTTTGGACTTTGGAATTCTGGCATCCTGAAAGGAGAAAATGGGATGGAACCCATTGCTCTCACTTCTTGGAGCACACCTGTCTTTTATAAATGCAAGCAAAGGCCATCTGTGTCCTTTGATGCTGCAGGTGTCCATAGCTACGTTACAGTTTCGATCTGACTTTTCTTCACTGTGAAAGCTAAATGAGGGATGTAAAATTTTCCTGATTTAGTTTCTGTGATCAAAACAAGATATTTCAAGTATTTTCAAGAATAGTGAATGTGGAAAAAAGCAAAATGTTGGGGCACGTGAAATTGCTCAACTGTTCAGTCCCTAAGTGGGACAGTGGCAGCAGACTCTGAAGGGAAGGTGCAAAATTGACATGAACGTGATGTACATCTGATCCTAGGTGAGGAGCATGTCTGAGGCATACAACAAACCCCACATCACTCCTAGAAGAGTAGGAGTGGTGGTAGATGTGACTCTGATCATACTGCTGAATTGATGCATGTATTGTCCCTGCCCATGGCAGTGGTGTTGGAACTCGATGATTTTTAAGGTTCCTTCCAACCCAAGCCATTCTATGATTCTGTCTTCAGGGAAAAAGTGCAAGCAATTGACACCTCTAAGGCTGTTTTTTCTATCCCTGGCAGCAGCGTCCAAATGTACCCTGGTGTCCCTTTGGCAAGGGAGCATGCCAGAGCATAACCCAGAGATGTACATTACAGTTGGGTTGTTGGGACAGCTGACAGAATAGGGTTTGAGCACAAACCCTATTGAGATGTGGCAGCAGTGCTCAAATACCCATGGGGCAGTGCTCAGGGAAGAAGGCCCTGGAGGAGAACACTTTTGTGGAAACAGTAGCTGCAGAACGTGCTATTGAAAGAAAATACAGATAGGAGGTGCAGCCAGGGAACTCTTTCAGACCTCTGAGGCTCACTCCAAAAAAAAATGAAACAGATAAGCTAAAGAGTATGGATGAGTCTTTAACAAACAGGTGAGATGACAATAAATGGTATTAATATATATCCTCTGATTCTTTTTTTTTTTCTTGCACAAATTACTATGATTGCCATTGAGATCAATTCTGGAATAAAACCTGTGCAACAAAGTTGAGCATCTGGCTTGTTTTCTGTCTAAACTTTAAAGCCACTGTCTTACCGGGCATGTGCTAGGACTAAAGTCTTAAATATAAATGGTTTCTGTATTTGCTTTCCTGTTTTATTACAGCTGCAAAAGTGAGCCATGATGATTTTTATAGTACATGATACTATTTGTCAGCTACAGGACAGAATGAACTCACACGATAACGACTGGCTCAGCCTCAAAGTGATAAACATGTCAAGATAATGGCAATCATTTTTTTTCGCCCTAAACATGAGAATACGATGCAATTTAAAACAGCTTTTTTCTTTTTCTGCATTTAATATTCCTATAATCAATCACCAACCATAACGCTTTTATTATGACTATGGACATAAAGGATCAAATTTTTATGGCCTGGTCTTAGTTTTCCATCTATAATCTGCCAGCACCAGTAATTGTGCAGTTTAGGTCATTTGAGTACCTGATTACCCCCACAAATCAGGTAACTAGACATCTATGCAGCATGCTGACATAACTGGGAGAATAAACTAATTCACAGAACTTGGCAAATTTAAAGTTGAAAGTCATACTTCAGGCCAGAGTGAAAAGTTTGCTTTGCTTGTTTATTGTTATGATATCCCCAGGGACTATATGAAGACAGAAAAATTAAAAACATTTGCTTTAAATGTGCAGTTTCTTCAAGACTGACTAGAGCCTAACCTAAAAGTTAGGGATTCTTGTCCACAAGCAGGCAGCAGGTGAAGGTCATCTGGTTAAAGTAGTGGATTGGATTTTTCAAAAAGTTTAATTTGAAACTCTCAAAGAAAACCAGTTGGTATGGAATCAGAGGGGAAATCCAGAGTGATGTTTAATTAAAAGACAGGAAAAAAGGACAAGGAAGAGGTTATTAATATACACAATGGAGAAAGGCTACCTGAAGGTACCCATAATCACCTGTATAGGTCAGTATCTTCATAAATGACCTAGGAAAAGGGATAACAATCCAAGGTAGCAATCACAGAATCACAGACTAATACGGGGTTGGAAGGGACCTCTGGAAATCATCTAGTCCAACTCCCTGCCAAAGCAGGTCCTCCTAGAGCAGGTTGCACAGGAACACATCCAGGCAGGTTTTAAACATCTTCAGATATGGAGACTCTACCACCTCTATGGGCAGCTGGATCCAGTGCTCTGCCACCCTCAAAGTGAAGGAGCTCCTCCTCACGTTCATATGAAAGTTCTTATGTACAACTGTGTGCCCACTTCCTCTTGTCCTCTCACTGGGCACCACTGAAAAAAGACTGGCCCCTTCCTCTTGACACCCAGGCTTTAAATATTTATAGGTGTTGATAAGATCCCCCCAGTCTTTTTGAGTCTTCCTGAAAGGAGGTTGTGGAGATGTAGGTGTTGGCCTCTTCTCCCAAGTGAATAGTGGCAGGACCAGAGGAAATGGTCTGAAGTTGTGGCAGGGGAGATTTAGATTAGATAGTAGGAAGAATTACTTTACTGAAAGAGTGGTCAGGCACTGGAACAGCCTGCCCAGGGAAGTGTTTGAGTCGCCATCCCTGGAGGCATTTAAGAAATGTATGGGTGTGGCATTTCAGGGCATGTTCTAGTGGCTGAGATCATAGTGGCATTTTATGTGTGTATGGTTGGACTTGGAGGTCTCAGAGGTCCTTTCCAACCATGAAGATTCTGTGATTCTTTAGGCTAAAAAGCCCAAGTCATAGAATCATAGAATCATAGAATTGTTGGTTGGAAGGGATCTTTGAGATCATCTAGTCCAACCATCAACCTAACTGATAAAAACCAACAGCTCATCATTAAACTATATCACTAAGCACTATGTCAATCTCTCTTTTGAATACCTCCATGGATGGTTCCTCTACAACCTCCCTGTGCAACCCATTCCAATGCTTAATAACCCTTTCAGTGTAAAATTTTTTCTTAGTATCTTAAGCTATCAAGATATCTTAATATCCTAAATCTCCCCCGATGCAACCTGAGGCCATTTCCTCTTGTCCTGTTGCCTGTGACTTGGGAGAAGAGACCAATCCCCACCTCTCTAAAACCTTTCATGTAGTTGTAGAGAGTGATAAGGTTTCCCCTCATCCTCCTTTTCTTGAAGTTCCTCAGCCTTTTCTCATAAGATAGATGCTCCAGGCCCCTAATAATCTTTGTGTCCTCTGCTGCTGTACCCTCTCCAGTAGTTCCCTGTCCTTCTTGAACTGGGGAGCTCAGAACTGGACACAGATGGAGTCTCACCGTGGCAGAGTAGAGGGGCAGGATAACCTCCTTCCACGTTCTGGTCACATTCTTCCTGATGCACCCCAGGATGCTGTTGGCCTTCTTGGCTACAAGGGCACGTTGCTGGCTCATGGTCATCCTGTTGTCCACCAAGACTCTTAAGTCTTTTTCCTCAGAGCTGCTTTCCAGCAGGTCAGCCCCCAGCCTGTACTGGTGCAGGGGGTTATTCCTCCCCAGGTACAGCACTCTACACTTGCCCTTGTTGAATTTCATCAGGTTCCTCTCTGCCCAACTCCCCAGCCTGTCTAGGTCTTGCTGGATGGTGGCACAGCCTTCTGGTGTGTCAGCCACCCCTCTCAGTTTTGTGTCATCAGCAAACTTGCTGAGGGTACACTCTATCCCTTTATCCAGGTCATTGATGAATATATTGAAGGGCAATGTCTAGGAGTAATTAAGATGTTTTAGGATGCTAACCCTAAAGGCAACTGAGATGAGTTGCATGAAGATCTTAACAAGACTGAGGAAAGTAGTAAAGTTTGCTCCCGGCTAATTAGTGGTCAAAAAGACAAAATGAACATTAGGTGTTAATACAAAAAGAGTACAGAATAAAAGAGAAACTGTCATCATCCACCAATGAAAGAGATGGGACTTTCAGACTCAGATGTCCCCAACTTGTGGCATGTAGAAGTTGGGAACGTGGCAAGGGACATCTCTCTCTGTCCCTGCTGGGGTCACAATGGGGTCCCTGTTCTTCCTGGCCTTAGCTCTTCAAGCTCTTTAGCTACAGCGGCAAGCAGGACTCATTACAAATGCGGTGCTGTTTTGTTAGTGATGTAGTGTCCCTCGTGATTTAGTCAGGGGCCTTTTCAGATGGAAGCTATTATGGGGGGAGATATCAAGAGTGGCTTAGCATCCTGCCAGGTGCCCTTGGTCTCATGGTGGCCCCTTATCACACCTGCCTCACTGACATGTGCTCCTGAAGATTTCGCCATTTTGGGCAGGAGACAGTCTGCCTCCCTGCTACCAGCACCTACTGCCTGCTGTTGTGGCCCCGTCCTCTCTCAGGCTGGAGACATCCACCCTGCTCCGGGAGGACAGGAGCTGGAAAGAAGGGAAGTGGAAGGATTGGAGGTTCCTGTCCTCCCTCTGGGTGCAGATATGGTTCTTGGCATGCTGTGCTGTCATGCTGCGTCTGCCCCCTCGGTCCCAGGGAAGCCTCTCCTGCAGCACCCACGAAGGCAGAGCGGGGCTCAGGCGCGCTGGCAGGGAGGACGGCAGGCACACACTTGCGTAAAAATTGAAAAGGCTGGCCGATTGCTTATTTTCTGGTTGATATGTTATCCTAAAGCATTTCTGCAAAATTACCATGGAAATACGCCAGCCAAGGTCCAGAACTCATTGCCTGCCCTTTACTATAATAATGAAAACACTGTTGATATTTTCAATTAAAAAAATAATAACCCTGGGAGGCAAGATTTTGCCAGGCCGTTTTAAAACTGCCCTTCATGTCCAACAATATGTACGTGACTCAGCTACTAAAGAGGCTTTTAAATAAAGAGGCTTCTCTTGTGCTTTATATTCACAAAACTCTCATTCCAGTGAGCAAAGAAACTCTCCCCAGCTTTTCTACATGTTCTTTCTTTGATCTGCGGAGTGCTAACAATAAAACATGCTTGTGTGGATCATAAATGGAGAATTATTTCAGAGTCTGATTTTTTTTTTAGGAATCCTGGTTATAGTTTAATATGACATAGCTATATAATTGAATTATAAGAGTATATAGCTCTGTACATTATTTTCTTTCTATTAGCCTTTTACAAATGTTTAGCAGAAGTATAACAGTCTTGAGACATTTTCATTTTACCAGAACTCAAAAGGCCTAATACTATTGTGTAATATGGGAGAGAGTTTTAAATTTACTATGTCTAATACGAATGCATGCTGTCATGCAGAGCCTCCCCAACGGTATTTCAGTCCATTATCTGAGTGGTAGATGCTTTGAAAAAATGCTTATGAAGTCATTTGCAAAGTACAGCATATTTAGACACAGTGCAACTTGCGGATTACTTTTAATGTTTCCATGCACGGTCTCTTTTTGTGCTCCCTTGGGTCTTAGTCTATACCCGGGGCTCTTACAAGTCACAAAAGTACAAATAATTAAGAAGAATAATACAGACCAGAAGTCATATGAAGAGGTGTAAACCCATTGTATAAACTTGGTACATCAGACAAGGCCCACTCAGAGTGCTTGTCAAAGTTAGTATGAAAGTTATTCAAAATTCATAGATTTGTGCAGCGTTCACTGCAATTTGTCTGCTTGCAAGTATGTTAAAACTTCACTCTGATTTTCAGTAGGGCAAATGCCTGCCAAGTGGTTTGGGTATTGCTTTTGGTGCATGCAGTGTTCATTTTATTCTCGGTGGCATTTTAACATTCTTTATTTGTATGGTGCAGACGACCATCAGTGTCACATGGCATTATTTCTGTCTTCCCACTTGGCAAATGAAAATTTTAAACAAAGAAACTGGGCTGAAAACCAAGAAGCTGTGAACAGCAAAGGCTACTGGCTATGGGCAGGTAGGAGCACTATTATAAATAATAACAGCGAGGTGAATGAAAATGTTTGTGGGAATGGCGCTGATGAGCAAATAAGTACGGTAACATTGGCAATGAAGACAACTCCTCTACAAATCAATGCCCTGGACTTTTTATATCATATTCCACCAGTTCCAGGGCTCAGTTTAGGAAGGCATTTAAGCATATCGTCAACACATGAGCTTACACACTCAAAACTGGCTTCTTCAAAAGGAATTTGTTCATAGATCAAAACCCTAGTTTCTTGGAATAGGAGGCAGGAAGGCAATAATATAGGGAAGGAGTCTGAAATGGTATTGGATCTGTGGATCTGAACAGAGAGAGTTGCAGCTCTCAATGGTGTCACTTCCTGTAAAATATCTTCCCGGAAATAGAGATGGAGCCGTTTCTTTTATTTTCTTTTGAATTTTCATTTTATAATAGAAATGGGATATACCTCACTATATTTCAGAGATCACTGTTATCCTACAGTAAGCCTATTTATCCATTGGCCTCATGCCTTTTGAAATATCCATACACCCAAGTAGCCAGGTTGTTTAACACTTGCAGTGCTGTAAATCAGGAATAGCTGTATTACAGTAAGCCATCTTCACATCAGGAAGAAATCAGTGAAAAGATAGCCAGGCCCAACCCCAAAAGTCATGTTGTACATGACAAGACATCTCTTGTATCTTAAAAAAAATTCATCAGATGGTACTGTTGTGGAAGTTTCATACTTATTTGTTTCCCCAAAGGTAATGGGGGAATTTTCCCCCTGCTATATTTTCCACTAGCTGTTACGAGAGCAACATTTGCCTTTAAATATTTAGCATGCAAAATCACCTGTATCGTAATCACCATTGTTTTAGAGGTCCTCTCACAGTAGTTTGCGAGGTCACAGTCTTGGCTCTGGCCCAGAACTGAATGTCCTTCAGATGTTTCTCCCAGCCTTGAACTCTGTTTTAATACAATCTTCCTCAGGCTTCAGGGGATCAGTTTTACAGTGGTCGTATGCCAGTCGCTTAGGCTGCGGATCAAGGACGGAATCTTTTTCACTATGTGAACAGTTTAGACTTAAAAGCTTACCATGAGAACCGTGCCAGTTGTGATCTGGCCTGTTTTACTAAAATATTTATACTAGTAAAAGACCAAATGTAAACTCAGGTTACACCAGAAATAAGCTGTGCTTCTGGGACAGCTTGTATTGCAGGTTAACTGTATTCACACAAAGATAAGATTTATGTAGCAACTGCTAGACATCTTTAAGTAAGTTCTTTTTATACCCATATGAAAGATTTTAGGCTCAGACTTCCGCCTAAACTTCCTATAGCATTTACTGCCTGCATCTGCATCTGCAGATCAACAGGAGTAGATTTGTAAAGCAAACCAGTTTCACTGGAAAGGAATCCAGTTTGTGTGCTCTGAGCCCACTCTGGGATGTGGAACAGTGCACATTCAGTGGGGACAGCCTAGAGATGCACTTCAAAGTATGCTCCTGACCAAAAATACCCAACCCTTAATGTATATATATCCATTCAATCACAAGAAGTAAAAAGTTGCATGCATCTGGATCCACAGAAATGGAAAAGTTACTCTCATGGCCCTTTGACCCATGGAGAGGGAATATTGAAATGGAATGAATTCTGGGAAGCAGCCACTGAAAAAGGATCTCAAATGCAGGTTCCAAGAGGAGAGGAAACACTGGAAGACAAAGACAGAGAATGACACAATAGACGGGAGTCTACAATGCAACATGTCAACAAGGAAAGAAGATCAGCACTATTTGGAAGTGCCTACACAAAGACACAAGACCTTGCACAGACATTTTGTTTTGCCCCTGGACTCTGGTGAAAGCACACTTGGACGCTAGGTTTGTTTCCTGATACTTAATACTTTCATCCCCAGACATGCAAAGCAATTCCAAAGAGTTCAAAGTAAAAGCACATCCAGGAAGGGACTGATTTGTGAGGAAAAAACTTCATCTTGATTTACATGATTGGTGTCTTTGCTAATTTTGGGGAAAGCCAGCCAGATTAAATTGGTACTTACGGAGTCATATAAAGCTTCTTGTGCCACCTGCTAGTCCTTAATTTCCTCTTTGAGTCATTTAGCACTTATACAGAGGGTTCTTTTTAATGGATCAGTGGTGATTTTTCTGATTTGAAACCAAATGATTCTCAGGCTCTGAAACAGCTGAAGCAGCCAGGGCACTTCTTTAATTTTGCTGGCTTGAACTGGCTGTGCTTTGCGACAGGGAAATGAAAATCTACAGAGCAGCCCCTGCCCTGCCCTGCCCCGCCCCTCCCCCTCTCCCAAAATTACAAGAGCAGGTTTAGGAATGGGAGAGTGACTAAGAATCCCTGAACAGAAAAGCAGTGCTTGCTATCACATTTCAGGCAACCACAGTTCCTTCCTCGGATAACGTACACTTCTTGGATAAGCAGCAATAATAACAGTTTATGAAGAGGTTAGTCAACTTTGATATTATCAGCCCCTGAAACTATGAAATCAGGAGGGCAGCCAGCACAGGTAATGGAACTAGAAAGGCAGCAATTCTTCCTTCAGGGTCCCGGATGACATTTATCACAAGAAAACCTCTTTACTGGTTCCTCTCAAAACATGTACTGCTCCTTTATCTTTGTAGTCACTTAGCTCAAGAACGAAACAGAGGCAGTTGCATTGTCTGCAGCTCTCCAACAAACATGGTGATTCCAGAATATGTCATTTTGACTTAATGTTCATTTTTCCTGTGACAAATCCACTGAGGAAATCTGCATGTGAAAATAGGAAATGGGACAGGGTCAAGCATGCTTGTGTTTACAGTGCTGGGATGACTTGAAGAGCCGATCTGGATCAGAGGATGAGGTGGTATAAAGTAATAAAAATATTACCAAGTCTTCTACCTACTAAACCGACTCATAGAATGAGACTTGGTGCTAGAAGATAGCAGTCCTTTGCTCTCTTTCCTGTTTTCTCTCCTTCTTGTTTTCCCCGCTTCCAATCTGCTTTTCTCCTGATGTGGCTCATCCTCTCAGCTAGATAGCAGAAAACCTGCTTCAGCTGCAAGCTGTTGGCTGGTAGCCATGCCAGAGTTTATGATGGTCCTAAGGCCTCTGGAAGTAGTCCAGGTGGCATCATCTTCACAGTCATGAATTCATTTTCTGCCTATATGGTTGAGGGCTTTCTCACACCCTTGCCTGAATGGCTGCTGGGGACACTTTGACCAGGCTCAGAAGTGTGAATGTGACGTAGTTATCGCCACTGTAAATTTAAGAGAAAATATTTTCAAGAATCCTGTTTGCAGAGAAGAGGGATAGAAATACACCTACAAAAAAGTGTAAAGTGTACTGGTGTTGACACTATGGCTAAGCTAATTCCATCCACCCGTAAACATCTAATTTAAGGTAGTTCATAGGGAGTTTTGAGAGCCTGTGGAGGAAGAGGTCCTCCAGAGTGCAATCCATTTTGAACAAAACTAGGACCCTAAGGTGAGCCATTGCTTCTGGGAGGAGCCTGTATCAATCCAGTGACTAGAGGGTGCTCTTGGGTACTGTTCAATGGGACAAATTTCTACCTTTAGGATGTGTCTGTGTAACCACACAAGCATGGGTTTGAGTTCATTTCCAAGTTCAAACTCACCTGCCAGCTCCCCGATTAGCAGTGAGTCTCGAGGACAGTTCTCAGCCCTGGTTTTTGCTCTGAGAGCTCTCTGGAAGGGAGCAAGCCAGGCTGGCTTGGGGTATCCAGTCAGGCAGAAGCACCCATCCATGTCTCCCACACTGCATGAGCTCACATGCACGCCATGATCCAGTCCCCTCCCAGGTGATATGGCCATGATCTTTTTCTACATACAGTGGGGCGTTTTGAAAAAAAAACTGTCACCAGGCTACCATCCAGCAACCCAGTAGCACCCTGGCAATGTGGTTTCATATGCCCTTACAAGAAACATAGCCTTGAAATATCTCCTGACCTCTTGACAATATAAACTGAACCTGGAACTTTGGTTTTGGGTGTTCCACCAATCATCTCCACATAAGTCCATGTAATTACACATTACACTGCCCGTATTATATTTGCTGGAAAGAGGAGTTTGGCCTTTTTCTTCCCCTCTCCTGAAGCAGAAGCAGTTGAAGAAAGTGGACTGAGTGAGCAGGAACCCACAGCTTGGTGCAAGACACTGTCTGAAAGAAAACAGATGTCTTTCCATCTGTCCTCAGGTGGTAAGATATCTGGCACAAGTACTGGTGCAACACACAGGACAGACAGGAGCGTTTCGATTTTGCCTTTGAGCGTTTGGGCTGCTATTTGTCTGGGAGGTGCCTTTTGCAAACTATCTTTTTTGCCTGTCTTTAACAGAAGGTGAGCTTTGGATTCCAACATACATATGCAAATTAGAGTCAAATCACTCTGCTGTATCTTTTTAGAAGGTATAGAACATTTGGAATGTTAATATTGTTTGCTGGTGTGATTTCCTTAAAGCAGCAAGGAGACACCTTGGCCGAAGGCATTGAGAAGTCACTCAATGTCACGGAGTACTCTGCTATTTTTAAAAAGCAGGGCAGATTTTATTGTTTAAATAAATATTCATTCCGAGGGTGGTGGTGGTAGGAAACAACAAATTTCATTTCGCTCTACCACTCGTGTCAAAACATCTGCATCAAACATTGGGTGCACAGTGACATAGCAAAACAAATGTAGAGCAGACATTACAGATGGATGGCTTGTTGACAGATTAGCAGATGAGTTTCCCTTATGTTTTCAAAAAACATAGCTCCCTAGACATAATGTACAAAGGGGAAAGCTGGGATTAAAGATCAGATAACAAAAAGCAAGATTTTCTTTTCAGTGTTTACTATTCAAATTCCCTGATATCAGAGAAGATATTAAGAGCAAGTAAAGAAAAAATATGTGACATCCAACTCAGGGAAGTGAAACATGGACATCTTTCAGGGCTAAAGCTGCAATTAGAGCTGGGTGAAATGTTTTGGTCTTTCAATTTATGTGCAGAGAGAACATAGATTTGTGTTACTGAATCTGCTGGCAAAATTTGTGTTGAGTTCATCAAATTATTTTGGCTGAAAAGGAACTGATTCCTTTAAAAAATATTAAAGGTTGTTTTCTAAATAAATTGCTTTTTTGTTTCCAAAATGGTATTTTGTTTATAAATATACCTAACAAAATACAGGAATCCAATTGCTCTTTAACATTAATCATGTTTGAACCAAAAGAAAATTATTTTGTTCTTTTTTTTTCTTTGCCATTGTTTCTTGCCAAGGAACTGGGGAACAGATTATTTGCACGAATCCAGATACAATATGAGCTGTGGATTAATTTTTAAGTAGCTCTGCTAATTCAGGCATGTTTTAATAAAACAATTGAAATTTTTCCCCTGACTCGGAGAGCAGATATGTGGCTGGGCTAACTCTACTGTCCTTTCCAGTTTGCTAAAAACTTACCAGCAAAGTACCAATGTTGATTGTCTTAACCATTTTGGTGCTGCCTTCTAGAGCAGACATATAAGTTTTGAGTGCTGTGTTGAAAGCGGGCTCCTGTATGAAGTGGGGACTTGGGGTGAGATGATTGCAGTGGCCTGCAAAGATGTGCCTCATGCTGCATGGTGTGCAATGGTGCGCACTGCATCCCATTGGATCCATCAGACACCAGTGCTGCTGAATGTGTGTGTGTGCTTTGCCTGGGGAAGACTGGATAGTGTCACCCATCAACAGGTTGAATCACTTGAAGTGGTGTCTAGCAGTCTCTGAGAAGGACACTGCAGAGAAGGACACAATTTCAACAAACATTTATCGTTCTGCTCTCTTACATGCAGTTTGAATGAGTGAGGAGAAAGGAGGAGGAAGAAGAAGGCATCTCCACGGTAATGTCCTGGTGCTTTTCTGGCTAACGTCAGCCAGATTGCATGGGGAAAGCCTTCTGAGAAGTGCCTTGGGAGAAAACACAGTGTAAGCCTCTCCTGCAATATACCCCAGCTCTGGGGATATAACCTGGGCAAACTCTAGAGTTGATCCTTTGCAGTGTGTGAGCACTGCTGGTAGCAGGAAATCCCCAGTCCTCTGTGGTAGCATAAAAATGAAATTAATGGCCAGCCCTTGCATAGCTCTGTGAGGGGTTGGAGACCTCTTCCTTTTCATTCAGTTATCCATACATGGACAGCCCTAAACTAGCTGGTGGGTTTTACAAAACCTAATATGAATGGAATTATTTTCATGTATTGCTTTCTTTTTTTCCAAACTTTCCTTTTATTACATGCTGACAGAAAAATCCAATATATAATCCACTGACAGCCAGCGAGCGCCAGAGCCCGAGAAGTCATCTCACAAAGAAGGATATGCAATTTTGTATTTCCATCAAGCGTGCTGGAATAATAAGTCAGCTGCCACAAACCTTGGAGAGCTGGCTGGGATTGGACCTCCTACAGCAAATTGTAATTAAGATTGTAGAAATTTCCCTTTTCAGGACTTGGTTTGCAGAATAGAAGGTCTCAATATATTTTATAAGCTTCCAGTTTAGGCCACTGTGTAAGGCACACTGGGTTAATGACAGGGGTAGGATTACCTCCTTTCTTACCTTCAGTGGAGGATGTAGACGGTCCCACCACAGCTCTCTATTTGCAGGAAAGGTTCAGAGTGTCTCCTGAGGAACTGGGCATTACAACCTTTATCCAAGTCTGTCAGAGCAAAGTGTGCCAGCTGCTTTCCTAGAGCATGATATGCTGGTCACCTTCTAGCAAATTTTAGTTGCTTACCTGCAATACATACATCAGGTTGCACCAAGGTCCATCTGTGGTTGGTGAGAGGAGGTAGGTCCCTTCAGAAGTCAAGACAGCCTGCCAGTGACCCAAACTGAGCTCCAGAGGAGCTCCCTCAACTTTGCTAGCTGTAAAGGGAATGCAGGTCCCTGTACTTCTGCCAAACTCTGATGCCACAGGATTTGGAGGCACTTTTTGCATTTAAATGTTTGGCTATTAAACGTGAGGCTATTTGAAACTAAACCACAGATCTTTTAAGTAAAGGTGATTTAATTTTGACAGCCAAAAGGGCTGCAATTTATTTCTGGGATCCCCTTCCCCTTGTGAGCTGCAGTGGCATGGCCAGAGGGACCCTCAGCCCAGGCTGCTCTGCCTGTCTGTCAGGAGCAGGCAGCAGTCCCATGTCCCTGCTGGCAGTGCCAGATCTGAGAGCTGGGGAGGCAGAGGGGACATTTGGCTGTGCCTGTTGTCCAAATAGCCATCCTTTATCTCCTCTGTGGAAAAGATCACGGGCTCACCTGATTAGCAACATCTGGCCTACGGGCTACCAGCTGAGCCACATTGAAAAGGTCATAACTTAAAAGTTTTTCAGGACAGATATATACTTGTTGGACGGACCTGTGCATCTCCATATTTACAATCTATCCAGCGTTTACTGGTAGAGGAGCTTTCAACATTTAACTTTCAGCATTTCAACCCAAATCGTAAACTTGTTTTATGAGAGAATGCAAAAATGCCAGTCCCGCTTTTTTCTCTTTCAAACTTCACAAAACAAATGAGAGAGTTACAGAGTAAGAGGGGGTTAAATAAAATACTTGGCTTTAAAACATTATAAAAAACCCCCAACATTTAAGGAGACGGAGGGCCAAGCAGTAATCTTATTTCCAGCAGAGCAGAGCAAAGCTGGCTTCAGCAGAGTTGGAGCCCACCTGAGCTCTGCAGCTGTGTGTGAAGCTGTAGCATGGGAACATGCAGCCTGGGGGCTCTCTCAAATGCTGTCAGTGCCAGAGAAGCTGCCTCAGATGCCATATTGACCGTATTCATTGAGGATATCCACACCAGGAGCGAGGGCAGCCTGCACTGTCCACCTTGGCAAAGGTTGCTTGGCTGCATTGACAAATCCTTCCTGCACACTCCTCTCCAGTGCAAGGAGCCAGTGAACACTGTGGGACCCAGGGTCAGGCCCACCTTTCAGGTTTCCTGCTCTTTCAAGTAGTTTTTGCTTTGTCCGAGTTCCTCACCATTGCCAGGGAGCGGCACCGCCATCACCGTTCGCCGAACAAGCGGTGAAGCGGGGCCTGTCACACCTCTGTGCTCACAGCCTGGAAATAGAACGAGCTCACACCACTCCCACACAAGCACGCATTACACAGTCAAACCAAAATATCTGTACTTTCCAGGATGACTCCGATGATTTTTAATGTCGCTGACTCTAAAATCATGTGCTTTGCTATCACCTCAGGACAACACCCAGCTCATGTGGAGCTGGCACAGCTACCTGGTATGGTTTTGTGTCAGCCACGCCATGTGAACTTATGGGTAGCTCAGTTTGCTTATGATGTCTGGGAACAGCTTGCCGTGGTCACTGTGGGCCACATGGCTTTTCCACACCTTTGCCTCTAATGAATGTAAAGTTGTGCCCGCATCTCCTTGCTGCATCCCGCTGTGCCGGTGACCTAAAGTGAGAAGGGACTACTCCCAAGAGCTTCTATTGCAGGAACTCAACTGTGTATCACACAATTTTCCCCACAACTTACTGCCAGTATTCTCTGTCTTGAAGCTCAACTTGAATTAAGACATATGGCTCTAAAAATCTCCAAAACCAGAGAACCTCAGCAGCGGTGTAGGAAGGAGATTTCATTACCTGTCCCCATTAGTCAACCAGGAGCTTTCCTGTGATTAAAACCTACTCAGGAACTGCTGCAAACAAAAGAGGTAAATAGTTCTCAGCATTCCTCATTGCTCCGAAGGAGTTAACCTCTGCACAACAGCCCCGATCCAGTTCTTCTGGCATTATCCCATTAGCTTAAGTCATTGCTGATGACTTCACCCTCCTGGTGACATCAGCCTCTAATCTCGTGAAGGTGAATTCATGTGAGAATGTTTCAAAACAATTACTCCCTGAATTGTAGGCCATTTCAATTGATATATGGATGCAACATTCACTTTTGCAGATTGTAGCTTCTCTCATGCAGTGTGTGTACACATTTTCCATACTGTCATTTCAGAATGTGTGCTATGTCACAAACTGGCACTGCCTGAGATCAGTAGAGAGAACATGCTTGTTTTAAATGCAAAAGTAAAAGAAACAAGCAAAAAGCAACCCACCAATATTACTATTTTTATACCTATGGTTAGGACTTCTCTACAGTCATATATGTGGTTTGCCTGATTCCCTCTGGATGCTATTTCCCTCTCTGTCTCTGCTGGAATATTCCTTCTGCCTTGGCTAGGCTGTGTCATTGCTTAGGAGTGCTCTGGTCATTTCAGATTCTCTTGTCTTTTCCCATACATGGGGAAAAATGTAGCCAGATAAATACCCAGGATGGTTACTTAATAAATCACAATTTTTAATAATATTAGATATCTTTTTCTCACTCCAAACCAGATTAAATATAGTCATAAGCGCATAAAAAAGATAGATTGGGTCTTAAAATATTTTCTCTTTTTCTCTTTCCTCTGAAGAAGTGACTCAGAGGAACGCATAGACACAGACGGCACTTTTAAGAAGTGGTTTTAATAAGAGGAGACAAGTCATCATCCCAGCTGTGCAATCCTTGCTGAAGTCAAAGGGGCTGAAAAGAAAGGCCCCATTTGTCCTGAAAAGCAGCACACACATGTATACCAAAGGAGGATAGCGATGTATTTAGACTAGAAGTTCCCCAGACCTAGACGAGACATTCCTCTGTTTGCTTAACTTCATTGTTCTTCCCTTCTCTCATCACTTGTCCTCAGCTGACTGCAGCAGCCCCCGTGGAGCACTGCAGCGGCATTCACCACCTTAAAACCAAGGAAAAGAAAATTCCCCCACCCCCAAAACCTCTCGTGCTTCCAACTGCTGGTCGAAAACTTCTCTTAGCTGCCCCATGTGTGAGCCTGGCTGCAGCCAGGGAGGGGGACAGGGCATAGGGCAGCACTGGAGGAAGGAGGATGCAGATGCTCTGCTCTCTGTCCGCCGTATTGTGAAAAGACTTCTTAATGTGACTAATAGCTCTTGGCATCAAACTGTGGATCCTGAAGTGCAGAGCTGGCATGTCCATGCGCTAATGTTTAAAGTAATGTGTCAGAAAAGTTTTATAGTAGCAGCACAGTATTGTTGGGGGAGAAGAAGCCTGTTTAAATAAAGCCAATAAAATTCTACTATCATCACTTTTCTCTCTTTATTGTTGAGAGGGTGGAAATGACTAAAGTTTTTATTTGGTGCTAGCAGGGTGATGCTAGAATTTTTTCCACATTTGGAAGTGGACAAGGTAGTGATAAAAAATCATAAAAAAAGCAAACAACTTGTCCTCAGCTCCTGGATGCTCCAGAGGGGCTTAGCCAAAGAGACAGCAAACCTACTGTAGGCACCCAGAAAGAGATTTTTTTCTCCTTACAGAATAAACCCTGTTGTGCTATTCTTTTAGGAAGGAAATTGAGTCTCTGGATCTTGCAAATGTTTTGCTCATTGTAGTGGCCTGTATGTTTCCTGAATATCCAGATCTGATTTAGATTAGGGCCATTGGTGNTTGTATAGTGTTAGTCCAAGGCCCAAGCCCTGTTAGCAATTACATGTGTATAAGCTCTAAGAGAGGGGCTGCATCTGCCTTAGCTATAGTTAAAGTTGTCCAGCTCTTCATCCTTTTCCTCTGCCCTTTCCTCCCCTTTCACAGGGAAAGGAAACAAGAGAAACAAACAAAGAAGAGTCTCCCCAAACTGCCCTCTGTTATTGAAACTTGTACTAGGGTTAGATAAAGTGTTTAAAGTTTAACTCAAGAGAAAGAATAGGCAGGAAAAATGGGACCAGTGAGCGTTGCTTGAAGTGCAATTATTGTGGTTGACCTTTGTGTGGGTATGTAATGAAGCAGAAAAAGCAGAAAAGCTAAAGGTGAAAGCAAAATAGCCTTTCCTGTGTAAAACTCCAGCAGAAATGGCAGCTTCCCCACTCTACCAAACTCTTAATAACTGCTCCCAAAATGCCTGGTACCTCAATTTTTTTTCTCTCTAAACCCACCACAATAATCTGTCTCAAAAGCAGTGCTGAAGGCTTGGTTTGGGCCAAACTGTGGTGGTGCAATATTTTCAGCATCAAAAGTGGTTTGGGGATGGGGGTGGAGTGGTTTGGCAGAGGTAATGCATGGCTCTGTATGCCAGGCATCTCTGGGCTGTGACCTGCTCCCATGTGGATGCTCTGGCTGCTCCACCATAGAGAAAGCAATGGGCTGGTGGAGCTGCTGGAGGGCTGTGCTGGTGGGCCAGCCATTCTCAACCTCTATATCCCGATAATTCTTGTCTTTTCTTGTCTACGTCCCTTCCAACCTAGACAATTCTATGATTCTATGATTCTCCTGTATGGGAGAACATCTCGCATCCAGTTTTCCTTCTCTGCCTGCTGCTTCACTGCTTCGTAGGGCTTATGAGATGCAAGGGAGTAAATGCCACAGCCCTTGTAGTGTGCCTCCCAGTTCTGAAGATAGTATCCTCTGTGATTTACTTTAGTGTTGACCATGTGGCTACCAGATTGTGTTCCCTATTTTCATCTTACAGAAAACACCATTGTTTTCACCAAAAAAAAAAAGAAAGAAGCAAAAGACCCACTCTGTACAGCAGGTTGTGGTTTGTTCTTACTGTTTACTAGTTGGGCAAAAATCATTTGACTTTAAAAATCCACCTTCTTTTCCAACCATGTACTAGGTCTATGTACATGTTAAGATGCAGCACTCTCTGATGACACAACACGCATAGCACTATTGTCTCCTAAGACTTCACTCTCATCACCGCATGATGAAAACAATAAATTTCCCTTGAAATCCCTTTCCAAATCATACATATGGCACCTCATGGAAACACATAAATAGCTGCATATGATAAACAAAGCTGCCACAGCTCCTTGCATGTCAGTGAGCAATGTCTTTTTGTGTAAGGCTGGAAAAATATTGAAACCTAGTGCCCCAATCAGACCTAAGAGGTCTTTTCCAAAGAAACCTAACTTTTGCAGAGCTCACCGGCATTGCTGGAATCTGGTAGTGCCCAAGGACACCAACCCAGAATGGTGAGGACTAATGACCCCTTGGTGAAATTGGAATGAGCAGAAAATGCTTACAGAAAAGTAAGAACCGGTCCAAGAAGAAGTAGGCGCAAATTTAAAATCTAAAGTTTAAATTTAATCCTTTTCTGCCACTGAAAGTCACAGACTTGTGTATTTTTCTATCAAATCTCCATTAAGGATTGTACTATAGTTTCTAGACTTGATTTATTCTGTTGTGGCTCTGGACCCAAATGTGAAGCAAGTATTTCCTGAGGATTCGTTTGATCCTACACTAAATGAGGATGCTGTGGTAGAACAGTTATTGCTATTGCAGTGATGTATAAGGACGAATTACATTTTTTGTCCTTTTAGGGAAAGTTTCTGTTTCTTTTGAAGCTATCTTTAGAATCATAGAATCATAGAATTGTCTAGGTTGGAAGGGATCTTTGAGATCATCTAGTCCAACCATAGAATCATAGAATCATAGAATCATAGAATCATGATAAAAAAACTGATAAAACCTGATAAAAAACAACCCATCATTAAACCATGTCACTGAGCACTATGTCAACCCGCTTTTTGAATACCTCCAGGGATGGTGCCTCAACTACTTCCCTGGGCAGCCCATTCCAATGCTTGATAACCCTTTCAAAGTTTTTCCTGATATCCAATCTGAACCTCCCCTGGCACAACTTGAGGCCAATTCCCTCTTGTCCCACCACTTCTTACTTGGGAGAAGAGACCAACCACCACCTCTGTACAGCCTCCTTTCAGGTAGTTGTAGAGAGTGATAAGGTCTCCCCTCAGCCTTGTCTTCTTCAAGCTAAACAATCCCAGCTCCCTCAGCCTGTCCTCATAAGGCTTACTCTCCAGACACCTCACTAGCTTCATTGCCCTTCTCTGGACCCACTCCTCAATCTGTTTTTTTTGTGGTAAAGGGCCCAAAATTTTACACAGTACTCAAGGTGGGGCCTCACCAGTGCCAAGTAGAGGGAGACAATCATCTCTCAAGTCCTACTCAGCACACTGCTCCTGATGCAGGCCAGGATGCTGTTGGTTTTCTTGGCCACCTGAGCACACTGCTGGCTCACATTCAAACAGCTGTTGACCAACACCCCCAGGTCCTTTTGTGCCAGGCAGCTCTCCAGCCACTCTACCCCAAGGCTGTAGCACTGCATGGGGTTGCTGTGACCCAAGTGCAGGACGTGGCACTTGGCCTTATTGAACCTCATCCCATTGGCCTTGGCCCATTGATCCAGCCTGTCCAGACCTCTCTGCAAAGCCTTTCTACCCTCAAGCAGGTCAACACTTCCACCTGCAAACTTACTGAGGGTGTACTCAATCCCCTCATCCAGATCATTGATAAAGATGACAATAGTGCTATGCGTGTTGTGGCATAGGAGAGTGCTGCATCTCTTGGAAGCCAGAGCACATTTATGGGAGCAGGGGATGAGTTTGTAGCCCCTGTCCCATTCTGTTACCTCTATTTCCCTTCTTGGGTTACTTCTGTGGCAATTTGTAGCAGCTCACCATTCTGTCTACTGTCTCCCATCACTGTTGGATCATGGCCTGATTTGTCAGAGTACAAGGTGCAGGTACTCAAGAATGAGTAGGATGGTCTCTGGATTTTGTAAGGCTGGTGAAGTTCACTATGAGCTGCAGAGCACCCTCCTTCCTTACTTCTTATACTTCTTATGTTGTCTCTTAACGGAAAGAGCCTGGCTAGAGGCTTAAAAGCTCAGGTGGACAGTGTATATTTAGGGTGAGATGTGGCAGCTGCTTTCCATGGGCAGACACACATGTATTTCAAGACCAGAACTAGAAAGTAAACCATGAGGAGTTTTTTCATTTTTAAGTAAGGCTCTTATTTTCAGGTAATAATGGAAATTCATGCAGTTGAGTAGCTACGTGCTAGGTAAAATGTCTATGGTCTAATCCAAAGCCAGTTTAAATCTACGACTCTTAAAGGGTTTTAAAGCAGTCTGCTGAAGTGCAGAACAGATAAAATATAGATAAAATATGATACTTGTATATTTTTGAAGAGGTGTGCTTTCGATACTGTGCATGAGCTCACTATTGACTAAGGGACTGTATGGAAAACCAATTAATTTCCTCTGCTTCTCTAACACAAAAATACTCTGCGAACAATGTATTCTGCTTTTCTGCTACAATGTTCAGTGAAGCTGGGGACTGTATTCATGTGCTAGAGGAACAGAGCCAAGAAAATGTATTATCTTATTTTGTAGAGCACACTTTCTCCAGGAAGAAATAAATTGAGCAGGACAGCTGCACTGGTAAAAGCGATACATACCGCTAAGTATTTTTCATATGAGGTTTTGAAAATGCTTTCTAAAGGGCAGCACCTCTTAGCTCCATTTTACAAACAGAGTATCTTGGATACAGGGGATTTGACGAAATTGCACCAATTCACATAGCGAATCAGCAGATGTAGGAACAGGCTCCCCAGTTGGTTTTTTGGGGGGCTTTTTTCATTTAGGTAGGCAAACCTGTGAGTCAAAAGGTGGTGATGATGGAGACGTCCCAACAGATTCAGCTGTTTTCTCTTTTCCTTTCTCCCCACCTTGCCTTTGCACTATGGGGGAGCCACGGGGACAGGCCCTTTCTTCCTACCCACCTCATTCCCTGGCTGAGATGAAACAGGAGGAAAAGCAGTGGCAGAAGAGAGGCACGGCCAGAAGGGATGAATGAAAGGTCTCATATTGCACAGGAGCCTTCTCTACCCATGCTGCCTCTGTTTTGATATATTAATTTTTTGGGAGATACACATAGCCACAGTGAAACTTTTTAGGTTTCTGATGCTGCCCAGATAGCCGCATTCTGCTGCATAAGGACCAGATGCTCTTCCCTCCTGTCCATGCACCAGGACTGGATCTAAGACCTGCGTATGATTAGGCAATAGTTTTAATTCGAGTGAAATGCTCCTGCTGTTGCTTTCCTAGCAACCCCGTCTTGTGCCCCTCACAAGTTGCCCTGGCAATAGCCCTGGAAATTCAAATCCTTCATATTTCCCCCTGGAAGACATATTACTGGCTAGCAGGAACTTTCTTCATTTCTGCATTAAGTCAGCTTGAGCTTCATTAGGACAAGAACTGAAGAAATATCGCAGAGAGATCATCCTAGAGATTATAGGGATAGTACAATGGTCCACCACTTACAAAAAATATAGTGCTAGTGATGGGAAAGGATTTACTATGTGGATTTTGCTCTTCTGTTGGGAATGACACTAGGAAATCCCAATCTCCTTCCCATAAAGATTGCAGATAAGATATTAGATGGCATTTCACTGTCATTTATGAGTGATATGGGTAGGAGGGAAAGGAAGGAAGGCGATTAGCTAAAGCCCTGAAAGTGTAAGGCTGGCTGAGAGCCCCAGCTGTGTCCTGTACCCACTTCAACCCAAGGCAGTGGAACTCTGGAGAGGACTGTCAAGCTGTTAAGAAACAGCCTTCCCACAGAGCAGAAGAGACAGAGATGGAGCAGGGTCTGAATATCATACCAAATATGTCCAAATATTTGAAATAAACTCAAACAATCAGTGGCTGCTTAGCCATACCTTTTACATTCAACCCACAACAATTTGTGTAGACTGAACTCTGATTTATATAGAGGAAGAAAATAAATTTTGAGAAGTCAAGCTTGATATTTTTTTAGGGCTGCTACATTTTCCTTATTTCTTTATAAGGATTGATTAATGGCTTTTCATTGTTGAATGTCAATGAACATTGAACTGGTGCTCAGCACACCACAAGAATACCAATGAAAAGACAAAGAACAGAATACATGCATATATATTTCAGATGTGTTGGATGCCTTCTCCAAAGTTTTACTGAACTCTACAAGTTCTTTTCCATACTTCACTCTTATACGTTATTTCTATGAAATAACTGCAGAGATGGAAAGAGCACTAAGGCAAACTTTTAAGACCCTGATATTGTATCTCACTGGGTCATTGCTTTGTGTATTCACATGTGAAAACATTTGCTAAAATATTGACCTGTAGGACCTCAAGCCAGGCATCATAGTCTTTTCTAGAGGTGCGAAATAGCTGCAGAGCTCACTGACTGCATTGGAGAATTGAAGTCCTCAAAACTTGTCAGAATCATGTCATTATCTGGAGCTATCTTGGGAAGCATTGCTTTGGTCATGTTTGACCAAAACAGAAGCTAGGAAAACAACATGGCTTACAGGTAAACCAAAACCATAGCTTTATTAATCCAAAGGGAGAACTAGAACTACTACTAATTATGAGGCTGAACTGGGACTCAACAGAAAAAAAGATAAAAGAAAAAGCCAAGTAGGACCTAAATTAAGGTTAAAAAATCCCACAACCGAAGTGCTTCTTTACAAAGGTGTCATTGCCACTGTGCCTTTCTATCTCTGGGAATGACACATCATGTTATCACCTGCACCACAGATATGGTATGGTATGGTATGGTATGGTATGGTATGGTATGGTATGGTATGGTATGGTATGGTATGGTATGGTATGGTATGGTAAGGAATGGTATGGTATGGTATGGTATGGTATGGTAAGGATTCAAACTAATGGTGCTGTGATATGAGACTGGGGAAATATGGCAAAAAGCAACTCAACATTTTTATTTAAACCAAGGAAGACACACAGCAGCCTTGAGCTTCCTCAGCCTACAGTCGTGTTCCTTTTACAAGCAAACCAGACTTCCTGATCCAACTGTCCCTTTGGTAATTCATGTAACCGATCCTTTCCAAGTGGCGTCATCTACGAGCAAGGGCAAGAGGAGCCAGTTGTCACATTCATTTACCCTGTTAATTGCAATAGCTATTGGTGACTGAGAAGGCAGTAAGCAAATTCTCTGAAGACCGAGTAAGCACGCTTGGATTCTGGAGCCAAGTCACATTTTGTAGATTTTGCAGAGATTACGCCCAATCTCCTGCTCATCACCATCACGTTTTACTCTGTTCCCAGGGTGGGGAGGAATATTCCTCTTGTCAAAAAGTGAGCGCTGTTGGTGGAGAACGGGAAGCCTTTTGTGCCCCTGTGACTGTACGGATCAAGGTGAAACATGTTAATGCATTGCTCCACGAGTAGCAGAGATGGCAGACTTCTCCCAGCCCGCCCTTGGGAAAATCAAGACTTCAAAGCTGCTGATCCCAAGCACGTGATAAGAGCAGGTGAAACCTGAAACATGAGAATTAATTGTGACTGTTACCCTGATGTGGAGATTCAAATATCATGAACATGCTCAGGCTCCAGAAGGGATGGGCGAGAGAAAAGCTCAGGTCGGTAGGTCCAGAATAGGCTGTCATGGCCACTGCAGTACCTTCACACAGAGATTGGAGACTTTTTCCATAAAACTGAAATGAAGCATATGTACCTGTTTCCTAAAAATGATATAGAATCATAGAATCATTCAGGTTGGAAAAGACCAAGTCCAACCATCAGCCCCGCTCTACAAAGTTCTCCCCTACACCAGATCCCTCAACACCATATCTAATCTACTCTAAAAGACAGTCAGGAATGGCAACTCAACCACCTCCCTGGGCAGCTGATTCCAGTGACTGACCACTCTTGCCGTGAAAAATTGCTAATATTCAGCCTAACCCTACCCTGCTGCAGCTTGAAGCCACTCCCTCTTGTTCTGTTGCTAATTACCTGTGAGAAGAGACCAGCACCAACCTCTCTACAATGTCCTTTCAAGCAGTTGTAGAGAGTGATGAGGTCTCCCCTCAGCCTCCTCTTCCTCAAACTAACCAGTCCCAGCTCTGAGTCTCTGAGTCTCAGTTAAAGGCTCTAAATGGCAGTGAGGTCATGACCTCTAAGGATTGTGTGACAATATCTGTTACATTACAAAATTTAGCATTTACCAATTCAAATTGTTAAACTAGGAACTTGATTTTGAGATGCCTGTCATAAGTGTTGGTTCACTTCTGTAACAGACATAGGTATATTTGGGATAACAGGAGTGAGCATCCCATTCTGGAGACAAAGGCTTAATGATCAATTTTGAGAGAGAGGTCTGTGATTCCTTCTAAAGGAAAAATTCAGTGCATTAATTCTGTATCACACAAATTTATTATTTTGAACCACTGCAAAGTGGATGAGATGTTTGAGTCGCACGTCTCCCGGTTAGCCGATTTTTGATCAAAATCTTAAAAAATGAAGGCTGAGCACACCTGTGGCTAAGGTGACACTGATGTAGAAGTGAAGAAAATGTGGAGTTACTCACTAGAAAATGGGATTTCAAGGCCGAGAGAAGGTTTTAAAAGCTAAAAAGAACATAAACAGTTAAAGAAGGAGCTCTTTCTGCAAGAGCAGAGTTTTTAATATGTCATTTGATTCTTGAAAACTCACTGAGTTTGTAAGTATGCTAACATGCTGGAATTTCAATGCTTTTTTGATTTTACTAATAAAGTGTGTTAAATGTATATCCTGTTGTTCCTACTGTGTAAGCATATGCTGCTTTCTATGGTAGCTTTGTTAACTTTCATGTGGCTGTTTTGAAGTATTCATTACATTGAAGACCGAAATATTTAGTGGATCAGTTTTTATCTAACACTCATCAACTTCTCTAATAAAATGTGGTGATGTTCTGCTTGGATTTCTAGCAAGTTGTTAGGGTTCGGTTATATTTGGGCAAATTTGAGACTAGGAAACAATCTATGTGTGTATCTAACGTCTGTTTTGAAGGAGCGCTGTTCAGAAAGTGGTATTTTATGGTGGTTCCTAAAAGTGAAGGATGCTGATTTCAGCAAGAAACAAACGCATTTCAGACTGGGCTGTTTGAGCCATGCCCAGCAGCTCTTCAAGAGGAAACACTTTACAGCGCAGACCATTTCTGAGTCTGTTAAGAGTGTAATGTAGGTGTTTTCCGTGTGGCTAGTGGATGCTATGGTTGCACCCAAAGTAACGGAAGGGCTATGTGAGGAGATGAGGTAAACATGGTTTTATGCTGCCCATTGCTTTTCCTGTGCTCTGTGGTTTCCTAAAGAAAGATTAGGTTGTTAAATTGTATTTAGCTGTGGTGACACATCCCACCTGCCTCCTGTATCCTACAAATATTCCTAATAGAATATGGAATGTGGCACAGAAGATGGATGGCTTCTAGTGTCGCTTGCACTGTATTTATAGGGTTGGGCTTTTTTAAGCCACCAGTACAGTGAAAGAGCCAAGGAAAGGCTGAGAATCTGGAAAACAGGGAAATATTTTTTTAAATTGTGATCAATGTGAGTGCTTAGCACCATTACTACTGTAATAATTATAAAAATTAATTAAAATGAGCAAAAGTGAAATTAAAAGGAAATTGAATTGCACTCACTTCTCATATTGTAATGTCTAATTTGCCCATTAGTGTAATAACTCATACAAAATGCTGTTGCAGACAGCTCAAGTGGTTCGTTAGAGCACTGAGCTGGATTTTTCTCACGTATCATCAGCTAATGCTAAAAGCAGAATACCTATCAGTGCTGGTCGACGTTTCACAATGGCAACCACTGCCAGGATGTCAGTATTTCAGTGAAATCATTCATTTGAAAACATCAGTTTTCTATATGTGCTTCCTACTTATTATTTTTTTAGAAGGCCAAAGCACATTGCCCTTGATGTCCCTAATTCTATCAGGGCTTAATCTTTCCTAAGCCAATCCCTGGCTGCTCAAACAATTTCCCTGTATTTCTCCCAGGCTACCTGTCTTTACTACCACCCTCTGTAGGCTCTCTTTTTGAGTTTGAGTTTGTCTAGGAGATCCTTGCTTATCTATGTAGGCCTTCAGTGTTTTTGCCTGACTTCCTCTATGTCACGATGCGTCGCTCTTGAACTTGGAGGAGGTGATCCTTGACTATTAATCAACTTTCATGGGCCCCTCTTCCCTCCAGGACTTTATCCCAAGATACTCTACCAAGCAGATCATCTATCATGGGGAGAAGGAAGTTATCATCAATGCATTCCAGGAACATCCTGGATTGCTTATGCCCACTGTGTTGTCCCTCCAACAGATATTTGGGTAATTAAAGTCCCCAAGGGGACTAGGGCTTGTGAACATGAGGCTGCTCCTATTTGTCTATAGAGGGCCTTGTCCACTTGGTCTTCCTGGTCAGGTGACCTGTGGCAGACCCCAACTGTAACATCACCTATCACTTCCCTCCCTTTAAGTTTGACCCATAAACTCTTGGCAAGCTCCTCACCTCCCATGCCTGTTCTTCCTAAAAAGCCTGCATCCTTCCATTCCAACACTCCAGTCATAGGAGTGATCCCACCACATCTCCTTGATGCCAATAAGATCATAGCCCTGCAGCTATTTGCATGTTTCTAACTCCTTTATTCCCCATGCTATGTGTGTTTGCATAGAGGCATTTAAGTAGGGCCCCAATTAAGCTCTCTTACTGGATGCAGTGTCTGGAATTCATTTGGGCTATACCTCAGGTGTTCCCCCACTGACTTGTGATCCGTTTCAAGTCTCTGAGCATGTATGACTGGCACTGGCATCAAACTGGTAGGAGTGGAATGGATTGAGGGCCTCCTCCCTTGGCAACTTTAAAGTAAAGACCTCTTCACCAGCTTGGCAAGCTTCTGACTGAAGATGCTCTTCTCTGACAAGTGGACATCATCAGTCCCCAGTAGACCAGGTTTCTCAAAGCAAGTTCCATGGTCTAAGTAGCCAAAACCCTGGCTATAGCAGCAGTCCTGTAGCCATTTGTTGATTTGCAAGATTTTGTCCCTACTGTTCCCTTTGACCAGGAGGATTCATGAAAAAACTAGCTACGGCCCAGAGTCCCTTACCCTTGATATTTCTTAGGCTACTCCTGTCTGTGTTGCTGGTGCCCACATGCAGCAGATAATAGTCAGAGGTTTGTATGAGGGTTGGCAGTCTCTTAGTGACATCCCTGATATGAGCTCTGGTTAAGCCGCACACCTTTCTAGAGTGTCACCTACCACCTATCACCATCACCTTTTCTTAATTGCACTGGCTGTTATACGAAGAGCAAATCAGGCCGCCTTACTCAGCTCCAACATCTCTCCTGGTGTCACTGGTCTTTCCTCTTCAGTCTGCAGAGCGGTGAAGTGGTACTGCTGTACTTTGGGTTAGCTGTACTCATTTTTCTCTAAATAATTTGTCATTATATTCTGAATTAGTTCTATCCAAGTTGAAAAATGAGGGAAGAACCTACTCCTATATTTCCTTTTCTTATCAGCAAGTGCAAAGTCTGCCCTGTATGGGAAATGCAGCATAATAAGGGAATTCAGATTGCAGAAGAGGAAAGAGTCACAGGAGACCTGTACCATGGCTCCCACAAAACACTACCACGGCATATTTTTTCCAGGTTTTAGTTAAACTTTGTTTTAGCATTTGCATTTTCACAAGGGGAAAAATGAATCATTCCTGTACCGCTATTGCTATAAATACTGGCTTTTAGATTTGACCAGGAGTCTGGATCCCTACTGGTTTCAAAGCCAATAAATATGTGAGCTGTATGAATTTTACCATGGAATATTTCAAATTTTTTCTGCTCTGTTCTATGTTTTTAAAAAGGGACTGTTACAAAGACTGAAAGCACAGCTCCATGGTTCTCAATGGAGTTGGAATATCACAAAGGAATCTTCCCCCTAAATCCTAGAAAGCTGAGGCAGGGATACTGAAGAGACTTATCTTCATAATTTGTATCTCAGTTCTCCAAGCTGACACTCTTCTTCCTATACAGCCTGGTTTTTCTACTTGGAAGGAGGCTAAGATTTAGGATGCCCCTCTACATCTGTTTTCTTTATCCCTGAGTCCCTTCACGCGATGTTTCCATATAATTGCTTAATATGTATCCCCTGCCTATGGCTCTGACTGTTAAATCATCACTTTTATTCCAAGGATATGCTTTCTTTAAATACTGGGTGTAAAACACTTCTCCACCCATTCCCTGTAATTCTTCAGCTCTGCTGCTGGTGCCAGTCTTGACGGTCTCTTCATTACCTGCTTTGTGTGCTGTCTCTGCCTCTTTCTAGGCTGTCCCTTAGGAATGGAGTAATTTCCAACACTTTCTTTCTTTTTTTTTTTTAAGAAGACTACGTCTGTTTTAACTGCACACTAAAATCCCACTCCTTCTGCCAGGCCCGTGGCATACTCAAAAGCACAGATGGTGGGTTGCCCTTTTTTTGTGTCTGTCCTGCAGGGGAGGAAGGTGGAAAGAGAGGGCTTTTCTTTAGGCTGGGCTTTGGCACAGCAGCGGGTATGCAGTCAAAGATGACAAACAGCAGACAGGGAAGGGTATTTAGATGATATTCAGCAAACCTGGTTTCACTCCTTGGCTCAGTTTCCAGTACAACAGGTATGAAATTTTCCTTCCTTGCTAAGGTGTTGTGAGAGCAAAGCCATGCTAATAATTGTGGGTTGCTGTTGGCTGTGGGGTGAGGGGCAGACAGTGGTTTTCCAGCTCTGTGTTTCAAACGGCAGTAGAATAAAGCTGAGTGTTGGGTTTGGGTCCTATCCTGGGAGGAATGGATGGGGGAAGCGGCTCACTGCAATGATGGACCACGTGGTTTGGTGCTCCTTTGAAGATGTTCAGGTGCCTCCATGGTGTAAGAATGTGGAAAGGTCAGAAAAGTGGTTGGCAAGCTTAGCTCTCCTGCTGTTAATCCGTTTCTAAACTTCAGTCTCCACAAGAATTTGCATCCACACGCAAAATGGGAAACTGAAGAACATTTTGGGTTTGTGTGTTACAAGATACATATTGTTTTTGGAAGTTCAAGGGAAGGCTTAATTAATTTTTGTTAGGAGGAAAAAGTCCCCTTATTAAATTCTAATTGCAATGTTTAAGATTTTATAAACTGTGTTAGAAATAAGGGAAAAAAAACCCCTCAATAAATAATGACAGATGTAGCTCTGTAGACTTCAGACTATTCCAAAGCCTTCAATGGGACAAACATACTTTCCAGTTTCAACCACCAAATAAAGTGTTTAGAAATTAGGACATAATGGCCATTGCTTTTCTTCTCTGTAATAAAACACGCAAAAAAAGGACTTCCAATTATTGAATCCGTTATTGAACCTTAATTAGCCCTGCTCTTTGACATTTTGAAATCTATATCAACATAAATAATATTTATGGGATTTTTCTATGCAACAAATTGTTGTTTACAAAATGCAATGTAGTATGAAATCCCCTATTCTCCCAGGACCCAGACCATGTAGAGACCAGGGTTTCAATCTCAGTTGGCAATTCCATTTGAATAACTGGAACAGAGCATGGGTAATCATCACGTAAGCGTGACCAGACACAAATGGCAAAATGTTTAGCAATGTCTCGGATTTGCACTGTCTCCATGGCTTTTTTTTTGGGCTGATGGCTCTTAATGCCACTGTACAAGTGCTTGCATGGCAATACTGCTGTGCTAAATATGGAGATGGGTTTGCACATAGAGATGAGAGGAATGGACTCTATCTTAAGTTTTGTGAAGGACTGGGGTATGTTACCATTGTCTTTGCATCAAAAAGCATTCATTTTTTCAAATGGAATTCCCCTTGAATTTGTCAGACTAGCGTGCTATCCAATTAAATGAATGCATGGTCAGGATAAGTGTGTGCTACAGTTCTTGCAGTGGATGAAATTCTGCCACTGACGTCTTTCTCTGCCTCTTCTCCCATAAGAAATGCAAACAGGCAGGATCTGGTCCTGGATTGTGTTTAGTACTTCTGACTTCTGTAGGAAGTGTCTGGCTATAGACAGGATTTAGTTTGCAAATTAAATAAATCTCAAATATGTGAATTTGCCAATTCAATGGATCTTAATTGATTTAATTAATATTAATCACTAGCATCCATCTTTTGTTGGCTTTCTGGATTTTCTTCTCCTATTGTTTATTGGCCAACATCATACTATTTCCCTCTTTTTTTTTGATGCTACACAGTGCTTGTCTCTTCTCCCCAAGTAAGAAATCAAACAAAATTCCTTGCTACAGAAAGAGGGCTCTGTCTCCATCCTTCCCGTTTGAGGGTGCCATATGCCCAATTAAAGCCTTCTTTTCACCTTGATGATTATTTTTTGTTAAAGAATCAGACGCTCAGAGCATGCAGACTGAGCTAAAGAATTGAGGTTGGACCTGGACCAGCAGAAGACTCATTGTTCAAGTCATGTTGGTACAGCTTGAGCAAACACTCAAAGCAGCTGGTCAGCTCCAGATGGATTTCATCTCCAGTCAACCGTTACATGCAACCTTGCTGCCAACGTCTTACCTCTCTCTGCCCAGGCCCTCTGTCTATTACAATTTTTTTTTTTTCCCAGTAATTCTCCTTCTCATTTCCCATCTTCTTTTGAGCAGTGAGGTAGATTTTGTGGCTGTTTCCTCTTTGGCAGGTGAAATGTTTCATTTTTCTAACATACCGTCTTCTGAACAGAAGCAAAACAAGTGAGAGCAGAACTCCAAAGAGCTTCCCTTCTTTTCACCCCATTTCCCTGCTTCTTTTTTTCCAGTGGAGAAAGGCAAGCAGGAGATAAATGGAGAAAGTGGAAGAAAAAATGCAGTTTAATTTGAAAATTAAAAAAAAAAAAGAAAAAGAGAATAAAATTCTTTTGGAAATCATGACAAAAAAAAAATATTTACATTTTCCTGTATAAAACTCATCCAGTAGCATTTCAATGAAGCGACATTTCTGTCCTCAGTGAAGCTCTTATTTTAGCTTTGGAAAGTCTTTGGTTTAACTACTTTATTTTTTTTTCTTTTTTTTCGTCATCAAGTACTAAGCAGATCTGCTCTTTTTTATATCTTCTGACAGCTTTAAGCTAGCTTTTTCTGCTGGGAGTTGAGGCTGCGTGTGTGTTAGTACAGGAAACATGCTTGGGTTTGACCCTTGTGAGGCCAAGCAGCCGGTACCCGAGCAGGCAGAGGACCTTGGTACTTGGAGCAGGGGTGGCTACATGTAGACCACCCACTCCTGGACACTCTTTGGCTCCCAAACTGTGCCTGGGAACTGCTGGGGGACACTATGGCTGGCACTGGCCCAAACTGTGCCTTAATTGGGCCACTCCAGCAGCTTAACTGTAGCGATGATCTCATTTTCAGGGCCCAGGACTCTTCCCAGGCACTGCTTAACTTAGTAGTAGTATAGACACAAATGGAGAGCATTTGTGCTCTTTTGCAGGTCTGCTAACTGTCTAGGTCTTAAAAGTGAATTTTAAATTTTGAAGTTATGAGGAGTAACTTATTAGAGAGTTTTCAGAAGCAAAGCAGCCTCTTTTCAATCAGAAGTTGTGCAAACGTCAACTGGGACTCAGAAAAGTGAGAAACATGAGTCACAGACCCAGTGTGATGAACATATAGAACTGGAGCAGCTCATCCATCAAGCAATCCATGTGCTGGTTCTTGCCCTTTGGGACAATAGTCACAGATGTAATGTTACTGAAAAGCCCAGGCAACGTGGGCTTGGGCTGAGGATGTGTGCTCCAAATCATATACCTGTAAAACACTATACTATATATATATATATCCGTAGATTAGGAAAGCCCAAAGTCTGAAAATGCAGTTCATGTTCTAGCCTGCCCATTGTCTGTGGTAGAGCTCAGGACAGACTTATTTGCTCTTCCTTTGAAATAATTCTGTGGTTGTGTAACTGGTGATTAGATATCAATCAGGAGAAACCCATGCTCTCCCTGCTGGTTGTACATCACATGGCTGAATTGGGACTTGCCTGTGTTGGACTGGAGCGCAGCAGGATGCTGGGATGCTGCTCTCCAGATACTTCCACGCCAGCTGGTCATTACTGTTATCTCCAGAGCAGAACAAATACAGGTGATACTCCCAAGGATCGCAGGCAAGGAGCAAACAAGGGTCTGTTTTCACGAGGCAGCAACCCAGAACACTTATCTAAATACCTTCAGGAGTCAATAGCCATTAAAGTCCCCAGTCTCTGACATGGGCCAGAGCCAGATGTGAGCAAATTCTTCTCAAGTTACAAGTTAGTTACAGACAGAAGTTTAACAACATGGTTTCACTAGGTAATTGTGTTGTCCAAGTTAACTATTAATTAACCTCCCATCAGGTGATGTCAATCTTGCTGCACAAGAAACAGTTGCCATAATTGCCAGGGTTTTTTTTTTCTAGCTAACTTTATTGATTATGCAGTAAAAAGATAAGCACGGCAGGATTAGATTGCATTTACTGTCTGTTGAGGAAATAATTTTTATTTCTGTTATCATTCATACTTTTAAGAAGTCCTAGATCTCTGTGAAGATATTTTACTTGTATTTTTAGCAGAAATGATGATATCCCATCCTGCTGTGACAAGGCCCACATACTATTCCTTCGGGTAATCTCCGCTCTTCTTTCTCCCTCTCTTCATATTCTGTTGCGATAATATTTTGTTAAACAAGTTTTGAAATAAGATTTTACCTCCTTCTGGCAAGGACAACACCTTCTTGTTTGTTCTGTGAAGTGGCAGGCAGACTTTTCAGAGCTATAAATAGCTCATTCAATATATTCCCCTTTCTGATATAAAACATTGCTATTCCTTATATTATTATATTAATTAAGATTTGGGGAAAGGGAATAGTTTGCAGAGTTGGGTGCTTTTAATGCCAAACTCTTAAAAATATTGGATCCACAGATATTTGCTATTTTCTTTTGTCACTGGGCCTTTTCTGCAGTGCAGCTGTATAAAATAAGAACACTGTCTGTTCCTGTGTCTGCACTGGTGGCCTTTGAAGTGACCTTTTCAAAATTACAAGCTGGGGTGATCTGAATGCCATCATTAATCCAGGTTAGTCAAGAAACAGGAATATATGTCACTTTGTACATAGCATGGCCACAAAATGCTCGGACTGCCGAAGTCCTGGAATCCCAGGGCTTGTGCAGACAAGCAGGGACCAATTTTAGCGGTGCCCCCACCACCAGCACTAGCAGGTTGTTTACCAAGTTATTTTGAGAAACTCATGGGAAGTCAAGGAGCTGAGAGGGATTTTCAAAATAGATGTCTGTCACGTAGCATTCGTAGAATTTATTGTCTACCAGTTACCAGGGCCATGTCTGTGAGCCATGCTGGCAACATCAGATTTAGTGACAGAGAGATTAAGTACTTACTTTCTAATTAGTGAGAGTATTAGTTTGTTTTTATTACAGTAATGCATAGAGGTTCCAGCAGAGATTGAGGGCCTCTCTGTGATAAGCATTAGATTTATGTACAATAATAATTAAAGTTCTTGCCTCATGCTCCTATGAAGGTCATCTGAAGGATGCTGAGAGATTTCAAAACAAAAAGGCGATTATGAAATGGATCCACCTTGAGCTGTTCACCCCCCAAAGTTGCAAGATCAAGTCAAGACCACACACAGAGCTCCCCCTCTCCATGTTGTTTATGAATGGTTTACAAGGGGCTGTTCCCAGGGGATCACTACCACAGGCACTCCAATATTATACCCACTTCTAAAACGGCCTCCACAGACCTGTTATTATCAACATTTTTTCAGATGTTATAAAATAACGGCTTCACAGTGAGTTAACTACTCTCTAGCTTAGTTGGATAGGGAACAATATAATTTATGTGCTCTGAGCTTTCTCATGGATTAAATTTATCACTTGGTCAGTGGAAGTGCCCCTGTTTGACAGATGTAGGCCATTACTGAACAATTTGGCCTTCAAACCTGACTGTATTTGGAAAAGTACTTTTGGCATAGCCAACCACAATTTTAGCAATCCATAATATAACGTAATGCCTTGAGAGACCTTCCTTACGTTGACAACAATGTGGAATAGGCTACTCCTGAGAACATTTTAATAAATGAGACGGTGAGGGCATTGTCAGCAGAAAAAAATGCCAGGTTGGACTCTTCCACTGCTCTTCTCTCATTAACATGATGGTTTCTGTCATCTCATTCTGAAGATACTCAGAAATTATCACACATTAAACTAAAATTATTAAACTCATTAAACAGGTAAACTAAAAAAAAATCACCTGTTTAAGATTTTAGAAATAATGAGTCACATTGAAATAGAGTTGAGGGGTGAGAGTGCAATAGTAGGGAGGCAAGAGGACTTTGTCTGGGGTATTCCTGGTGGTGGGAGAGACAATTGCTCAGGTGTGACCTTCAGGCAGAAGTGAGTGGGTGGGGGATCTGCTCACAAGCTGACTTGCAAGAGGAGATTTTGGTAGCACAATGATTTTGAGATGGTGTTGCAATACAGAAGACTTGGCATCTACATACATATTTGTGTGTACAATGGGGATAGACAGGAGAGCCCCCACATTTGGCACAGACCCTTAGGGAGGTTAGCACTATCCAGTATACAGAATACCATGTCTGTATCACATAAGGTTGTTGCAAAGAGAGGGAACAGCCACCCCCTCCAGCGCAGAGGAATTTTCAATCAGGCTTGGAAGAAAAATGAGGAGAGAGCAAAGAAAAATTTTTCTCTCTCTTTTTTTTTTTTCCTCCCTGTTTTTTTCCCCTGTTCTCAAAAGTTTATGCTTCTGATCAGAAGGGACAGGGAAATCCAACAATTAGTGAACATGCAGTTTGTGGTGGCGACAAGGGGATATAGTAAATATGAAGAAAAAGAGGGAAAGAAGAGCTGGTGAAAAGTATTTTGTAATGTTTATTAGTTTAATAGTAAGGGAGTGAGTCAAACTTGGAAAAGCTGGAAGGCAAGAATGAAGACTCAAGTGCCTTAGGGCCACACAGAGGTGGAAAGGAACAAACCACTGTAGACAAGGACTGGGGAGAATTTGATGATGTAGAAATGCGACTTCATACACAACCCTGTCCTTGCAGGACATGTTTGCTGAGCCTATGGCCAAGGTCAGCCTTGGTTTGTCCAAGAGCACTCCAGCATGCGTCATTTCCCCAGGACTGAATTGGAAGGGCTTTTCCCTTTTTAGTGTGGTCTGTGAAGTCTGAAACATTCAGTGACCCTGGCAATGTCCTCTCCAATAGCTGGCTGAAGTATGACCCGGCCTCGTCAGCAAATGCTGAAAGTGCAAGACCACAAGGGGTATTGGATGGTAGACCTGATCATGTTGGAAAAGGCTCTTCACCAGCTAAACAAGGCATAATGTTGAGTATCTGGCATGAAATCAGAGCTACTGACATGGGGTCACAGTCCCATAGACTGTCTCCTTCCCATTGCCCTTCCTCAACCCTCGTGAACAAAAACAATGTCCTGGGGTGGCAGATGGACTGGAAAACAAGACCATAGTCTCCTGGGACACTGGAGTGAGACAAGGGCAAAGCAGCTCTGGCTGTGTCTGAGGATATCTTGGCCAGCAAGCTGTGTGCTCGCCAGGAAAGTTCACTGCTGGAGGCCACCCAGCCTTGGGAGCTCCTTGGAAGGGTGGTGTGCATATCAGCTTGAATGCTTCCTCTTCTTGAGGAGACCTTAACATCTAGATGTAGTCTTTCTAGGGTTCAGCAACAAATAAATGGACTTTAATGCAAATAATTTGCTAGTCAAGTTAAAGTTTGGGTGCGTGTCAGCTTCAAATACTCCTAACAAGGTGAGGTTCATGCATACATTTAGACATCTTCACATATTCCCAGCCTTTGTATTTCCTTTTTTGTGTGTGGAGCACAAAACCAAAGATTTTCTGCTGACTTTTACTAGAATAAAGAACTAACTTTATTTTATGTCCAAGTCATCTTTGCATCTGAGTGTTGGCTAACATGCAGTCACCACTGGGATGGAGCCCAGCAGCCATTTTGTATGCAGCAGATCTTACCAACAATTTTCAAGGAGTGGGAGAAGTGGCAAATAACTTCCTTAATTGAAAATTATGTGGGAATTTCACAGTGTGCAGAATATAATTAACCACATTGGACTGTGGCCAGGGAACCAAGGTTAACACCGCTGTACTTGCAGAAGTGCCACTGGTAAAGCAACACCTCCTGAAAACTTTAGAACCTAATCCATTCCTATAAAATAAATAAAAGGCACGTTTTTGAAAGGTGGTGTACAGCTTTTATTTATATTTGGCCATGCCTTCACCACTTACAACTGAAACAGTCAATCATGGCTGTACACTAAAATCAAAGTATATACAGCTCTTAATGACATATATTTTTTTAGTGAATCAAACTTGAGTTAGTATATTGCACTATGCCAAATCTTTATAAAATTGAGCCAAAGTCATCTTATGTATGCAACACATTTTATCAAATGTGTAAGAAATATCTGGAGAGGAATATTGTTTATATAGGAGGAAGGGGGGAAAAGTGAAGTTGGCAGCATATCACGCAAAAAATAGTTCAGTAAAAGGGAAAAAAAAAAAATCAAGCTATGTGCCAGAGTTTCAGTCACAGTCAGATGAGCTTTTCTGAGCTTGCAAGTACTATACAAATGTGAAAAACACGCATTTGGTGCAGGAGGAAGTGAAGAAGGAAATAGCTGATGGAGAAGTCAGGGCTGTTTATGCCAACGGTGACGCTGCAAGTCAGCTAAAAAAAAAAAGGAGCAAGAAATGAACTCATGCTTCAAGCCCAGATTTATCTCTCACATTTCTGGAGCTGTGTTGCAGATTCTCTAGGCCACATCGTGGGACAGCTAAGTGTCTTGCAGCACAAATAGCACTGCTTCTTTTCAAGAGGGAGCTAGATTCTCATCATGGCTACAACCCAACAAGCCAACAAAACCCTCTTGAAACCGGGAGTTACATTTGCATGTGATGCAAAACCTGGGCTGGGTGTGCAGAACTGTGTCTGATGTGAAGGCTCCTAAGAATCCTTGGCAATGTCACTGACACTTCAAACTTTCAACCCTCAAGCCTTGGGACTGATGGTGTTGTGAGGAGGGGAACATCTGTAACCTAAGTGATTTTGAGGGTGACATTTTAGAAAGTGAAATAAAGGGAAATAGGGAAATTCCCCAAAGATGTAGGTGTGGTGCACGTCTTGCAGCTGAGGTGATACTGCAGGGTTACAGCAGTCTGTGGAAAACCCTTTGCATCTCAAGAATGCCTCTGAAAAAGTCCCTGCTCTGCCCTGGGGTGAAGCAGAACTTGCAGCATGGTGTTTATTTATCCCCGTGAAAAGCCAGACAGTTGGAGGCCAGTGCATTCTCCAGAGAGCAGCCTTGTGACTGGGGGACAGAAAGGCAAGGTGGGGACATGTGGGGCTGAGGTGGCTACCCCAGTCCTCATTGCCAAGACTGATGCCGGGTCTGGCGTTCTCTAATTTGGGGTGAATATAGGGACATGTATTTGGGGCTGAGAGGGCTGAAACAGCAGGAGCCACCAACCAACAGGCAAGTAGGGTGTGGAGCTGCTGAGCAGCTGTCCTGGGACCTTTTTTTGGGGGGGTTGGGCAAATGCATTGTCACTGCTCAGCACTCTGGGAGCAACAACATATAGAAGAAGACAATGAGGAAGACCTCGCATCATTGGTCTGAGAAGAAGCTCTGAAGCATTTTTTGAGTGTAACATGACCAAAAAGAGGCAAATTGCTGCTTGACTCCCAGTGTGTTTGTTGAAATAAGATTGTTTGTAGTCTTTAGAACTAAATAGCGTTGCATCAAAGAAATACCTGGCACTATCAATTTCTCCAGCCCACTGGGAGGAATGATACCCTGAATATTGGCCAACTGCTTTGGTCAAAAGGTAACAGCGTATGGCTGGCTGGAAGAGTGTTTGCTATTTTCTGGTTTGCATTCAGTTGCTGAATGCTTCAGCTTTCACTGGTGGAGATTTTATATCAACTCTGCCTTTTTTGTTTCCATTATAAGGCTTTTAAGTTGCTGATGGAAACTTCTGCCCTTGAGCATGAGCGTAGCCAAGGGTAACATCCCCATGCCAAATACTAGAGGGGACCCCATCAGCCCCTTAAATCAACCAAATTACGGTTACTAGTAATGCACTAAAAATTACTAGTCCCTCCATCCCCTGATGCTAAGGAAGCAGATGCCAGGGGCACTGAGGGGCTGTCAGGGTTGAGGAGAAAGATGCAACGCAGCTCTTGTGGCTGCTTGCTGAGCCCTCCCCCAGGGAGGGGTGGGCTGTGGGGCTCTCTGCCCCATCAGCAGGCACAGGAGAAGATTTTGAGGCTACAGCAAATTTCCACTGAGGAAAAAAACCCAACCCACTCCAAAGAGGCTAAACCCTCTTTCTGGGCAGGGTGATGGAGGGAGTCAAGTGGCTGGAAAACATTGCTAAACAGTTAAAAACAGCAGTGAGTGTTGAAGCAGCTGGTTCTCTAAACACAGCATTTCCCTCCAGATTTAGGTTGGCTTTGTGGGGAGCATTGCCCTAGCAGAAGTCGCAGGGCCACTGCGCAAGAGCAGGACACGAAGGAGGGGATCGGCATATGTCCCGGAGTGCACAAACCTGGAGTCATTGCTCAGGCAAAATTCGTAGGGACCAGCCCTTTAACGCAATTTCACTGGGGCTTGGAACGCAGTTTTTACAGGGCATCTTTCTCCTTGACATATCCAAACCCTTTCATCAGTGGTGACTGGCACCAGCCCCCTGTGGCTCCTCTTGGACCAGGTTCAAGCTGTATGTTGTTTTTCGCTATAAATCTCTCTACCCGAGTCCCCTGCCCCCTGTCCTGCTCCCCACCTTTTAAATTCTTCACTGATTTAATGCCCCCCCTCTGTCCCGCCTATCAAACAGCTTTTCCCCAAGCACTTCTGGTTGCTCCAGTGAAATGGGCTTGGAAGAAAAGTGGTTCCAGGCTGAAAACTTGAAGAGGTTATACATGAGCTCTGTACAGAGATTGAAAAGCTCTGAGTTGTTATAGCAGCTGTCCCAGCTGAAAAAATGTCAGGGAGTGGGATCATTTTCTGTGTATTTTATGGACAGGGAATAGGCCAGGTTCCCTGGTATTTGAGTTACTCTGGGGTGGTTCAGCCAACCCCTACACTTTGCAGGATAGTAATCGGATCCCCAGTGCCCTTGAAGTATGCTTGCACTCAGAGTAGCAAGCAATAGCTCTATGCCAAGCATTAAATGGACTTTTAAGTATGTAAGCCATTTTTGTTCTTGTAAAATCTAGATTTGATTCCATAAAAAGACTTGTGCACCTTTTTTCTGGGTAGTTTGATGCAATTTTTCTCTGGATTAAACCTGAGTGAACTATTATCAGGGGCTAACTCCCTCTCTCTTTTTTTTTTTTTTCTTTTTTCTGTCTGTGATGAAGGAAGGATTTGGTATAACTAATTATTGAAAATTGGTCAACTGCACTTAGAGCAATATATTGCAACCACTGAGTCATTTGCACTTGCTTTGCTAGTTAGCTGAAGTCTTACACAAAATTTAAGCCCAGAGGCAACCTTTAGACCAGCCAGTCTGAGCCCCTGCACATCACAAGTCATTAAATTTCACCTAGGCAGAATCAGCTTCCTACTAACCCAAATAATGTCTGGGCTTAGCTAAATCACAGAACCCAGAAATTTAGCCAGCCTGGATTTGAAGACATCCAGGGATGCAGACTCTAACTCTCCCTTGGTAGTTTGTTCCAGTGATTGAAAATTGTGTCTTATTTCCTATTTGAATTTGGCTGGACGTTGAATTCAGACTTCGGTTCTTGTTATGCTTTTCCCTGTGAGGTGACAGCCCTTTGGTATATGTTGTTTTCTCTATGTGAAGGTACTTTTGTATGCTGTAATCAACTCATACCCTAGTCCTTTTTCTAGCTGTTAAAAAAATAAAGTAAACAGATTGTGCTTTATGATTATTTCCCCATAAGGTAATTTATATTTCCTCTTAAAACATTTTTAGAATCTTTCAGTGTCCTCTCAGGTATTTTACTCTCCTTTTAAGGAGATGGATGAAAGAACTGCAGAAAATCTTGTTGCTGTCTTGCCAGAATACAGGGAAGATTTTCTAAATTCTAGACCTGGATGTCAGCCTGCTGTGAGCATCTGGGAAGTGTTCAAGGCCAGGCTGGATGGGGCTTTGAGCAACCTGCTCTACTGAGAGGCATCCCTGCCCGTGGCAGGGAGTTGGAACTTGGTAATCTTTAAGGTCCCTTCCAACTCTAAACATTTGTGATCCTCTCATCGCTTGTTTGCAGGTGAGGCCCAGGTGTGTGCCATTCTCTGGTCTTAGCTCGCTGTTTTATCATCTGTAAGAAAATGTTATGATTAAACTCATAACAAAATTTTTTCCTGCTTGGTACATTTGCACCTATGAGAGGTTAAAAAAGTTTCTGGTTCTGCAGAGAGCTCACAGAAAGAAAGCTAACTGTGATCCTCTTCTGAAGTGTGAGAAGATGGAGTCCCTTGACATCTCCAGCCCAACCAGTGGCCTCCCCACCCCCGTTACCTGAGTAAGGCACACTTAGTGGGTTTTGCTGATCTTACACCTTTTCTGTTGGAGTTGTGTTTCTGTCATCAGCCACGTGATCTGACCACGAGTGCCCATATAGCAGCTGAACACTGTCATCGTGCTACAGAGCTGGAGCTCTCCTTTCCTTTGGTGACTCTTCTGCTTGATTTAATCATTGCATGGTTCTGGGTTAAAGCCATTTGATGAGGAAAAACAATGGTGAAAAATCTAAAGGCCCTTAGGGCTCTCATGCTGTCACATTGCTCCATATTCCTTGTTAGGTGCACTGCTCTGCATTTGACTGCTTTAAAACATTCTTTATTACTCCCAAGCCACTGATGAAAAGTGAGCTGAAGAGTGTACAGCCTAGCTCTGATCACTGCAGAGCTCTCCGTCAGGTGCACCCACATGGGAAATTCACCTGCTCATAACTACTTTTGGATATGTCATTCAGCCAGCACTTGTTTCAGTTACTGCAGCCCTTACTGACTGCGTATAATGCTAATTTTAGGGAGCTGAACACGCCTTAGAAGTTGATGTGTACTTCAGCTGGACTCTTAACCTAATAAACACCCATCCAACTTCATTCTTAGAATGAAAAACCTTTTCCCTATGAAACTGTACTGATTAACACTAACTATATCTTTGTCTTCCCCTTCTTTGGTGATAGAATCACTCATTATTGACTTGTAAATGTTGCCCAGGATGAACATTCAGCTACCCAGATTTTGGCTACCTGTGCCATGTGGCCCTTTCTGTGTTTTTTTCAGATCACTTTATGCTTTGAGACTATGCAATGGCTCCAGCAATCAAAGAGGCATCAACATTGGATATAAGTTGGCCAATTACCGCCTTAAGCAGAATTCTAAGAAGTTTTAGGTGCACATTCTGTGGGCAGCCTCATATATAAATTATTATCTTTAGTATATCTTCCACATCTTTCTTATTGTGATGAAGTCAAATGTTTCTTACCATGTTCAGGTGATTTTCATATGGTATTTGTGTTTTACTGTGCTTTCCACACACAGGTCAGAACTAGATATCCAAAATTTCTGCCTCCTTGCATATTTTTTGCAATTCAAGCATCATCTAGAATGATTTTTTTTTAAAAGGATATTTATGTTTTCTAAATATCCTTTATTGTTATTATTGAGATTAGTTCATCCTGATGCCTTGAGACTTTCATATCAATTTTCCATATTTCAGTTTTTAATTTACATAATTGCTCTTTTCCTTTCTCACCCTTCTGTTATATAACACTCCTTTATTTCTAACTTCATCTCTCCCTTCATCAGGATGGCCTTTTAGTCATTATCTTTCTTGGTTATGACATTATGCTTTTGTTTAAGGAACTCCATTTGCCGTTTACATTTTTGTTTCTTAGTTTGGAATCTCCAGTCAATTTTGCTTCTCGTTTTCTTTTTTTTTGCTTGGAAGGATCTTCTGTGATATTGAATAAGTTTTGTATGCATAACTATGTCTCTATAAAACTGTATTTCAGTAGGCTTGTAGTTGAAACTGGCTTTTTTTTTGTCCATGGTGATGTCCTTTTGATCCAGGTTGCTGTTGCACTATAATGTCTATAATTTTAATTATAATGATGTATAAACCAGAGTTGTGCTCTGTGCAAGGCAATTTTTATTTAAAAATGTCATAGGCACTTTAAAGAAGTCCTACCGATGCCTTCCTTTTGGATGTGGAGGGAAGTCTTGTCTCCATCTGCCAACCTGCAGTTTACATATTAGCTGTCCTGATCCAGTTTGACTCACAGGTCTATCGGAAACCTTCACCTCTTTTTGACAACTCTCTGCTGGCTGCTTGTTTTAAGGGATTTGTCACCCAAGGCATATGCTTTTGAGGCTTTTTCTTTGGTTGGTTTGTTGGTTTGTTGGGTTTTTTTTTTATAATTCTTGCTCATTTTTTTTTGAAAACGTGAGTGAGCTATGCACGGTATTCCTGTGGGACGAGGGCAGACCTAGACCAGGAGGAGCTGAGTGAAGACGGCTCTGCAGCTCCTCCTCTCTCCCTCTTTTGGGCCCCTTCAGAATCACTTCAGTGAAGCAGTTAAACACTTTTCCCGCAATCCCCGCTATGACATTTAGATCATCGTTCATATTTACTGGGCCACGTGTGAACTCCCCTATAAGAATAGTGAGAATAAGTACCCCATGCAGAGTCCTGCATCTAAATTTCTATACTGGCTTACATCTTCGCTTATCATTCTTTTTTGTTATGAACTGTATAAAGTGCCTGGATGTGGATTGTGAGCAGTTCCCCTCCTGCTACTTCAAAAGAGCATATTATTCATATAATGAGCAGGCTTAGAGCTGGACTTGACAAAACACTGGGAAATACACTGTTGGGCACAATTCTGAACTGGCAGGGAACTGGACTGGGTGACCTAATAGGGCTCTTTCATCTCCAGTTACTTATGATTTTCAATGCTAATTAAAACCTCACTAGCTTGTGGGGAAGAACATCACAGCCAATTCAAATAACTTCTGTTAAAATCTTTCCTTCTGTTTATTTTTTCCGCTTGCCCACTTCAATTTTATACACATATCGGTTAAAAACACCCTTAATTACAAAAGCATCCAGCTGTAAAACTTACAGGGCAAACAAACAAAGCCATTTACACGTAGCAGCTTGTAATAAAAGTGCAAAGGCCAGGAAATAAATTATTTGGCTTTATTAAAGAAAAAGAAAGTTAATTTCTCTACTAGCGGAGCTCTGAAGTACTATTCAGGTATTCAGGTGTGCTCACCCTATATCTGATCTCTGCCTCAGCTCACACAAGATCTGGATCATGACACGTGTCCAGTGGGGACAATTTTTATGCTAATAAACCAGACTTCCAACTTCTGCTGAGCAACTGCTTCAGCTTCATGGCTTACCTGAGAAAAGCAGCCCAAACCTGGTGCATTTAGCTTCTTGTTCACAGGTGCTGGATGTCTGGGATGTGGGCAGACATTGGAGGCTTGGATTCTCCTGAGACTTGGAAGGATGATGGTGGACCAGGGTGCCTGGCAGACCCTCACTTGGCCACAGCTGCTGGGTAGATGCACATGAGTGTGGTCTGTGTCTGGTGTTGGCCCAGTGATGGACATGCTGCAGCAATGAAAAACAGGCATTTGTCCCCTCATGCTCACTTGTAAACCCAAATGATTTCTTGTGTTTCCTCAAGGTGTCAAAATCCCTGAGATGCTAAAGAAGACCCTCGGACGACACCTGCCAAAACCTACAAATTTACATGTGGTGGTGATAACCGTTAAAGAGATATTAACACACAAATGAAAGGGATCACAAAATAACTTTGGGTGGACAGGACCTCTGAAGGCCATGTGCTCCAACCCCTACTGTGTTGTTAACTATCCAAGAATAGAGGCTCCATAACCTCTCTGGGCAATCTGTGCCAGTGTCAGACCACCTTCATGGTGAGAGCTTCTTCCCTAATATCCAAATAAACTTTGCAGTGTGTTGTTACTTGTGTCATCCTTTCACTGTGCGCCTCTAAGAAGAACAAATCATAGAATCATACAATGGTTAGAGTTGGACGGGAACTTAAAAGTTCCAACCCCCCTGCCATGGTCAGGGACACCTCCCACCAGATCAGGTTGCTCAAAGCCCCATCCAGTCTGGCCTTAAACACTTTCAGGGATGGGGCTTCCACAACTTTCCTGGGCAATCTGTTCCAGTGCCTCACCACCCTTGACAAACATGTCAAGGTAAATAATAATAAAAAAATCAAAGTAGTAATACATAATAATAAACATCAAATAAAATAATCCAGACAACCTGTTTACTACCTGGAAACTTTCTATCTAAAGAGAAATGTCCCTGAGTGGCTACTGTCACTGCAGTGATGCACTATCTAGGAACAGTGTAGCAGTATTTACATTGCACCTTGCTAAAGGAGATGTGAAAACTCTAAGTGTGAGATCAATTAAGAAATAATATAGGCTATTACAATTGATCACAGTAGATAATTAATTTTATTTCCAGGAGTGACAGCTGCCTTTAGTTCAGGGCTATGTTCATCATTTTGACAAATTGATGCAAAAATACAAATATTATTGTTTTAAAAACTGATGTCAAGCTGCATTTTTTTTGGACATCTTATCATATTACATTCAGACTTGTAGCACTCTCAGGTCCTTGAATAGAAAACAGACTCCATGATTTGCCCCCAGAACTGACCACATCTCTAGGAGACTCAAGGGTGATAAGTGGTTGTTCATGTTTCTGGAGTTTGCTGGATGAATCTAACCCTGGTGACCACCTCATGGATCCCTGTGGGGAGAAAATAAAAGAGAGCACAGCCCTGCTTGCTGTGGTGGGCTGCCTACAACAGCCAAGACAGAGAAGTTATGGTCTTCTTGAAGTTCTAGAAATAAAAAAGAGGTAAAAAACTCAGGTGCCCTTGATATAAGAATCGTTGCATTTTCTGCAAAAAGAAAAAATGAAAAACTATTTTGGCTATCCCAAATAATTTGGATGATTACAAAATGTAATCTTTGAATTGGAGGTTATTCACTGCTGTATTAACAGGTTTTGAGGGCTTTTTGTTTGCTTTCTAATTTTGGTTAAATTTGAAACAAAGAATGCTGTTTTGAAAAAAAACAAAACAAACCACAACACAAACTGGCATCACTTTTAAAAAACTTTATCCTTTTTTTCCAGTAGGTAGTCAGTAAGCCAAATGCAACCCAAATTAATTTTTGCTCTTCTGAAACAAATTTATGTCTTGTCAAAAGGAAATATTGCCTGGACCTGACAAGGAAGTGCCAAGAAAAGTGGTACATATGGAACGGACATCCTATAAGAAGAATATTTTCAGACTGATGTATTTTTGGAGAGGTGAAGTACATGGTGAATATGTATGGGGAACCTCCATTTGCATGGGGAACTGCTAACTGTGGGTAAAGACTGAGATCAAAAGAGTGAGGAAAAGTGAAAGCTTATTTTATGTGTCAAGAAAATTAAAAACTGGTAGTGAGCTAGCAAGTCTTGTATAGGTCTTTGTGTATATTGTATAGGAAAATTTTGTGACTTGGGGAAGCTGTGGAGGGACTCTTCCAGACCATAGGGATGAACTGGCAGGTTTTTTTTGGCAGAGTGGTCTCTTCAGACCACCAGGTGGGGTGGGATGGTAGGTTTATTTTGGTATGCAGGGTCCTTCAGACCGTTGGGTGAGACAGGGGAGAACGTGTCCAGCAGGAGATATTTGGGGGTTGAAAGCTGTCTAAGCACTGTGATGGATCCTGTTCATGATTTCCTTGATACATCATTGGGGTTGGTGGCCTTACCTATTGTGTGGGTTGCTTGAAGGGTAAATTCAGAAAAGATTGTGCTCTCATTCTAATGGAAATGAAGTCATACTGGTTCCTTTGACAGCAGAAAGATCAAACCTACAGAATGCTTTAGTGTGCACTTGAGAAACTGGTTTTGCTCAAGACAGATTTGAAGATAAAAAAGACAATGGAGAAGGCTAAATTTTTGCAGAGACATATAGTTGTTATGAAAGATATGGAGAACAAGCATGCTCTGAGGTTCACTGTGTATACACAAACCCCCAGCTGAACGGTGGTCCACAGGGATGATAGCTATATCTTACGGGATCTTACATGCAATTAATGTATTTTGATTTTCTCTCCTTCTTGCTCACTTTTTTAACATTGCCTGTAACTGTTCTGTGTAATAGTTTAGAAAGGACCATAAAGTTGCACTTTCCTGGAACCTGAATTTATAAACTGTTGCAGTTTGTACATTGTTGTAATATGAAGAAATATCTCTTTCTTCATAGTTTTTAGTCTTTTGTTATACTCAAAGTGATGAATTTGTGCATATTCTGAACAGGAGTAGGATGAAGAGTTTGACTAGTTTGACAATTACCTATTAAATAAAGGTATGATTGAAGGAAACCCAGACTGGAAAGGACTTTTTATTAGACAGTATCCTCAAGAAAAAAGTTGACTTGGTTTTCACTTTATTCTGTATTTAGATATTTTTGGATGGATAATAATTGTCATTCTCATAAAAGAGCTTCTCTTGCTAACATATTCTGGGTCAAGTTGTTAACATCAACTGTGTGGTGATGGCCAACTTCTGGAGAAATATGAAAGTCGGAAATTCAGTGGAAAGAAAACATTTCTTCTATTCCAGGATGTGGGCAAGCGCTTACTGGTGAAATAGAGATGAAGGGCAAGAAATGTATACATTTTTTGGCCTGCCCCTCCAATATATCCGTTGATTTATGTCAAGAAGGCAGCAGAATACATTCCCATGACTTTACAAGCTCGCATGGGAATAGGAGAACGTTTTCATTTAAGTTAAAAAGACAGAATTAACCCTACTTGGAGAGGGTTTAATGCTATTGCAACCACTATTGCAACTGCTCTGTGTGCAGAGGTAAGAATTACACTGATTCTCTGGGGAGTATGTTGCACTTTTTAAAATTTCGGTTTGGATGCTGGGTTGGACAAAGAAGCTGCACGTTTTAGTACTGGTAGCATCTGGCTCTATACCAAGACATGTCTGTGAGTCTGCTCATCTCTCACGTAGATCAGGATGTGTACCATTACCCTGACAGATGTAGGAAGAAATATATCTTGGACTAAGTTTTTTAATTTTCCACAAAGAAATTGAGTTGCTTTGAAAATGGATGTGACCTAAACATGGAGACCTTCAGAGATGGATGACTTCAGAGGCCAACAACAGGCCAGGCAGCTACTTGCTGGCTGAATCTCCACATGCTGCAGGTAATTTGATATGGAAAGGGGAAAGAACTACCTTTTTTTTTTAAAAGGTACTTCTGGTGCTCCCATGCTGCACATATCTGACTTCACAGCTTCACAGTGGCCACTTGAATTAGAATCATAGAATGGTTAGAGTTGGAAGATCGTCATGTTCCAACCCCCCCGACAAGGGCAGGGACACCTCCCACTAGATCAGGTTGTTCAAAGCCCCATCCAGCCTGTCCTTGAACACTCCCAGAGATGGGGTTTCCACAACTTCTCTGGGCTAGCTGTTCCAGGGCCTCGCCACCCTCACAGTAAAGAATTTCTTTCTGGCATCTAATATAAATCTCCCCTCTTCCAATTTAAAACCATTACCCCTTGTCCTATTGCACCACTCCCTGACAAAAAGTCCCTCTCCAGACCTCCCATAGGCTCCCTTCAGATATTATAAGGCTGAAATAAGGCCTCCTCAGAGCCTTCTCTTTTCCAGGCTGAACAACTCTTGGCCTGTCTTCATAAGACGAGGTGCTCCAGCCCTCTGATCATCCTTGAAGCTCTCTGCTGGACCTGTTCTAACAGTTCCATGTCCTTCCTGTGCTGAGGTCTCCAAAGCTGTGCACAGTACTCCAAATGGGGTCTCATGAGAGCACAGTAGAGGGGTAGAATCACCTCCTGTGACCTGCTGGTCACGCTTCTTTTGGTGCAGCCCAGGATGTGGTTGGTTTTCTGTGCTGCCAGTGCGTACTGCTGGCTCATGTCAAGGTTCTCATTCACCATCACTCCTAAATCCTTCTCCTCAGGGCTGCTCTTCAGCCATTCTCTGCCCAACCTATATTTGTGCTCGGGATTGCCATGTCGCAGGCACATGACACCGCACTTCGCTTGTTTGAACTTCATGAGATTTGTATGAGTCCACCTCTCAAGCCTGTCCAGGTCCCTCTGGATGACATCCCTTCCCTCCTGTGTGTTGACCACACCACACAGCTTGGTGTTGTGAGCAAACTTGCTGAGGGTGCACTCTATCCCACTGTCCATGTCTCTGACAAAGATGTTAAACAACACTGGTCCCAGTATCGAGCCCTGAGGAACACCACTCATCACTGGCCAAGTTGATCTTGGACTGGGAGACAGTCTATATTATGTCTGGGACAACTGGGCATACCCCAACAAAAATAGCTCTTACACGTTTTTAAAGTGTTTTACTAGAGGGCAGGGGATTTAAAAGAGAGAGAAGGGTCGATTTCGTCCAGAGAAATGATCTTTTACAGCCTGCAGCCAGCTGGATGCTTGATGGGCTGCTTCAAATTGGAAAGGAGGGAATAAAATAATTATCCTTCCCTAAAAATTAAGGGTCCTAAATTGATTTCACTTAACTTCCAGCATAAATGGAGTGACTTATGATTTACAGCAAGGTGAGATCAGAATCAGGCCTGTGATCTTGGTTTTTTTGGTAAAAGCTATTTTCATCTCTATATGTAATGGACCTTTCTGGGTCCCATCTGTTCAGGGGTGTCTGCAGTGTTACTCCATAGAAAGGGTATTTTTCTGGGCACAGATTTAATTCCACTGATTATTCACTAGCCTTAGTGATACTGAACTTAAACAGTTTGTTTGACTTCACATTTTGGGGTAAGTTGGCTAGCATGTGCTTTTCTATGGCCTTTAAAAAAGATTTTTAGTGGTAGTGCTTGCTAGAAGGGCCGGATTTCTAGCCCTGAAGAGTAGCTTCTTCTGTTGTAACACATTGCTATAGATCTGAAAATTTTCTTTATATTGCTGTCATGTCATGTGGAAAGGTCAGTTTGTGGAGAAAATACATAAACTGTTCATCAATTTTCTGCCTCTTCACTGAGGCTGCTGACTTGGGCTTTAATTCCAGCATCTCTTCACTGATAGCTGTTGTCCCACTGGAAAACAAATGTCCTTTGGGAGGTATTATTTGCCCAGAACAAAATCAACTCAAGTAGTTGTTCCCCAGATAGCTTTCAGGTGCTTCCAGTGTCAGATTTATGTGTCTGCTACGTCTCTTTCCTTGATGTTGTATGAAGGAAATGCAGTGCAGTAGGGCCGTACTGGAGAATAAAATGTCTGAAAGCAGATTGGAGAGGTCAGCAGAGACACAGGGGCAGAGGGACACACGTGACTGGTAATTGAGGTCCCTTGGAAAACTGCTTTTTCACTCCCTATTACACAGCTTTTACAGCAAGTAATCAGACCAGAGAATTTCATTACAACAGCTGCAAGCCAACGTATCACATTAATGTAAATAGCTGCCTCTCCTCAAAATATCTGTGCAGCTCACAGTAGTTAAAGTACAGCTCCAATCTGTGACAGTCAATGTACTTAATGTATGAACCGACCCTGAGGTGAGGGTTGTCAAAGCCTGAAAGTTTTTGTGTGCATTCCTGCCCCTCTGAGATCAGCTGATGGACCACTCTCTGCTGATGAGGGCTGGAGACTAAAGGCCAGAGCAGCCGAGGGTTTGGTTGTTTAAAGAGGAAATAGAGAATGTAGGTGCCCAAATGCAAGGCAGGGATCCTCAAAATTTGTAATCTATTCTTTACTATGAGAAGTACTATTACTTCACTGGATTTTCACCAGTGCATCCCAGAGTGATGCTGCTGTGTTTGCCCAGAGCTGCTTTCATCTTGTCGGGGTTGGGTGGTGTGGTGCCTGTTTCAAAGAAACAGAATGGCTTGAGCTGGAAGGGATCTTAAAAATCATTGAGTTCCACCCCCCCTGACATGAGCAGGGACACCTCCCACTAGACCAGGTTGCTCAAAGCCCCATCCAGCTTCACCTTGAACACTTCCCTGGGAAACCTGTTGCAGTGTCTCACTACCCCCACAGTAAAGAATGTCTTCCTAATATCTAATCTAAATCTCTCCTCTTTCAGTTTAACGCCATTATCCTTCATCTTATTGCTATACTCCCTGACAAAAGAGTCCCTCCCTGTCTCTCCTATTGGCCCCCTTTAGGTTCACTACTCAGTACAGGAGGTGTCCTCCTAGATATTAAGAGGACCATGGTCAGATAGGTGTGCTGAGGGGATGTACAGTTCATTTCCACTGGCCCTGAAGGGATCTGTGCACACAGCTTCCATCTCTCAGCACAGCAGCTCCATCTCTACTGGTGCAAGACGCCACCAAGAAGTGTCCTCCATCTCCTCTACTCAGACTGTGGGAAGAAATGCAAGAGTTATTGTGCCACAGAAGGAGGGTGCTTCTCTCTGCAGCCCAGGAATTAGATCTCTCAAGTGGATGTTCAGGGCTCTGAGATGACTTACTCCTTTGGCCTTACATGATTATTGCATAAAATATATGAACTGCTTGGGAATGGGGAGCACACACTCAACACTTCTGTATTTGCTTTTAGCATTACCCATTGGAGGTGTCTATGGGTTGGATTCATCTCTTCTAAATGCAGATATCAACATCTGAGCAGAACAGAGGTAGATATCGATATTGCCTGACACTGTGATGAGATTTGCCAGATGCATTGGGTGACACGCACCATTATGCCCATGCACAGCTCAGAGTAAGTGAGGAGAAACAGGCCTTCTCTGTATTTCTGTTCTCTGCTCATTACTGGATAATCGCCAGGTATGCTCATGCCATTAATTCCGAGTTGATGCAGTAGAGCAGCCTCCTTCGGTCTAGCAACCACCTCACCCTCTGGAAAAAAAAAAGGAAAAACCAAAAAACCTACTGCCATCTTGTGTCCCACTGATGTTTGGGAGAATGAGATAAAGTACTGAATATTTAGATACACAAGATGCTGCTGCTTTACCAAACCCTGTAATTTTAATAAACAGGCTCATCAGAAGAACTGGAGACCCTGAGGATGATCCTCATGGAAAACTCACAGCAGTAGGGAGCCAACTGTGTTCTTAGTCTCCTGGCAAATACTTGTGCACCCACTGGTTACATGCAGAGCTGTGACTACTTAGCTTTGCAAGCACACTCTTTTGCAATGGTTTTGCAGACTACTCCCAACTGGGGTGCTAACCCCAGTCATCTGTGGGCTGCAGATTGAGTGACAGCACAGCAAAGGACTTTTTTTTAATTGAAAGCAACAGTTCAAGAGTTGATCTGGATGAAATTCTGATTTGTTTTTTCCTGCTGAAATCGCAGTTTTAAGTAATTAAAATTTTCTGAGAGGGAAAGGAGAAAAACAATTAAAGCATTTTGACTCAATATTTGAAAAAAAAAATTTCTTTCATTTGTTTTGAGATTTCTATTTTTAGAGCCTGACCTAACCTTAATTAAAAAATAATAAAGTACTTCCCTTTCCTCTCTCCACTCCCCAGGAAAACAAAAGGCTTTGTATTTACTTTTGTTTGAAATAAACCTTTTGTTAGACTGAAGTTTCGAAGTGCTCTGTTTTGGGTGGGGACACTGAAAATTACTTGGTTTTGGTCAACCCCAAACAATTTTTGGGCCAGTGAGATGAAAAAAAGCAATCATTTGCTTAGTTCTTGTCTTGAGTCTGAGTCCTGATGCTGCAAGCATGCAAAAAAATGTTCTGTGTTGTGTTTTGGGCCAGACATGAATGTCTTCAGCGGCAGCGTAGCCAAACCTCTCCTACAAAGGAAGAGCATTTGTTGAACAGTTGTGGGAAATCAGACAGAGCCGTATGCGGTCAAAAGAAGTCCATCCTTCCCTTTGAGCCTCTTGAGGTCTACAGCCTGCAGCAGCCCTGGGAGATCCTCTGTTGGGTGTTAGGTGCAAGGGCAATACCCACTGGGACTGATCCCAGCCTGACAAAAAACCAAATAAACAAACAAACCACAGGCAGTCCGTCTTAGAGAAAGTGAGCAGACCTACTCAAGGTTCATGAGTGGGTGATTCCAATGCAGGGGTTGATTTGCCTTTTGGTTAGAAGCTGCAGTGGAAGCAATTTTAGGGAGCTTTGCAGTGAAGGACATACAATGAGGGTTTGCCTCTCATGTTCGTTCATAATTCTGGCTATGGAAGCACTCTTCTTGCACTGCATTTGGAAGCACTCTTCTTTGGAAGAGTGTCTAAATAATCTTGCTTTTACTCACAAATTTGGATCATCACAGACAAATTGGGTACACACATGCATTTCCTATGACTTAAAGATGTCATGCAGCCACAGGAAACAAGCGTAATGTGCATGAACACCGTTTTGAAGAAAAACTGCAGAAATACAGGGATCCCAGGTTTGTTAACAGTAAACTACAACTAGTGCAGGATGCGTGGTATTGGAGACAGCTGAGTTATCCCTGCAGAATTAAAGCACAAAATGCCTGCAGATTGTCATACTATACATATGTTCAGCATCAATATTTAAAGCTGAGACAGTAAAAACATTTTGCAGAACAGCACAGAGGGAGAGAAGGGAAAATTGATCATTGCATCTCGATTCCGAAGTACTTGCAACCCGAAACATGACCGCCCAGCCTCTAATCTGATATGGCCTGGCACCATCTATCTGCTTTGTGCCGGGCTCAGGCTTGTCTTTTAAATCACAGCCTGATCTCTAGAAAGGCTCGCTGCCAGTGTGCCAAGATTTCACGCTCCGTGCCCCACTCACCTGACACTTGCCCACGGGACGCGCCGGGCGATGTGCTAACCCCTTCAGCTGTCTCCTGCCACCCCACACCAGCCATCTGCAGCCCCTGTCTCCATCTGCCTCTCAAGTCAGTCCCTGTCTGCCGCTGACCTCTTTACAGCACGCTAGCAAAATTTAAGACAGGTGAGGACCTTGTCTCAGCTATTTATGGCTTAAGTGGGAGAAAGATGTGAGAATTTTCTTTTTTGAATGTCAGTTGTCCCAAACGGCTGCAGATGTGTAAATAGATGTAAGTGTTCCACTTCCTCAAGAGTCTGTTTTCTTCTACAGACTTGGCTTTCTCGTTGCAGAGCAGTCATTGAATGCTCCGTGCCTTTGGAGAAAGTTGGATTTCCAGCTTCTAGGGAAGTTATAAATCTTGGCAACACATATCACAGTGTTTTGAGAAAGATAAAAATCCACTCTTTCCACAGGTGATTTTCTGTAACCCGTCAGTTCTGCACTTTATTGAATAACTTGGCACTAAAAGCCAACATGCAGTTATTTTAAAACATTGCTATTAAATGGGGACCTTAGAGCCCTTCAAAGCCACAGGTGAAGTAGAGTGCCCTCTTTTTCAGGGTAAAATAATTAGAAATATATATTGGGAAAGCCAAATTCTAGGTAAATGTCAGGAATCACCTAATTTCTCCTATGAAGAAATTCCTTTTCTTTCTTGTTAATTCAGCACCAGTCACGGTGTGAGGTATACCTCTTTAACCCTTTGCTGTCTTGCGTAATTTTAACTTTTATGGGCTCCTTTGAAGAACAACATCTCACTAAGATACCAGCACTTTAATTTGAAACTTACCTTTAATTAGACATATATGGGACATAGGGTTGCTTAGCACCATATACCTGTTATGCTGTTTAGTAGTCAAATGGTTAAACTTATTCAAAGGAGCTGGCAAGCTTCATGTGGCAAATTCACTGGAAATATATTTATTTTTACTGTGGAACCAAGCCCACATAAAATGTCTTGAGAGAATCTCCTTGTGAAAACCTGGATTAATAACAGAGAGAAGTAAAACAAGAGTGATAGTATGAATCAGGCTCCGAAGTTTTTTTAGAGCATAATGTCTTTAGATAGAATACTTCAGCTTCATAAAAGCAAACTTTCAAACTGTTACAGGCTTCTCCAGAATGTCAGCAAAACATTTATTACAAAAGAAAATGCAGTAGAAATCAAATTGGCATCTTTTTTCAAGCTCCATGTTTGACTTAAGCCCTCTCTATAGCTATTGGGGAGAAATTCAGAGGTGGCAACTGGCTTGAGAGCACCATAGCTCAGCAAACAGGTACCCACATTGCTCTGCCTTGGATCCTGCACTGTCACTTCTGACCTTAATTTTGGCTTGGGAAAAACAAGCTTCTGAGCATCCCTGAGGCATGTGATGTATGGAGGTGCAGGGGAAGGTGCTGCCTTCTACTGCCTTCCTCACAGGACTCTCTTCTTTGTGCAGTGATGGAAAAAAACCTCCATGGCAAAGCTGAGAAAAAAAGAAAATGCTGTGTTGGGATCATCAAACTCCATGCCTGGCTCAAGTGCTCAGCTGTGCTCCTCCAGACAACAGTGTCCTTTTGCACAGTGCCCCCAAGCCCTGTGGCACCATGGCCTCCATGCAGATCCCTCTCCCATGGCACAAACAGCCTTGGACAGTCACTGCTTACAAACCTCCTCCTCCTCCTCCTTCTGCAATTTTACCTGTAGGTTTTCTGCAGCCACAGGTTACTTTGCTCAGTTTTATAGCCAATATCTAAGCAGATTTCAAGAGACCAAAATCTCTGTGCCAGGCAGGGACTTGTTTTAGCTGTTCCTGATAGTCAAGTACAGTCCTCCTTCTTGGCTTGAGGAGCTAAATGTCACCCTTAATTATGGCAGATATTAATTTAATAGGAACAGATGTTTAATCATCTCAGGGTCTTCCTCCTGTGGTGGGGGACTGCTATGCAGCAGGCCCACCTGATTCCCCACTTCTAGAGTGTGCTTATAGCAAAAGCACAGGTTCACTCGCTTGTGGATACACCCCACTATGCCCCGACAAATTTAATCTTCTCTCAATTGGAGTGAGATAAAAAAGAGCAAACAAAGCAAGTAAACCATCACCAGGACATGACACTCATCCTGGACCCCTGACTGACTTTTATTTGTCTCTTCAGAGAAGTAATGGCTGTGCGTGATCTTATATGAGCACAGGGGGAAGGGTGAGGAGTGCAGGATTTTGTGTGCTGATGCAGTGCTCTTACAGGAACCCCAGGGTTTTCAAATGAGAAAGTGCTTAGAGGCAGTTTATGTAGCCAAAAATGAGGTGGTAAATGGTTGTACTGGGGCCAATATGGGGGCAAGTTGGCGTGCCTATTTATAGGGCTGCAGTGCTGTCAAGCTATTTGATACATCTGTGGTTCTGTGTGGGAAAGCCCATGAGAGGTTTGGGTGAAAACGTGAAGCTCTTAAGGATTTTAATATGATTTGTACTGCCATTTAATTTTTAATAAAACTTTGAATAAAGTTGTGATTAAATGGCCATCATGAGTGGAAGATTCCACTTTAACATAAAACGTGAGAGTTCCCAGAATGGGCTAAGATAGGTTTTATAACATCGAGGTATGCACCTCTCTCTCAAATACATCAGATAATGTATTCTATCAAAATGGAAAAAAGGAAGGTATAGATTTAAAAAAAATAAAATCTGCTGTGTAGTCAGTAGTTCCACGTTTTGGAAGAAATTGCTGAGCTTCTGGCATCCTTAAATAATACCCTTTTCACATGATAGTTACACTGCTCCAAAGACAGTATAATAAACCATGCCAAAAATTCTTCTGTTTCGTTTGCATGAAATTGAACTGACAGATATACCTGTCTATGTTACGTCCAAGAAAATGTCTTGTTAGAAACGTGTGAAAATATATTATATGACAGATGCTGAAAATGTTTCAGATACAGCAATAAATTGATTGTGGTTTCTGGACCAGATGTGAACTCTGTTTAAAATTCATCATGCTGGTCTCTATTCTAGCTCTGCACTTAAATAAATGCAGAGAAGTGGCTTTGCTTTTCAATGAAAGCCATTATAAGAATAGAAGAGCTTCTTTCCGTCTAATAAAGAATAATCCTGACACTAAGGCTTGCATCCACACAACGAATATTAAAAGCCCAAACTGAACTAGGAGAGAGCTGTGTCAGTTTTCAGTTTTTGCTTTATTAATGTGCATGAAAATGCTTGGCATGTCGAAGCCACTGCAACCAAGAAAACTGCAATGTGCATGATTTTCAGTTTAGAGGGAGATTCAGGCATAAAGCCACTGAGGAGGGGGGAAAAGGACGTAGGTTTTGAAGAAACGGTGTTGTTAAAGGGGAAAAAGGCCAGTTGCAAAGGTGCTGCAGACATGACTGGGTGTTGAGAATCAGTCTGTACTTCCCAAGCCCTTTATTTTGAAGCCATGCCTTCTCTTTCCCTGCAAGGGCGGATGGCGAGAGCCAGACTCGCTTTTTTGGCATATAGCTCAGGAGCTGCACTACCCCAGCTGGGCAATCCAGACTGCTGAAGTCAGGTGCTTAGGCTTCCCCTTCAATCCACAGGCACCTCCGAAAACCGGCCCAGAAAGACCAATGTGCTGAGGCTGGAAAGAGGGAAGAGGAAACAGGGGGCAAAGGGGTGTTTGTGAGCATTTCCAGCCACCTCCCAGCTCTGGCACCTGGCTCTGATCAGCATGTTCGACACCTCTGGCTCCACACCTCCAAATCCCCTTCTGGTATGGAGATAGTGAGTACCTTTTACTCCAGAGCTGAGGCATCAGAGTTTGCCCATTTTTTTTTGTGTTAGTGCCCTGACTTGAGAAGCAGAAGGTCCCTGGGAGAAAGGAGGGGGGGGGCTTTCTCCCCTCTTTGCAGGTCCCTGGAAGGGGACAGGTTCTTTTTCTCAGCGCTGATTGTGCTCATGTCCTCCTTGGTCCATGACGTTGTTTGATTTTGCAGCACAACAAGGGAGAGTTGTCTATCTTTGCAGTGATAAGTGTTATGAACATAATGTAGTAGTTTTATGGCTACTTCTCTAGATCTGCTAATTGCAGTCAAAGGCTTTTTTTCCCCCCATTCACTCACAAATAATGTCTCTTTCCCCCCTTCTCTTTCTGAAGTTAAAAAGAATTCATTTATTCCCCTATCTCAAAGCAAAACCCTCAAGGAGGGGAGAAATGATACCTATGGGTATCTCCCAATATGTATCTCCTCTGTTTTAAAGGATATTTGAGGCTATCATTTGATATACTATTAAAGATGCATCAATTCTTCTCTGATGTCACATGAAGGTTTTCTTAAAGTATATCTTCATATTGCTATTTCTAGCCCTCACTAGCACAATTCCTCTATTAGAGAAATATTTAGGCTTGTCAGACACCATCAAGAGTGATTAAATGTGAGCTTTACTACTGTCCCCATTCTTTTTGCCTTTAGAGCTTTACCTTGAAAAATATTCCCCAAATTATGTAAACCCTCGTATTTCAGAAAACTCTCCAGTTGTGATAGACTGAGTCAGAACTGTTTACTTTGTGTGGAAATCTCTTTTCTGATACATATTTGCAACTCCTCTACATAATCATAACCACCCTCTTATCCTCCAGTGACTTCTAGTTGCCTGAGCTGTCTGTCCATAAACACTCTTAATACTGGACTGCTTCTTTGCTAAATATGTGGATAATACTCAAACCCAGCAAAAACCCTGGCCTGCCAAGGATGTAGCTTCTGTCCTTTCTGTAACTTGCAATCATATTGCAAGCCAGAATCCCTGATTAAATTACAGTTGTTATGTGGGTTGGACTGGAGGGTTTTCTGAGTTTGGTGCTTGTTAAGTACACTGTTAACACTGTTGGTTTATTTTGTTGAATGTTATGAATCTTTCCATGGATCTATAACCTTTGAAGGTTATAATGCTGAAAAGATATAGTTAAATATATTTATTTATATGTAAGCCTGAATATATATAAAAATATAACATTTATATATGTTTCTTATTATAGATATGTAAGCTGAATATATATATTCATCCTATAACCATGAAAAGATATAGGCTGAAAATATTATTTAAAATGAATACTTTTGGCAGGTCTTATGTTTCACTTGGGGTATGAAAGTCTTTAAAGTTCATGTGTCCTGGCTTCTCTCATTAATTGTTTACTTATTTTTTAACACAGCAACAAACAAACAAACAAAAGTTAAATAGGAGTTTTCTCAGAAGTGCACCAAAGGCAGGAACAGCAATGCATACTGCAAAACTCATGCTAAAATCATGTTATTTGGCAAGCATTTTTCCTGGTTATGAAAAGATAGCTATAATCCCATCCACAAAAACCACTACTGCCCAGAATAGGATTTAAGTCATGATTGATCAAACGTGAGGCCAAGAAGCCTGGCCATCTTCTGATTTAACAAAAACAAATGCTTTTAAAATTAAGACTGAAACTCAGCCCCTTTACACATCCTGCTTCATCCAAACAGTACTGAAGAGAGTTAGTTGTAATGGAAATGCTGACACAAGCTTCGCTGTAGTGATGCTGTAAGACACTGTTATGCTAATATAAGCATTACACTCTAAGAAAACATACTGAGTTAGTGATACATATTTTTCTCTTGAACAAAATTGCCACAGGAACAAAGGTCATATGCCACATGGATGACAATGTTTATAAGTGACGTACATGTATGGCACTTCACAATGACATACATTTTACCACCTTTCAGTAAAAGTAAACCCTTATTGAAAAAAAAACCATCAACTTGCTGGTGAAGGCTCTTTGATTTGGCAAAGCCTGCTGTTGTTTTGCCTTTTCTTTTCAAACACTGCTCATTTTCTCTTGGACGGGATAATGATTGTTATTGGTTACAACACAGATGGACACAGACTGATCAGAGGGACAGGGAATCCCCTGGAGCCCAATCCATTTTTGCCATTTAGGCAAGCCGTTTCTGTGCCTCAACCAACATTAAGGTTAAGGGCTTCTGATTGCCGCCCAGGGTCTGGGGATGTTGAAAACTGAGTTTGGCTCCATGGCACCCTTTCCGATGGGAAATCTGGCTGTTTGTCTGCCTTCTCTTGGTGCTGAACAATGCCCTCACAGCACATGTTGAAGTCTCCTTTCCTACACTGGTGCCTTCAGCAGGATGCTTTGCTATCTTCATTGTTTTTTTCCTTCTTGCTTCTGGAAAGACTGCTTGTTAGGCCTTTTTTTTTTTCTAAATGCTTTTATATCTCTTCTTTGGAGAGTAATACAAGGGTTTTCTCAAAGCCAGCATTGTACACAACAACCCCCAAAATGCTATTCCTGATTAGATGCTGCAGCTCAGTACCCTGTAGAGCTGGGCTACAGCAAGGCTTAACTTCTCACAGTCTTCTCAGGCTTCAATCAGTCTTATACCAGACACGGTCATGAGATTTCAGGCATGTGGAGCACTGGGATGAAGCCTGGGGCTTTGGGATGGACCGTATCACTCCAGTTGTAGTTTAATAAAAAGCAAAATGAAACAGGACACTCCATTCATGTGATTATGGTCATCTTTGAGTGAATCACGAATCCATGGGCTTGAAGCTGTGTGTGCAAGGAGCCACTTTTGAACCTTGTGGTGACGTTCTAACACCCCCAAACAATGGCAAAGGCAATAGGGCATATGCTGAAAGTGTGAGGCAGCCAGATATAGTTTGCAGTTTGTCCTGAGTGGCTCTGAACCACATATCCAGCCCCAATGAGTCTATTCAGTGTTGTATACCCTGGAAAGAAACTCTCTTGGTCTATTCTGGGGACCAGCTGGCTTTGACCAATGCCTAGAAGGACCTGAGGAAGATTTCTGAGATGCTCTTGTGAAATGAATAGGGGAACCAAAGATCAAATGCCTTCAGAAAAAGGAGAAAAATAAGTGAACTTGGATTATGTATAACCTGAACTCATTGACTGCTGAGCTGTGGGATAGGGAAGGGATAGGACCCACCTGGCTTTTTTTTCCCTCTACATTTCATTCCCGTGACTGAAAATGAAACAGTGAGATGTGAAACAGAAGTGAAGGACACTTTTCCATCCCCCACTTCCCTATCTCTTTGTGCCTCAGGAAAATCATTTAAGTTGATCTGAGCTGAAGTTTTGAAAACCTTTTTCTGGTTCGGCAGCCAAGCCTGAATGTTGGCCATGTGCACGCTCTTGCTCCGCGAGTGAGAGTGCTTCCTGGGGACTGGCTGACGGCAGCCCCGCGTGAGCCCTGCCAAGAGCACCAGCGGTAGGCCTCTCTAGAACAGATTGAATTCTTGACCCCTGAATGTGCTATTTCTAGCCACATCGGTGTCCTCTCTTCAGCAGCTCAATTAAAACAAAAGCAAACATGGGCTCCAGTAGAAAGGGCAACTTGACGATGTTTTCTTAGGTGGAGGTAATGGGACACAGGGTCCTGGTTTGTGGCTGCTTTTTATGGTTTTGGAGGATGCCTGAAACCTTGCAGGAGAAGCTCCTTCAAGCTTACCCTATGGCCAAGGGTGTATCACTGGGCAGTGGCGTAAAACTTGCCTGGGACACATCTTGCTCTCATCACTAGAGTGTCCCAGATCCATCTAGCTAGTGTTGGACAAGGTGACTACTCCTGTCCCATGTGGGGACAGGGGACATGTCTCCCTCCTCCTCTCCTCAGGGATATGGAGAGCTGCAGGCAAGGTGACAGTCTCTCAGATGGTGTCAAAATTTTTCCAGGTTATGTTTTCTTTCATCAACGTTGCTTTGGGTTTTAATTAGCGAAAATGAACCAAACAATTGTGTACTCAAGGAGATGCTGGCAATGGGATTTATCAAGCCCCTTAGCGTTTTTGGGAGTCTGTTGCGGACTTTGAGATCTGGCTGTAGAAAACCTCTGACCCCAGATGGGTTTTTTGCCCTGTTGGGAGTAGTTTTAGCTTGTTCTGTTATGTTAATATGTCAGGAGTTAACTTGTCAACCACCTTTCTTCCTACAGCTTTAGGTGAACTTTTAGATGTCACAGTCTGTGACCACTGGGTACCTCAAAGATGAAACCTGAGACTGTGCACTTGAATCTTTTGGGAGGGCAGAGCTGAAGGTGAAGAAGGGGTTTAATATTGTTTGAAAATGAGTGCTATTGAGAAAGGTTTTTCTCAGTGTTTTGAGCTGGAGTTTTGTAAAGGGCTGACAGCTTCACGTCTGTGTGGATTGCTTTGCTGAGGTCTTGCTACAAAATGATGAAGGAACAAGTAACCTGTGCCAAAACACTGTTAGCCACGATGTCCTGGATAAACACAGATTTTTAGAAAGTGTTATTTATAAAAGTTAGCAAGTGAAACTATTGCATCAGTGAGGAATTCAACAACGCTGTTAAATTACCAGAGTGAATTGACTGGTTGTGCATGTGGGCATATCTTCAACTAAACGATACTAGGTGGGGCTGCAAACTCTCCAAAGTACTGTTATTTTCAAACTAAACCTCAGATAACCTCCAGTCCTTTAAAAATATCTGTTGCTGAAAATAAATCCTCAGATAACCTTCATCCTTGGATAACCCATATAAAATCAAAGGCGAGGGACTAATAGGAGCAAGGGGACTTGGAAATAAACTTGTCCGCATACTGCCCACACATGTGAGCAACACACTGCTGCTGACTAGCGGCTATTTTTACATATAGCCCATGTTAGAAGCATGCAAAAAGGGTGCTTCCTTTTGCTTATCAGCACTGTCACTGTCTTGCTCATTTAGCCAGGGGTGTCCCTGGTTGTCCAATTACCTGTAGAGCATTGATGCTGCTGGCGCTCACGTTCTAACTCTTGGCTTCATTGTCTAGGGGATCACATACTCATCTGGGTAGGACCCAAGCCATCCTTGGGTAGACCTAGTGAAGATGGGAATACAGGCTGAATGGGTCTCAGAAAAGTGCTGAGTCCTTCTGAGATGATTTCTGTCAAAACTACAGGGAACAGTGGTCAGTGGTTTCTCCTAGCTGACAATGGAGTTTTAAAAGTTAGGTTTGGAGTGACTTCTGGTATCTCAGGAGATGTGAAAAAGGCACACATCACCAAAAAGAAAAAAAAAAAAGGGAAAAAAAGAGCCCAATTTCTGTGCCGTCTCAGCACCCTTGCTACCCACTTGAACACTGGGTCTTCAGCTGTGGCCAGACTTCAGAGCATGGTAAAGAAGAAACCAACCAGTCAGAAAATGTGCAGCCAGATGCACACTGGGGGAAAATTCTAATACTTACAGGTTCCTGCAGGTGAGCTGCTGAAGCCCTCACCAATGCAATTTGTTGATGGTCACGGGAGTTTTTGATAGCCCTTGATGAGTGAATATACTGTCCCCCAGGGTGTGAGTCTGCCTGTCACTTGGTGAACAGGGTCAGAAAGTATCTGTGTTGTTTGTGAACCTCCCTGGCTGTCCACGGTCTTTTTTGCAAAGAAAGATCATCCACAGCACTTGGCAAATAGTTCAGCTAAGTGCAGGGGCACAGAGGTTTGATAAAACAGTTTGCTGCCCCAGATAGTTCCTCTGGGTGGGATTTGGCAGCTCTAATGGAGGCTAAGAGTAAGGTTTGAATTCATTCATCTGACAATAGAAACCTGAGCCAAAGCTAACACAGAGTTTTATGCTCATTTACAGACCTCTACAGGCTAAAGGGTTCATAAAGGAGTTCACTGATACCTTGTTGACAATGGTGATGAAATACCCTGACTTGTCATCCTGGGAGATTTCAACACACACATCGACAAGACTGCAGATACAAAGTCCCAAACTCACCTTCTGGCTTTCCTCCCAAACACTCTCCCGATATGTCTACACTGACATATATAGTAAGCCTCGAAAGGTCCCCTTTACTGGGTCTGAGTGGCATTTATCACCTCAATAGCAGATTTCAGTGGGCTGCATGCAGGGTTTGCTGAAGCCCCCTCCTCATGGGCAGCACTGGGAGGAGGTTAGCTGTGGTATCCTGCTGAGTTCCTCTACCTCAAGCCTGCAAACACGCTGCAGAGAGGGGGAATGCCGTGATCAACAATGGACCTGAGGTCCGGCAGATCTTCTAGTTTTTGTTGTGCTTGGGGGTCACAGTGTAAGTGTTTGACCTTGAGGTCACTTCTTGCCATCAGTGTTGATCATCATCTCTGATTTAATCCATGTGCTCTTTGATGTGCTCCATCCTGAGTATCAATAATGTGGACCAACCCCCAGGGCTGTCTTGAGCCTGGGACAAGAAAACATTTGGTCTCCACAAATGGACCAGATGAGGATAGATCAGAAAGGGTAACTAGAGGAGGTACCAAGCTGGTGCAGAGGAGTAGGAGTGTGAAGGCGTGTTAGAGGACTCAGAGGACCTCTATCTCTGATTTAGCTTTTATCCGATTCTCTCCAAGCAGCCTCATAGAGGAGAGCAGCACTGCACTGGTGGGCCAAAGTTCTGAGGACCTGGGAAGCTCCTCCTGCTGTACATGAGCCCCTTGAAGTCCTTACCCCAGTCCCCAAAGATATATACTTCCTTCCACCTTTACAGAGCACTTTGGAGCTACCACCCTGTTGGGTTGGAGAAGAGGAAGAGGCAGTGGAAAGCCAGGGGCAGGAACTGGGATGGCAGTGCTGGCATTACAACACTTGTCAACACGAATCCAGCTCCATCCTTGGTGAAGTGACATAAGAAGTCAAGGAGCCTTTCTCAGCTGCACCAACAAAACAGCAAACAGTTCCTTATCCTGCAGCCAAAGTGGCCACGGGGAGCAGCAAACAAGTACATTGCAGAGAATGATGGATGACAACTCAAGGGATTCACTAATGCTGCAACTGGGTGTCAAAGCAAGAGTGGGTGAGGAGCAGTGGAGGTTTGTTGCATTTTAAAATGCATTTTCTTTGTTTCCAATTCACTTGCAACCTCTGGGAGTTGTTTCTTGGAAAAAAAAAAAAAAAAAAAAAGAAGAAAACCCCAAACAGATTAAGCTCCTGTCCACACAATTTCTTATAGGTATATTTGAAATTAAATCCAAACACTCAGCTATGGATTTTCTTATTTTCTTTC
>VZTM01026672.1:160779-265006 GCA_013400555.1 Jacana jacana
ATATTGAAAGGAACATAATCCAGTCATCAGTGCTTCTAATGCCTCCATCTGAGTGATGTATCACTGAGTATTTGTCTTAGGAATGATCTTCCCTGAAGGCTCTGGGCTTTCTAGCCCCAAACCATCATATTCAAATCAGCCAGGCCACTCAAAAGTCGCCGACCTGGGTCCCAGAGCAGAGATGCGCATACCAGGTGTGTGATTGCCTTCTGCATCACAACCTGCTTCCAATTAAATTGCAATGTAGCCCCACATGAAGGATGTGATGCAGGACTAAGCCAGAAATGACAAAACCACAGATGATGAGTACAAGTTATCCATCTGAAAGCAAGAACTGTGGCTATTTAGGCAGGCATATATAACAAAATCTCTGAGACCCGCTGTCAGGAGTGAATGTAGTCCAGTTGAAGGGAGAGAACTAGGTATGAAAGAGGGCCTCTACAAATGGTGTGCTGGAGGTTCAGTAGAGATTGGCACCGGGTAGCACGAGGCAAGTACAGACCTTCAAGGCCTCAGACAAACTGAGGAGGTCTTGAACCACTGGTCCTGTTAAACTTCATTACCCTGGATTCAAAGGAAAAGGCACTGCGATGACAGCCCTGAATTTGTTAGGTGGCTTACATTAATGATGATACGTGAAGCAGAGAGAGACAACCTGAAGAAAGTGGTGGGGAAGTGACACGTGAGTGCCGGCTGCAAGCTGACCATCTTTGAGGACATAAGCATGGTTTTGAGCATATATATGCCCGCCCCCTCTAAGAAGAGACCCTTGTAAAGTTTGGATATGTTTTACTCCCTGGAAAGGGAAAAATAATTCTTAATGGAGAGGTTGGCTTGAATAGCCAGGAGGATATTAAAGTCATGGTGAAGAAGAAGCTTAAAAAAGGTAACAATATAGTTTTGCTTACTAGAAAATCAGACTCCCAGCAAGTAAAGAATAAAGTTGTCCAAGGACATGAAGCCAACAAATTCAGTCATTCCTGACCCCTCACAGTGGGTAACTAGGCGTATGTTTCATGAAATGGTACCAAAATTGGGTGAGGTAATTTGCACAAATAGAATATTAAGTGGTTGGTAATGATTAGACAAATATGAACAGTGGAATTCTTTCCGTTTGTTTTATGACTTAAATAAAGCATCTTTTTTTGAGGTAGTCTAAATATTTTTCTTATGCTAGGTGTGAATAATAAGAAAATGAATATGCAACTTTGACCACAAAGACAATCTACAATCTCAGAGCATTAAAATCTATTTTTTTAAGGCAGAATAAAATTGGAAAAGGCTATATTTATTAGGAGGGTAGGTTCAAAGGGTTAGATTCAGAGGTTAGGATGCTCACCCAGGACAGCAAGGGTCCAAACTTCCTCTCTGACAAACGTTGAGCAAAGCCTTGAATACATCCTCCCCTAACCAGAGCAGAGCTTTTGTTTCTTCTGTTAGCATTTCAAATGCACTGAATTTCAGCAAAAACCTGATCTAATTATGACAGATAGAGAGAAATTGATTACAGAACTAAAGCAAATGTCTGCTTATGTGCAAAAGATTGTTTCTTGATTATATTTGTGTACAAAAAGAGTAAAATACAAACCAGTAATATACATTCTTGGTTCTTTAAAAAGACCAGTTCTGTAAAGCTGAAAACAATTATAAGCCAAATCTACTGGGAGAATTTAAACAGAAAAATGTGAATGATAATTGTAAACGGTTTAAAAACGTTTTACTAAAAAGCCATACTTGTTATAAAACAAAACAACATAATTTAAGTGAAAGCTGTTCTTTTGTACAAAACCCCACATGTAACAATTGGAAGGAAGAGTCAGGCAACAAAAACTAATCTAAATCAGAAGATGGGAATGGTGATAAAGTTGTAAGGGAAGCAAGAGAAATGTAAGTAGAGGTATTTGCCCAAAAGAGATAGAGATCATACAAGTTAAGGACAAGAAGAAGTTTTTGATGTATGTTAGGGAAGAAAACCAATCAGTGAGGTTTCTCTCAATGAATAGAAATGGTGGAATTATTTATACTAACACAGAAAAGACAAGAATAACTTTCTGTGCTGGTTGGAAAAAAACCAGCAGCTGACATTAATGGCTGGACATTAGGAAAAAACTCTTCACAGAAAGAGTGGTCAGTCACTGGAATTGGCTGCCCAGGGAGGTGGTGAAGTCCCCATCCCTACTCTAATGTAGACATCCCATACTCTAATGTGTTTTAGAGTAGATTATTTGTGGTGTTGAGGGATATGGTGTAGGGGACAACTACATAAGTAGGGCTGATGGTTGGACTCGATGATCCCAAGGGTCTCTTCCAACCTAAATGATTCTCTGGTTCTATGATAAATAATCCTGTGATAGTGATGATGTATTTTCCATTACAACAATAATTCAAGAAAATGTTTAAACGGCAGCTACTAAAGTAGATATGTTAAATAAGAGGCTTGAACAACTTCTGTCCACAAGTCTGAAAAGAACAAGTCAAGAAACTTCTCTGACTACAAACAAAGGTTTTCCGGAAGGCATTGAACACTAGAAAAATTGGAGAGGGCTGGAAAGATATGGCCTTACTTATAAGAGCTATATGGGATGAGAATACCAATAATGTGCATTTCCATTTGACTTTCTCTGGACTTAGAGAAATTAAAGTTGATTTTGGACTCTGCTAATAACTCTGTGGAAGAGATAATAACAAGACCTGTTTTAATAAGTGTTCATGCAACTAATTTGGTATCTTTTTAAAAGAAGATTATCATTATGGTCAACTGTTTTGGTTTAACCTCAGGTGGCAGATGGGATCATGCAGCCACTCATGTAGTTCTCCCTCTTCCAACAGAAAGTCAGGGAGAAGAGGGAGAGAAGGGGGTGAAAGTAAAGAGGGAAAAAAGCCCCCTGGGTTGAGATAAAGACAGTTTAATAGAGCAATGACAGAAAAGGAAAATAACAATAACAATAATTACACAAGTCACTCTCACCACTGTTAAATTGGTACCACTCCTAAGCGGTGATCATGGATTTACCCCTCCAGCCAACCCCCATTTAGGTACTGAGCATGATGTCTATGGTATAGAATATGCCACTGGCCATTTCACTGTTGTGTCTATGCTTCTTCTCATCTTCTATGGGAAACCGAAAGGAGTCCTTGAAAAGTATAAACATCGCCTAGCACTGACTAAACCAATATGCATTATTACATTCCTTTCACAGCAATCAAGAAAATTAACTCTTTCCCAGGGCACCTAAAACCAGGGCATCAACACAGTTAATAGTATTTGATGTAAGGTACTTTGAATTCTGTATGGCATTTAGCTTGGCATGTGATGAAGATTTGATTCAGAAGACAAGAGTTTCCTTATTTATAAATCTTAATTATACAGATATGAAATTGACATGTCACACTGAAAGTGGGTTAAATGCTGGCATACTGATTGGTTTGAAAATGCAATTACTCGTAGAGGTTTAGCATTTACTTGGTGTTTTGAGTGGAGTCTTCAAACAAGTAATTGCTGGCCTTCTGCTATTCAACAGCTTTCACAGAGTCACAGAATATCAGGGACTGGAAGGGACCTTGAAGATCATCTAGTCCAATCCCCCTGCTGGAGCAGGAACACCTAGATCAGGTCACACAGGAATGCATCCAGGCGGGTTTTGAATGTCTCCAGAGGAGACTCCACAACTTCCCAGGGCAGCCCCTTCCAGTGTTTTTTCTCATATTTAAGTGGAACCTCCTATTTTCCAGTTTGCACCCATTGCCCCTTGTCCTATCATCGGACATCACTAAGAAGAGCCTGGCTCCATCCTCCTGACAGTCACCCTTCACATATTTATAAACATTCATAAGGTCACCCCTCAGTCTCCTCCAAGTTAAAGAGACCCATCTTCCTCAGTCTTTCCTTGTACGTGAAGTGCTCCACTCTCTTAATCATCTTTGTGGCTCTGCGCTGGACTCTTACAAGCAGTTTCCTGTCCCTCTTGAACTGAGGGGCACAGAACTGGATGCGATATTCCAGATGTGGTCTCACCAGGGCAGAGTAGAGAAGGGGGAGAGCCTTCCTACTAACCACACCTCTTCTAATACACCCCAGAATGCCATTGGCCTTCTTGGCCATGAGGGCACAGTGCTGGCTAATGGTCATCCTACTGTCTACAAGGACCCCCAGGTTCCTTTCCCCTGTGTTACTCTCCAGCAGGTTAGTTCCCAACTCATACTGGTAGCTGGAGTTATTCTTGCCCAGATGCAAGACTCTACACTTGTCCATGTTATATTTAATTAAATTTCTCCCTGCCCAACTCTCCAGCCTGTCCAGGTCTCACTGGATGGCAGCATGGCCTGCTGGCGTGTCAGCTACTCCTCCCAGTTTTGTGGCATTGGCAAACTTGATGATAGCACACTTGGAGGAAAAAAGTCATCAGATTGGTAAACACAGATATTAATAGAAAATCTCCTGGATTACTTGAGAAGCTGAATTCAAACAAAAGTGGGGGTTTTAAGTAGGATTTCAGTAAGATTCAGGAAATCACTAGCCCTATCTATATTAGCAAATAATTTGGCCAAACATAAGGGGAGTAGCAGATTAAAGCAGCTCACACTGGGGTTTCTACATGCAGTGCAGTGCTTGATGTCAAATCAGATTTAGGTGGGTTCCCCAGACTGATCATAAGTTGGTAGTACAGAGCCTGTGGCAGTGGCTGGGATGGACATTAGGTGCACACTGAGGAGCAGCTTCTCAACTACTTTCCCCCAGCAGGAATCCAGTTTCCACAAATCAAACCCAAGTGGGTGATATGCACCCACATGTGGTAAATCAGATTGGGTGTAGGATGCCACAACTCACCTCTAAACCTCCCTGCTCCACCAAAGAGTGGTGGATGCAGCAATTGAGTCCACAAAGAAGGTGGGATGAGGTGGTGGTGGGTGACTACATGTAAGTTGAGCAGGAGCTGGTGGGAGAGGCTGTCCTCCAATGAGCTGGTCCTGAGACTGCTAAATAGGAAGTGGGAGACTAAATCTGCCATTGGCACCACTGTGAGATGTTGTTCTTAGTCCTGATTTCCACAGTTAAATTAGGGTACTGCATGAATTGGAGAGGGTTCAGAGAGAAAAGCCATGGGAATGATGAAAGGTCTGGAAAACATGTCTGACTGTGATAGACGCAAGGAACTCAGTCTGTTTATCTCACAAAGAGAAGATTAAGAGGTGACTTGATCACAATCTATAAATATGTACACAGGGAACAGAAATTTGATCACAGTTCACTCTTTGCTCTGGCAGACAGAGGATGTGATAAGGTCCAACAGCCGGAAGATGAAACTGGGCAACCTCAGATGAGAAGAAAGCAGTGTATTTTTAAACAAGAAGACAATTAATCACAGGAACTGCTTAGGAAAGGCTATGGTAGATTTCCTCCCCTTCACCATTTCAGAACATAGATCGTTGTTTCTTATTAAAGACATGCTCTAAAATGCTGCTCAACAACCTTCCCTTCCCCTTCCCTGCCAAAAAATCACCAAATCCCTTCAGAAAAAAAGAAATACACAGATGGCCTGGTAGAGCGTTTACACAATGGCTTTCATTTGCAATCAGCTCAAAATTAGGATAAACTCTGGATGTTTGTTTATTCTCTTTATTTCCCCCAATTTTATTCATTTGTTTGTTTGCATATGGGGAAATGCATATGTGCACATGCGTGTGCGTGCACACACAGGACACAGGTGTGTTTCTCACTACAAAGCTACAGATACAGTGACTGTAAGGAAATTTAGAGTAAAACAGTTTGCTAAATTTCAAAGATGTTTTGTTCGGGACTGAAAATGTCCAGGTTCTGCTAACAGTAATGTAATAAAATGTTTCATATCGATTTTTTCAAATTCTGGCTTGAGTTGAAGTCACCAAAAATGAAACACTTGGCTCAAATTTTTCTCACAGGATTTTTCTCTATAGTGAAATCAAAATCTTTCTGTGGAAAATTTCAGTTTTGTAGTAACTGCATTCCCATTAGAAAATAACTGCGCTGTGAAACTCCCAGCCAGCTCTAGTAATCATGGCCATCATAGAGAGGGGGAGAGAGAGAGGGAGTGGATTTCTTTACACTCTCTCACTCAAAAGAGAGAGGGAGCCGAGCTTCTCCATTCCCTTTGTTTTAGCAGGCAAGTTTCCTGCCGCTTGAGCACAAAAACCATATGCGTATGCATTTATTGCTTGGGTATCAAACTGATAATATATTAAAAGGATTATGATTTACTGCTGTAATTATTGGCCTCCCAACTTTCACCCACAATTATTGTGTGCATATATCTTCCAGCTTGCAAAATCCCCACTTGCCCATATAAATGATGTGATTGCATTACTCTGTACTTTCTTTGCTGCCCTCACTGCTCATTAGAGCAAACACCTCAAAGTGTGCATGTAAATATGTCGGGACTGCTTGGACTATCTGGCTCACTACCTCTCTTTCTCCCTCTTTGTTTCTTTTCTCTCCTTTCCCTTGCCATCACCCCACTTTTTTCCTGCTATTGTATATTACACTGTATTTTTCCTCCCATTTTTCCAAGTGTCCAAATGTTCCTGTCTGATTTATTTATGTCTGACACTATTTCAGAGTGCCCAGTTCATTTCCTTTGGGACCATTCTGCTTTTATCTCTCTTCATTTGGATTCTTATTTCCTCCCGCTCCGCTCCCCTGCTCAGCTCCTCCAGTACATACTTTTCCTCTCCTCTCCTTATTTTCTTTGCTCTGATGCTGTTTTTTTCCTCCCTTAGTCAGATCCCTTCTTCTCCATTGCCTCTGCCCATCTCCTGTTTTCTCTTCTTTCTGTAAATTTCTTCTTCCTGTACGTCTCTGTATAATCCAGTGGGACCACTTTACTCACCTCACCCTATCTCTGCAAAGGACCTTCCCCCTCCAGACCGTCAGTTTTCCACACTCTTCCACTCTGCTCTTCCTGCTGCTCTTGCCTAATTTTTTTCTGCTTCTTTCCATGCCTTCTGCCTTTGCTTGTTTTGCTTGATGGGGGTATTCCTGCTCCCCAGACCCACATTTACCTAGGGGAGATGAGGACTGAGGACAGCCCTGGATGTCACTGTGCTCTCCCCAGTGTCTCCCCCAGGCTGATCCCATGTCTTCTCTGTGCAGGACAGAGGTGTTAAGGAGCTCAGCAGAAAGCACACTGGAGGATGCTATTACCTATCCCAGTGCAGCAGCTGTGTCCCAGCCAGCCCCACTGCAGCCCGGAGGTGTGTGAGGCCACATCTTTGTGCTTGAAAGAAGTCATGGGGTTCCATAGCCACTCGCATCCTGGGGTCCAGGAGTGCACCCCGTGCTGGCCAGCACTAATAGGCAAGTGAAAGCCCCCTGAGGGCCACTCACTTCCCTCCTGTAAATCCGCATGTGGTTTGAAGGGATACTTTATGAGGTGTCTCTGTATACTTGATCTCTTGTATTTTTTTCCTGCTGTGAAGCCCGAGGCTGTCCTTCACAGCTCCTGCAGTAAACCGGGGCCTTGGGATCCGGAGTCCCAGGGACACTGCAGGCAGCGAGTGTCGGCTTTCATAGAAGTCACAGGTGCTTTCATCAGGGAGCTGCCATGCAGCCTGTCTGTCCTCCCTGGAGCACTGTTGCTGAAAGCATAGTTAGGAGGTGGGTGAGGCTTGTTCTGGCAGAGCTTCATCACTTTGCCCTTCCAGTGCTCAGGCACTGCATCTTTTGGTGGGTTTCTGTCCTCTGGGAGTGCGGGAGAGTGGTTGTCTCAGGCCCCTCTCAGGTCCAGCCAAACTAGTTGACAGCTAAGGGGATCCCACCAATAAAATGCGAGAAAGGAACAAGGAGAGCAATGGACTTTAGCACAGAAGGGCTTAAAAGAGGTGATAGCAAAGAAATACATGGGAAGACCATATTCTGTACCACCTCCATGGCCCATGACTTGGTGCCTGCAGAGCATCTCCTCTGCCAAGTGGCAGAGCCCCCGTGCCCAAGAAGGACGTGTCTGAGAGCCGACCTTGCCTTTCCTATAGGCAAAACGATAGCAGGACTTTTAGGATCGCCTCTTAGCATCCTGGGAAGATGTACCACTGCTTTGTAAAAAGCAGCAACTATTTAAGCCCTATAAGAACAAATTCTTGAAATCCCACAGAAACATCTGCTACATAGAAAGAATTTTTAGGTATTGATTGTAAATAAGAAAAAAAGGAACCTGGCGTACTCCAAAAAATTCATCTCAAAAATCTTTAAAAGGGTAGACATAGGCTGTAACATTTCTGGAAAGGGAAAAAACAGATAATAAAAGCTGTGTCTTCTCCGACCTCTCCAGTCTCATGATTTTACAATAAGAGAATGAACTGGCTACAGACACAGTTTTTGGAGTCACTGTCCTATCAACTAGTAATTATCAGATTGTCTGCCTGTAATGGCATATCCAGTCATATGTTTTCCCCATCAAACCAAAAATAAATGAAAGGAGGAAACGAACGAGTGTAAGAGTCCAGCACTTCATTCTTCATACTTGAAGAGCTGCAGCAATAAATACTAACGGAAAATTCCCAAGTGAGAAATGATACCAGTTCAAGGTCACATAAGTTGATGCATGGAAGTACATTATAAGAACACTAGAAAGCTATTTTGGGGACTGTCATTGTTTATTGAATGCTTAGAGGGATTGTTTTGATGTTCTGTGCTTGGGCTCTGGGTTAGCAGTTAAACCAACGTTTCTAAAGCAAGGGGCTGGGAACCAGGCAATTCTGTATGCTGCTCCTGAGGTCGGAGGACCAGAGGCTAAACTAGTCCATCTCTTCTGAGCTTTAGAAAAGTTCCCGTTACAACACTCAGGGCCGTCAACATCACATAATGCAGTTCCTAACCACTGCCTTAAAAGCTAACTTCTTGATTTCTACAATCCCTCAGTAAGAGCAATGTGGAGCCACGTTATCCAGGGACAAAGTGTGTAAGAGGGGCTGTGCTTTTACTTTGGAGAAATGTAGTACTTCATGGAGGTCTCACACATAGCATGGTCCAAAATGTGCTACTGTTTTCTTCCAGCAGCATGGGGTGTGGGGAGGTTTTGGGTATCTTCTTCCTAACAGAGCTATCCCTTATGAATTAGGCATCACAGGGACCACCAGGAAATGCAAATGTTGGATGAGAAGGACAAATTTCAGCAGACATGGGAGAGGAATGGGGTGCCTGCTGCATGGAGGTGTCTGTCTCCTCTGTCCTTGCAGCCCTGTGGGGCTTGTTTAGGCTCTGGGCAATATCAGGGATGTCCTGGGTTACCATGTGGCATCACAGGTAGTGGTGGGAGTAGAGTCCAGTCAGTCCTTACATAGGTCATGCCAGTGTCCACACAGGGGCAGGAACATGAGCCAGGGGAGGTCCAAAGCTTCATATTCTAATGTCTTTCTTTTGGCTTGTTAGGACTGTGAGCTGTGTTGAGCACTGCTTCACTGCTTACGCTAACCAAAACTCTGCCTGAAGCTAAACTGGGGGTCAGGTCATGCAGGAGAATGGGCCTCATTTCCCACCTTCCTGCGGGACACAAGGCAGCTTGTGGTTTCTCCAGGAGGGGCTTTTCTTCCCAGAAACGCCACGGTGGGCCCGAGGAAGTCTTCCCAACAAGAGCATCATTGACGGCGGTACGCTTCTGCTAGCCTTTTCGGATCCACCAAACAAACGGACAGCTTGTGTGAAAACAATCCCCTGTGAGGGCTAATAATAACAACATTTGCGCTGCTCCACCCTTGCTGTGTTCAGTCATCGCAGATGGCGAGCATGTCCGCGCGGGGACTGACCACCGTGCGTGCTGGGGTGCGGGGCTGCTTTCTGGCCTGGGAGTGCCTCCCCGTTATTATTAATAATAATCATCTCGCAAGGCTGGCATGTGCTGCCTGTGCGGCAGCTGAAGCCGAGTCTGTAAAACAGGTCTAATTTTAGAGCAGCCCGGGCTGAGCACAGAGTGAGACCAGACCCGGGAAATTTTGAGTTTTCATTGTTTCCTCAGCTGTGGGTGAAGAGCTCCCATGGACATTTGGGAGAGTTTTTCCCAGATACGTGAACCCTCGCCTCTAGTGTTTTGTCATTTGGCGATGGGTAGAGGAGGGAAAGCTTGCAGCGAGGCCAGTCCCTGCTAGGATGCCATATATTTGGAAACCTTAACTAGCCCCTGCTGTATCACTGCACACGTAGGTCCAGCGCTTTGTCATGCGAAAGGCTACGCGGTAGCGTGGCGGCTGCCTGCAGAGTCATTTCAGTTGGCATAAGGGAATATGCTGCACTCTTTGTAAACGATGTTTTGTTTGTAAACAAACTGGCCGGCAGGCTAAAACAAAACTATTGAGCTATAGGAATGAAGAAGGAAAATCACAGTTCCTCTGTGTTCAGCAGGCTGTTGTCAGTCGACAAAGCCTGCTATTACTGACCTTAAGATGGTCTATTTTGTTACTGAAAGAAGTTTTCCTGTTCTCTGGGTGGATTAACGTGAGCTTAGAACATCCCACTCTTTTTATTGCAGGCTTTCATCTCTGCCTGTTTTGTCAAACAACAGAAAATCCCAGAAAACAGGATTCAACTCATACTGTGACATCGTTGGAGGCGAGCCATGGTGCCAGTGTTATATTCACTTATTTTTTCCACTAAGTAACCATAGAATCATAGAATCATTTTGGTTGGAAGAGACCCTTGGGATCATCGAGTCCAGCCATCAGCCCTACTCTACAAAGTTCTCCCCTACACCAGATCCCTCAGCACAACATCCAATTGACTCTTAAACCCATTCAGGGATGGTGACTCCACCACCTCCCTGGGCAGCCAATTCCAGTGACTGACCACTCTTTCTGTGAAGAATTTTTTCCTAATGTCCAGCATAAACCTACCCTGCTGCAGCTTGCAGCCATTCCCTCTTGTTCTATTGCTAATTGCCCATGAGAAGAGACCAGCACCAACCTCTCTACAATGCCCTTTCAAGCAGTTGTAGATAGTGATGAGGTCTCCCCTCAGCCTCCTCTTCCGCAAACTAAACAGTCCCATACAACAGTCTAATTTAATACTGCAATACTAATTAAACTATCATCTAAATTTATTCTCATCAAGGCTTCAAATGTCCTCCTTCAGTCCATGAGGCCGCATAGGCTTTTTGCAAGGTTGTTGTTTTTCTTTGAGGATCAGAAAAGAAAGAAAGCAAGGAAAAGATTCTTCAAGCATGAGGCAGAAAGCACCAGTTTCGTCGGTTAGATTTAAGTCAGGCCTCAAACCACAAGCGGTTACAGGATATTTCTATGAAATGTTTTAGTACACTGAAACTGTATTATGGATGGACAAGGGAAGGTTTTCAGTGGTATAACATAACCGTCCCTATTCTCAGACCCTGAAGACAGAGGGCTTCTAGCAGTTTCTCTCCATGCAATGCTATTTCCTGGATTTTCAGATGTTATGGCTGGAGGGACTTTTGCTATTATCTATTACAACACAGCCTGTGGGATTGAATCACCAGCTAGAACAGATAGTGAGATAGCCTGTCTTTAAATACCACACATGGTAGAGAGTCTATCCCATTCCTAGATAAATTGTTGCAGAGTTTAATTCCCTCCCTTGTTAAAATCTTGGCATTTATCTAGTTTGGATTAATCTAGTGTCGGATTCCACCTACTGGATGTCGTGTCTCTGTCTGCTAATTCAGAGATCCCTCTGGTATCAGAAATATAATACAGCTACTTGCAAGCTAAGACCGAACAAAATTTGGAATTTTCACACAGTGGGCAGATACAACTTGTCAACATTTGTTTTCAAAACAAATTATACAAAAAAGCTGCCATATTGACATATAGAAACCCCAGAATAGAAACATACAAACAAACAAACAAATCTAAAAAAACCTATCATTTTCTTTAATGTAGGACCCTTGGTGTTTGAATTTGCTGAATTAATTGAACAGGGCTTTCTTTTGTGTCAGTTCAATATTAACAACAAATATTTTCCCATAATGCTGCATTGCTCCTGGGAATTATAGCCTGAACAAACGCTATCCTTATTCAACTTAGGCAGAGGCTTCTTGGCTCAGTTCCTGTAATGTTATATACAACTCTGAATTAAGTGACAAATTATCCTGTAGCTGGCCTGTAGGAGAAAACAGGTACCTACACTGCAGATAAATGTGTTCACAAGAAGGTGAAGTTTAAAGTTTCCTTGGACAGCACAAATTGAGGTGGCATGGCTTACAGTGAAATATTTAATTTTGCTTGTCCTGAAGGAAGATTAACATTATTTTTTCTTCATAGAAATTTCTGTGGAAATTTCATTTTCTATTGTTGAAACAGAATATCCAGCCAGCTCTATTACAAACCACAGACAAATCACCATTTATCCTCCTATTGGACAAATTAAATGAATTGAGGTTATTATTTATTTTTATTCCTCACTAACAGCTTTTACGAATTGTACGTGTATTTGCAATTATTTCTTGAACTCTTTCCAATTTGTCAATAGTACTCTTTCAAAATATGGACACCGAATTGGACTTACTCTCCTTCTACTAGTAATAGTCCAAGGAACAGTAAGCATCTGCCTTTCTACCCCTGTGTTTTATAGTCCCCTGCTCGCACATACCAAGATCACATTTTCTCTCTTCGTCAGTGCATTGCATGGGGAACTCTTGTGCAGCAGCCCAGCTGGTTATCAGCCATGACCTCTAAATCCTTTTCTAAATCTCTGTTTCTAAAATACAGTCCACATCCACAGTGTACAAACTATCCAGGTTACTCAGAATTATGCTTAACTGTACAATAAAATATGTTGGGTTTTTTTTTGGTTTTGTGTGTGTTTTTTTTTTTTTAGTGAGCTCAGGTTACCACATAAACCAGATTGCTTGTAGAACAGATCTGCTTTTCTCATTATTTACCACTCCATGATTTTTGTGTCTTCTGCAGACTATGCAAGGAACGGGTGTAGACTTTTTTATATTGGATCACAGATAAACATATTAAATACCCAAAGTAAATCCAAACGGGCCTCCTGTAAAATATTCCCACTCTAAGGGCACTCTCCAATGAGTTGCTCAGGGGAATCCTCAGTTTTTAGTATGTTTAGTATGTCTGTGCTATGCTGTCTTTCTAGAAGATCCATTTTCTGGTGTGTTCTGCTGTGCTGAACTCAGACATTAGCAGGAGTGTACTACGTCGACAGAGCAGGGTAAGATGGTTAACCTTTGTACCTGCTACCTAAAAGCACTCTGCTGACATTGGGGAAGTAAAGTTTTGAATTAGAACTGTGTTATGCCATGTATCCATCTGCCCAACTTCAAAACGGCCATATTTTATATCATTGCCAGAGACCTTTTTTGTCTTACACTTATGGGAATTGTATTTATAACATCTGATGTGATTATAACCCTAGTGCTATAAGCTGGAAATACATACTTGGTGCTTTGACACTTGGCTACTGAAAACATTACATTACTCTCTGCACCATCAAAGCATTTTTCATTGCATTTAAATTTTACTCTGGAAGGTTGATCATTTTTCTTAAGTAGGTAGAAGAATAATCATAGAATCAGAGAATCATTTAGGTTGGAAGAGACCCTTGGGATCATCGAGTCCAGCCATCAGCCCTACTTACGTAGCTGTCCCCTACACCATATCCTTCAACACCACATCTAATCTACTTTTAAACACAATCAGGGATGATGACTCCACCACCTCCCCGGGCAGCCAATTCCAGTGACTGACCACTCTTTCTGTGAAGAATTCTTTCCTAATGTCCAGAAGGTACAAAAGAAGGTAGAAGAAAGAGTTCCCAGTGTTTAAGAGTAGAAATAACTGGAGCTGGAAGTGTGACTAGCGTGCTGCAGTCCTACAGATCACAGCCATGGGCAGGATATAAAATTGTGTCTAGAGTCCAGCCTTTCTTGCAAGGAAGTTTGACTCCGTCTTCCTATTTGCCTAAATGAGATGTCAGAATTTCCCATAACAGGTACAGGCTGCTGCTGATTTAAAAAATAATAAATAAGGCCTGTGTTAGTGGTTTACATTCAGAATGCATGAAGCTGAGGTCTTGCTTTCACCTCTCCAATAGGTGTGGTGAGTCCATCAGGAAACACCAAACCAGGAGCTGCAGATTGCAGTATCTCTGCTTGGGGTCCTCTGAGGCCTGCTTCTCTCATGCCCCCTCAGCATGATGTGATAGCTGCGATCATGCCCAGGCTTGCAATGCCAGTTTTCTAGCACGTGATACCATGGCTGAGCAGCACAGCGGGGTTCAAGTTACTCCATAGCAGAAGCTATGTCTGGTGGTGCCCAATGGGGAGTCTGGGTGGAAGGTGTTTGCTGTTTTGGGGTAATTGTCATGGGAACCACAAGATGTGGAGCATCTTCCACTTGTAGTGGTTTCTCTGGGAGCAGCATTTAGCTCCTTTGGGAAGAATAGGGTTAATTTAGCCTTCACATTGCTCTGGAAAATCCATACATTTGTATTTACTGTGGAAATGCCTCTTGATCTTGGCTGTGCACACAGAAAGCATGTGAGGGTAAAGGTTCAGGCTAGAAATACAGGAGATTGAGTTCATCTTGTTGCCCCTTTGTATCAGTCTTGGAGGATGTTTCCAAAAGGTATTAATGATGTAGGGAAGACACCATCCAGGGGTAACCAGAGGGTTCAGAGGAGTGTGCTAGACATGACTGTGTGCAGGAAAGTAATGTGCAGTAGTCAATATATGCAAGATTTCTACAGGGGAATGATTTCTCTGCTGGAAAACCCAGAACAGAAAGGTGTAGAAGGAGCCAGATCCCTGGTCAGCAAAAAGAGAGACTCTGATTTCGAGAAGAGATGTAACTTTAAGCAATATGGCGGAGAGGAACCTCTTTCTCACCAGGGTAGCCTTAGGCTAAAGTCAGCTGTGGTGGGCAGCCTACAGAAAACAAAGTGACACCATGTGGCTTACATGTCCAATGTACAGCCCTGAAACAACTCAGAGTCATGGATCAAAAGCGAAAGCAATCCTTATTTGCACAGAGATTGCTGAATACTTCAAATAGTCATGTGTGAATTGAGGGGAAGTAATGAAATGGAAAATAGTTGTTCAGGAGAATAGTGTATAAGGATTAATCTCTTTGGTTTTATTCCTTCTTCACAATTCTTTGGACTGGAGGGTTGTTAGCAATATTTTAGATGTTGGGTATAAAATCTCTGTTGAACTCATCCCTATGTAGAGGCCCATTCTTAAGTTTTTTATTACACTAGGAGGTGCCATGAAAGTCTGGTTTTGAAGGTTGCCCTGGTGCGTGGTCCTGGTGATGCTTATCCTCTGTGATCTGGTCATGGCTGCCTGCAGGCCGTGCTTTCTTACCATGTCCCTATTTGCATAAGAAAAGACTTCCTATTTTAAAACCTTCCCTAACCTACAAATTAGTGCAGATGAATGGCCTCTTGTTGGAACTGGAGTGGTTATCCTAGTTCCAACAATAGCACAGCCAATGCCAGATTTTAAACCCTCATAATGCATATAATTGTGTGATATTATACCAGAGGGGAAATTTGTTCTTTAGTCCAGCTGGTGATTAGCTTTACATTGAGGCATTGGGATTGGATACCCCTTGAAACTTTATCCTGGTTAACGTAACTACAGCTGGTATTTTGTGGTATAACAATTCAACCCTTACTCCTGAGAGCAGTCCCACTGGGACAGACCTGGAAGTCCTTGCTCGGATTTGACTCAGGAAAAACTTTCATTACCTTCAGTTAAAATTTTGACTCAGTGAAGTCCAAATGTGAGCACCAGGAGATGGTCCACCAGCATTTCTTTCTTTGTTGGCCACTATTTACTCCCTCAAATAAGGATTAAAAGATCAAACCCCAAACTAGACATAAATAGAAATGTAGGAACTGCCATTTTTTCAATAGCTTATGTACACAAATTTCCCAGTATCAGTGACAGCAGCTACAACACTTCTTTGCTCATAACTCAGATTTCTGTGCTTACCTGCTTATTGTCTAGGATTACATTAAATCAATAATTAATAAATGGCTGATAAACAAAACCGTACTTACTTATGGCTCTTCCCTTATGCATAACCACTTCTTGATGTAGATGATCCTACTGTTCCTCCTGTGTTTAATCTCTTTTTGAAACATAGCCACTTCATTAAATTCAAAGCATTTGCTTTGGTGGATATTTCCAAAAGAGGAATTGTTTGTTATGAAGAATTCCCTTATGTACCACTCCTTTTTTTTTTTTTTCAATCTTTACTTTTATTTTTGTGAAAATAAAATTAAAAATGATTTTTTGGAAGTTAAATTACAACACTATTGACGTTTTTGTGTTTGGCTTGTTTCAAGAAAAATACTTTTCCCCTAAAAAATGAAACATCCCAATATTGAACAAAAAAGCATACAAAACTAATGCCAGTTGAGAGGAAATAGAATTATTCCTTGACTCTCGTTCTGGCTGTTAAAATATTATGGCTTAAAACCGCATTTAAAACTTTAGTTTGAAAAATATCAATGACAGTGATTTTTTTTTTTCAAGTGAAGACAGGACTGAAACTCTTCAGTAGCAAACAGAACAGGAAAAGCTCTTCCCTAAGAAAACAGTGAAATCTGTTTGCTATGGATATGTTTATTTCAAAGATATGTGGTAACAGTAATCTTCAAAAGGTATTTGGGAACTGCAAACAAATCTGTCATCTTTCACTTGTTCATTTTGTGTGCATTTGTTTTTATTCTAGTAGAGTATGAATAGAAACCTATTCTTGGATTTCTACACACACTGTGTTTTTATATATCTCTAACATATGTTTTCCTTTGTCCATTGTAAAATAAATGGTCCTGTTTATTCTTTTTTTACTTATATCTCCCGTAGAAATTCCCTCCCACGCTATTAATTCTTTGAATCATTTTCATTGCAGCATTTGGAACCTTTTAAATGTCTTCAATGTCTTGTTAAACAGGATCAAAAAGAACTCCAGAGCTGTAGATGACAGCACATCTTCAGCCTTTCCACAGCATAGCAGTTTATATTCTGTATCATTATTTTTCATTTTCTTTCTTTTCTTTTTTTTTTTTTTTTTTTAAAGTCTAGCCTCTTTGTGCAATGCACCACCCAAAATAACACCTTTATGCTGAAAATACAGGAGAGTTAGGGCTGCCAGACTGGTTGGGTCAGACCAAAAGTCACCGTAACCTAATATTTTTTTGAACAGGAGTAAACAGGGGCTGAGTGGGAAGAGCAGAGAGTGGGGCAGGCTGGAGGGATGCTTCCCCCTTCCGCCCTTCCCGCAGTCTGTCTCAGGTTGCAGCTAAGCCATCATTTTTATAGCCACTAATGGCCTATTCTCCACTAATCTGGATAATCCCTTTTTGACCACTTTTTATACCTTTGCCTTCCACAAACCACTTTTGCTATCAGTTACGGGACTTGTCCAGTACTGTGTGAAAAACTACATCTTCATTTGTGTTGAACTGATTGTCCCATGGTTTAAGGGGTGCCCCTTGAATGTGGTACTGTGAGAAGCAGCAGTATTGCTCTCTACCTGCCTCTGTTGCACCATTTTGAATTTTATTTTATTCTCCATCTTTTTCTCTTTATCGTTTCCTTAAAGAGCTGGGAGGTTCATACAGTCCCAGGAGCTGAATGTCAAAGTAAATCTCTAGTGAGGTAGGAAAAAAAAAAAAGAAGGAAAGAAATAAAATTCCTAGTTACTTGAATGTGTTATGATAGATGTGATTAAATTCTTGAGAGTAAAAACTAATTGGATCTAATTGTGAGGCCAGTTGCTCTAGTAGAAACATATGTAGAGTTTATATATTTGGCTGGTATACTCTGTGGAAGCTATGCTGGCCAATGGAAAGATATAAAGGAACTTGGCAATGTAAATAATACAATTCATTGAACTAAATATTTTGGATAAATCAATACGCATTGTGATTCATGTCTAAGCACAGGATTGAAGGGAAACCTTCTGGGGGAAGGTCTAATATTGAAGCGCATACCAGAAGGTGGAAAAGAAAGAAAGACAAAAAAGCTTCTTTCAAATACTTTCCAGTTTACTTTTGTCTTATGAGAGGTTTGTTGCTTAGTTGTACTGTCTGTGAAAGTGCCAGTTGCCTTATAAACGAATAGTGTTACCCCCAACATCCAAGAATGGTTTTGAATCACAGAATGTCACATTTTGTGGGGAGTTGAAATGTGTCTGTGTGGCCATAGGCCTGCGACACCCACTATGCTGTACTTCTGTGAGCTTTTTGGAATCAATATTGGTGCCATTTGACTTGTTAAGCATGGTGAGATGTATTCAGCAGTTACACCTGTACACAGTCTTGTTGAGAAATTTTGCATGAATTTATATGCATTTATTCATACTAAATGCTTGAGTAATCTGCAGCCTATGAGCTCTCTTCCACCCCTCTAAAGACTGTCCTTCAGTCGTGTATTGTAATTTTGAAGCAAGTGCAAAATTCTCTCTGCAGCCCAATTTTTTTCAGCATTTACTAAACACTAATTGCCAACTCCCTGAGTAAAACCTTTCTGCCAAATGCATGCATTATACATTAAAAAAACTATCTAAATAGGGCATATCTTAGGATTTGTCAGGGAGTTGGCCGAAACGTCTCATGAATTCTTTTCAGTCTTCAAGAAAATTATTCAGAAGGAAAGGAAGCAAAATAACCTAAATCAAGAAAGGGAGGATAGGGCTGATCTGTACTACAATAAGCTCAGCACTCTCCCTGGGGGAAGCTAAGGAAACTGGTATCGTGCTAATTCCCTGCTGAACCCTGCCCATTGAAGGGATGGAGAGGAATGCCCCTTTCACCAGTGATAGGAACAAAGACAAGGAGAGGTTTAAATCTTTCTTGGGCTGCAGGAAGCCTCATGTCAGCAGCATCAGTGCCTACAGTGATAGGAAAGGGGGAGGTTCATGGATCTGGAGCGTGTAGAAGTGGACAAACTTCTCCAGTATGGGCACTGGGAAGCAACTAAAGACACTATTCCTTGGCAGTGGCCAGGTTATCATAAGCATTTGTTCCTCAGCTGGAGTGAGAGTGGGTGATAGGAGGACTCTGTTGAGGGACCACATAATGGAACATGGGGATACCTTGATCCATGCCCAGCACAAGATGTCTGGTGGAGGAATATGCTGATCTTACCAGTAAAAAACCTTGAGGAAATTAGAGTCCCAGAGCTCCCAGAGCCAGGGGACCGTGGAGATGGACAGGTGATGTCCTAGGGCTTGGAGGGGGCAGCCTGCAGTGGGCACGAGGGCTGCGCTCTGAGGCTGTGGCTGAGTCCCTGTGGTCCACAGGTGGATGAGAGAAGGTGGCTGTGGCTCCCTGTGAGACACACATTGGCTCCCTCCTCCAGGCATGGAGGCTGCCCTTGGCATGCTGGCAGAGAGCCAGAGACAGAATTCATGGCCCTGGACATGAGTGGAAAGCAGTGCAGGTGGAGAGGAAGTCTCAGGAGCAGGTTTGGGGCACTGGTGCAGGGGATGCAGAGTCCCTTGTGCTTGAGTGACAGCTTCTCAAGCCCTTTGTTTTGGTAGTGCTCAGGTGATTTATCAGCAAGGCACTGGTCTTAACACACTTTTTCCTCTCTGTCAGGAAAATGATTACCTATCCGGCTATTGGAAACATTAAAAATTTTCATACTAACGAACGCCTGTCTGTTGCCTTCATTATTGTGTGAACCACAACAATTTTGAAGATACAAGTATTTTCCATCAAGACTATGAATAACACCACTTGGCAAACAATCCCTATAACAAAGAATAAGCCTCCAACTTTTTTTTAGTGACTTTACATACAATGTGCCTTAATTACTGGCAAGCATGTCAAGAGCCTATTCCCACATGTGTCAACACTTCCTTAATACACTATAATTCATCATGTTAGCATGGCAGAAACAAGGTACTCTACATCTTTACACACATCCTTCTCCAAGTTCTGTTTCTGAACCGAGTATTAAATGAACAGAAACTCTTCATCGAGTGAACAAAGAACAGACCACAGCATCGAAACAGTAAGGTCCCCCGAGTCAATCAAAGTCATACATCACAGAGCACTTTATCATATTCTTCACAACACTGTCTAAATCCAAGAAGCACTGCTTTATTGTCAAAAGGACATTCACTTAATAACAGCAGTAAATCCAGAAAGGCAGGCTAATTTTAGACAGAAAACTTGGCTAAGAGAGAACCCTATCGTTTCCCACTCCTGACATTTTTATTCATTGAGTTCATTTTCATGCTAGTTGTGTGATTAAATGCAGATAGGGATTTATTTCCTTTTAATAAAAAAATACATGATTCTGAAAAAAGCCAAAATTGCAAATAAAGGACCTGATCCTTTTCCCACAGAAATAAACAATAGTTTTGTTGTTGGCTTCAGTGATGACAGGAATCGAATCCATGATTCTCTGTTGGAAGAAAAGGTTAAAATTCCATTTGAAAAGTCTTGTTGGACTATACATTAACTCTCTGGCAGTTCTGGGGGTAACCAAGAACCAGCATGATTTCTTTTCTAATCTGCCTGCATGTGTGTGCAAATGTATGCAGTGGTATAGGGAGCCATTTCATAAAGAAGCAAGTGAAAATAAATCTGTCCTCAGTGTGTTGAAGTGAAATGTTTTATTTGCACTCATAAACCAAAGTGCTTGCTGTATTTTTGCATTGCAGTTTTATTGTCAACAGTGATACAATCTCCTTTCCTTATGCATAGATCCTTATGCAGAGCCACGGATCTTAGATGAAGGAAAGAGGTACCTTATATAGTGAAAGTAAACTTGAGAAAAGTTGAGCCTTTTGAAGAACTTAGTGTGAGCTCTGGAGAGATCATCTATCTTTCCTATTAGTCACTCAATCAAAAGTAACTGGGTTTCCTATGTATTTGGATCAAATTTTTTCTTGGGTAGCAATTGCTTGGGTAGAAATTACTCACCTAAGGACCAAATTTTGATCTTCCTTTGCCACTTTAAAGCTGTTGGGACTCTACTGAACCAGCTGATCTATTATGTCATAATAAACTTAAAAGTGGTTTTAAAAGGTGGTGCTCAGACAATTGGGTATTTTTAATATGGTTTGTATCCTTCCACGGGCAAAATAGAAAAACAACAACAACAAGTTTTATTTTAAGTAAAAAAAGTAGTTTCCTTCAATGATGTACATTGCCCTGCACTGGCTGTGCAAAAGTAGCTTTATTTCCCCCATAGCTGTCCTGACAGAATGGGCTTTGTGGCAGGAGAACAGGTCAAGGACTCTTACACCTACTTTTTCATCTGCTCCACAGGTGCTTCCTACAGCTTTTCCCTTACTGTATGGTAGCAAGCAGAGCTGAACAAATAGTTCCTAATAAGTAACTCAATAAATTTCACCTCCTCTTTTCTGTTCACGAAGTTTCCAGCATCTGACCACAATTTTCTTTCATTTCATCATTATTGAAATTTATTCAGAGTGATTCATCAAATAATTTCTATGAATAATTCTTGGTCTGTAGCTTGTTTGCAATCAGTTGGTCATGAGTATATTGATACTTGAAATTCAAGCTGTTTTGGCTGGATGCAAAGAATGTTCCCTGAACGAGTATGTTTAACATTCAGAATCCTTTTTCCAGTGCAATTTCTCTCCATTACAAGTCTCAGCTTGACTTTGCACAAATATTCTGCAATATTAATTTTAGGTGATTTTTGAACATTGCTACAGAAGTAGTGGGTTCAAATACTCACAAAAAGCAAATGCAAGAGGATTTGCAAACACAGGTCAGGCCACATTTCTGTCCTCACCTGAATGAATATTTTCAGGACCTCATGCAGAAGTGACAAACTTATGTTGCAGCTTTGGCGTAATTCTGCTCCTAATTAATTTCATTGTAGTTTTACAATTGATGTGAGAGAATGATAAACTGATTCTGAGCACAGACATGCAGATTTTTTTCTGGTTTCTCTGCATATATTCATCTGCAGTCTCATTACAGTATGTGCAAAAAGGATGTGTTATCACTGCTTCATGTGTAAAACACATTACAAAAACACTAATGCCTGCGATTCACAGTAAGGCACACACATAATATAATGTGGTTTGGATCCAAATATATTTACTGCATCTGCCAGAGCTTAAAATGATGGTAAAACTTGTTTCTTAAGGTGGTAGTTTGGTTAAGCAGGAACTTCCAAAAACTGTCTGTTTCTAAATGAGTCGATATGAGGGTTTTTTTGTTCCGGTGGTTTTTTTTTTTTGGTTTTTTTTNTTCAGTGAAAAGAGTAATGTGGAAGAATTCTTCAGCACGAAGATGGTCTTGGAAAGGCTTTGTTTGTCCCTCCCCTACAATACCTTTCTGGAAAAAGCTTTCTGGGTTAGGACGGGTAGGTGTTTTTTGCTCTGTTGAATAGGATTGCCAGAAGGAATGTATTCCTCAAGGCACTGACAGCGGCCAAGTTCTGGTCTGTTCTGTACATGGCAAAGTTATGTTGCTTAGCTTTCAAAATATAAAATAACCTATTAATCTCACATCTCAAATAATATATTTAATCCTGTTGTTGTCTTTACTAGCTCATTAGATAACTCCTGAAGCAAAGAGTTCCTGTGTCAAACAGGTTTATACTCCCTTGTATGTGATGGAGACAGTAGGGAAGAAAGATACTTCCCCCCCACCCTCCTCATCAGGTTTAATAGAAAAATATGGGCCAAAAATATTTTTCTCCATGGAATTAATCTTTTTTCATTGTGTGTTCTGATAAATATTATCTGGCAACTCATACAGAGTTTTCAGCAGCAATTGGAAATCACACACATTAGAAATCTGCTACAGACTAGCTGGTTACAGCCCTTGCCCCCTGATGAGGATTGTCTGGTCTGATGAGTATGAGCTATTTCATTTCTACTAAAGGAGAGTTATTGCTTGTGATTTCTTGGCTAATAGTGGTTCCTTCAAATCAAGTGTGGGTGTTTTCTTGCACAAGCCCTAATGATCTACAAAGCCTAACAGGCTGATTCCCATTTACACTAAGGCCAGCAGTGTAAGTAAAGAGCTTCATCTAAGTTATAAATTGAGCCTCTTTATGTCCCTAGGGTTTATAAGTTAACTTTAATGTAACTGAGAGACAGGCATTATTGACTTTAGGCCTATGGCAAATTCAGTCCCCCTACATCAGCTTGAGAACAGCCAGGGCAGGAACTCACTCCACAGTGTTTTGGGGTTGGACATTGGTCCTCTCCAGCCTTGGGACAAAGCTGAGATCTTGGAGAAGTAGAGGGAAAGAAGAAAGTCCCTCTAGCTCTCCAGTTATTAGGAGTGTAAGAAACCTTGGTTCAGGCTCCTGCCACCTCCCTTGTGATGATGCAACAGACTGAAATTCATGTTTTCAGCTTCAGACTAGCCCTCAAATCCTCCCTCCAGGAAAAAGGCAAGTGAATATTTTGAAAAAGAGAGTGCTGCTCCCTGATCCACCTCTTATCCAGAAACACGTGGCTTTTCTAGCCATCACGTGTAAGGTAACCAATACCAGAGGATGCAGGACCCTTCCTTCTCTACACTGCCGGGCACAGGCAGGCCAACAGAAAAGCTCATTTCACTCTGTGTGTCACCAAATACTTAGTAATGGACAAACTGCTGTAATTTTGACTTCCATTATGGAGGCTTTGTTTTTTCCATAAATTATACCATGGCATATTATATAATTACAGTGCAACAAGAATTATCCAAGTAAGAGCGTGTTGCGATAAAGTAGCGCTGCTTTTTATTGTTGTTCTTCACTTGATTTAATTTGGTAAATCCAGTGATTTGAAAGGATTCTCCAGTTCTTAGCGTGAAAAAGGGAGGACTTATCGTTCAGTTTACTAAATTAATCATAAATAGTAAAAGAACCCTCACCAAAGTCAGTCAGTAGCATAGGTGTTATGGAAAGAATTGTCCAGCCTCACTACAGAGGAAGAGAATAACTTGTGCTGGAAGGAAAAGAAATTTATTTGCTCTGTGCGCAAAGTATGTAACAACCTACTGTCAGGTGCCAAGAACAGCTTCCCACTACAGGTAATAAGGCTTCCATTCCCATTCCCTCTGCTCTTCCTGTTTGCCTTAGCTATTTGGAAAATACTTCCCTTTTTCACTTCTGCTCTTCTATCCAAGCCTCAAAGTCTTTGCCTTTCCTTGCATCCAGACCACTCGCTATTTCACTTCTGTTTTTGATACAGCTCTTATGAAGCCTTGAGGCCACCTCTGTCCCCCCTCTTCCACAAGTTTCTAGCTGCCAATTCTGTTGTTCTTTGTCACACACTTGGTTGATTACTGAGGTTGCAGGTGACGTGGCAGGACAGGACAAAGATGGAGGTATGGTGGGTCTTGTGGGTCTGGAACACTATGGAGTCTTCAGAGGATCTCCTTCGTCATGGGAAAGGGGAACAAGATTAATAAAAGGCTCAGGATTAAGAACAGAAGAACCTAGCACAAATATGCTTTCCTTGGTTGATTCATGAAGGATCTGAGACAGTTCTTTGATGTCCAAATGACGACCTTCATATGCCTTCTCCTTCCCAGGCACAGTGCAATGCTCCGCCTAGAGATTCAAGGGTTCTACCCAAAGCTTCAAAGGCTTTCAGTGGGTGGCAGCCTCCCTTTTCTGCAGGTAGAGACTTTTACTATTCCCAAACTGCTTACCAAGCTGATTTGCTGTGACAGTAGCATAGCTGTCAGTGCTACACTGTGCACATGTGAAGCTGGGTAGGTGCCTCCAATGCCCTAGGGAGTTGGGATGGAGCAGTGAAGGCTGCAAGTAGCAGGCAAGCCTCCGGGTGCAGGATGTTCCCACACTTAGTGGGACAGTATTCTCCAGACGGCATCTCCTCTGACAAAGGGCAGCAAGGGGCTGGATAGAAATGTCTTGTGAGCAGGGCCAGCCCGTGTCCTACCACATGGACCTTGTTGGCAAAGCAAGATATAACACTGTGACTGATTGCCTGGGAGAGCCTTGGTTACAACAAAGACAGGTTTGTGTGCAGCAATGATTAAAAAAGCCATACCAAAACCAAAACCTAAACAAAGAGAAAAAACTGGTATGAATAAAAGCTACAATGTAAAATAGAATAGATCTACCATGGAAAGTAGTGTCCACACAACCCATACCGAATCAAATCCGTGCTTAAATCACAGGAACTCTAGTCCTCTTACTATTTCTAGCTAGTCTGGGGACTCTTCCTTGCCGTATGGTATTTCCACATTACTTTTTCTTTTTGAAAGGCAACACAAAACTTTGCCTCATGACAAACATCTGGCCACTTAAGCTTTCCCTCTGCACAGCCTCACCTTTTTGATGAATCTGAGATTTGTCCACCAGTCAGAACAGGAGGGGTTCTTTTCCCTACCACTACTTCCTTGTGTGGCAATGGGCAGATAATGCTGCCGAGAGCAGTATCTCCAGCTAAGCTAAAATGTCATTCCTCCTGCCATGTGCAGAGACTGTGAAGCTGCAGATACACCAGGCATGCCAGCACCTTCTGTTTAAAATCTATTTTTCCTGTGGGTTTGGGCCAACAGTTCAAAGCCAATTGCTGTTGTTGGGTCCAGACTGCTATGAAATGGCTTTCTCGGGTAGTGTCTAATACCTTTCCTCGACAGCGGGCTCTACTGGAGCGCATTTCTACCTCCTGGCTCAGGGTTAGACAAATTCAGCATGTTGTACAAAATGGAGGCTCAAATGTAAAATGGTATTCACAGTTTGAGACCACTGTATCCCACTGTGTTGTGGCATAAATGGTACCCCTCCAGCTGCCTGGAACAGCACGCTCACCACTGGTCTCCCTGCCCTGGAGAGAAAACAGTAAAACTAGATAGGGAGATGGACAATAAAAAAAGATTGGAGGCATGGAATGACTTCCATATGAAGAGAGACTGAAAAGGTTGGGATCATATAGAGAGGAAATGAAAAAGAAAAGTGTATGGTAGAGCTATCCAAGCTAGTTAACAGAACTGGGAAGATAAATCAGATGCTCTTCTTTACCATTTTTCCTAACGTGAGAAAAACAACCAGGGGAACACTCAGTGAAACAAAGACAGCAAATTAAAATTGACAAAATCAATTGTACAACATTTATTTCACTTAGGAAAGTCATTATTCTAGGATATTACTGAGATTGGGAAGATAGAGGGCATCAAAGAGGTACAGAAATTTCTGTGTAGTGGAAACACCTGTGGGATCTTAACTACGAATAAACAGATAGCAAAAAACTAAGCTATTCTATACTGGGTGGGAGACACGTGAAACACTCCTCTTGTTTACTGAACCTAGCTTTGATGCATCTGGAGACCACTTGGTGTCCCTGATTATGTACTGGCAACCATCTGAAGTGAAAATAGGGTGCTTCAGGAGGAGGGAGATGAGGGAGATGTGCTGTGGTCTCTTCTCCATGCCATCCCTTTAAGAAGCGCAGTCATCAGCACCTCTTGAAGCCACTGGCAACTGCTGGACTTTGGTGGGCAGCTGAGTTTGGCATAAGGCAAAGATAGAGTATGAGGCACTAGGGACAGCCCCTAACTGTGTCATAGTTCCTTGTCAGCAAGAATGTATGCAGATCCCCAAGCCTCTTGGTCCATAAATGTCCTCGTTATGGGTACATACCTCTAGGCTCCTTAGGGCAAAATCCAAAGAAGGATGTGGATACTGACTGTATGATTTAGACTGTCACCAGGTGCCAAAATTTGAGCCAAAAAAGATCTTCAGTTCCTATAACTCTGCAGCTGTGTACAGTCAGAAGTCCTGCTGGTTTGGCTGAGCTGAATCTAAATTTTTCAAAAACTGGAGTTCAGGAGTCCCCATTACCTGGGAAAGTGTCCAGAGCAGAACACTGCAGGGCCTGGCCTGTCTTTTCTCTAGCCTCATGAATTCTCATTTTCCTTTTGGCAGCAAGGCTTATCTTCATCAGGAGGTATGGGAGCTGCTTCACCTGCGTCACAGGGAAACAAGGAATTGATGTGGTCCGTGGTTGGGTGGCTAGGACACCTTCATAGGAGGGCCTGATACCCCTGAGCACCCTAAGGTAAGGGAACTTCCTTCTCACTTCTTCCTTGAGGAAATCCCAGGTTAACTGCTGAGGTGTTATGCCTAAGACTCTCATCACCATCCCTGTTAAAGCATCTCAAGCTTTCATGACAGTCAGGGAACTTTTGGTGTGCTTTGAACATGTTTACTGGATCCAGACTCCACGAACTGAGGCACAATCCACGAATCTCACAGTCTTTGGCAGAGATGAAGAAAAAGTATTTGGCTCAGCCAGTATCATGGTTCCATTGGGCATGCTTTGAGGCAGAACTGTTGACGCCAAACTAAGCTTTCCTGTCCAAACTCAAGCGCTTACAGACTCTCAGACATCTAAAGGATTAAGCAAATCCTTTGTGGATCACATATTTGGACATGGGTGACTAAACTCTGCCTAAACTGCTTGAGAAGTTGGTTTGTGCACGTTGTGATTTTCCAGTTCCTTCCAACTAACCCTTTGGTGTTATATTGGTGATAATTACCTCTCTCCTTTTGACTGTCTCTCTTGAAGGGACTTCTCTTACTAGCACAACTTTTTGCACAACTGGTAGAAATCATCTTCTTTCTCAAATCACCTCGCTGATTAAAGTAGCCAAATTCAGAGCAATTGTTTGCATTCCGGATTTAGTTCCGAAGTTTGCTGCCTCCCTTTCTGAACTAATGAACAGCTCCTGTACTTTGTGTTTTCCCTAACCATTTCAGCTGGTATAATCCAAGATGTTATTTCTTTCTATCAGCTTTACATTGTTTCCATGAGAGTGTTATGTGTACATGAGCATTAAATGTCTGGGAAAGACACATCCAGTGTCACTGAGCCCTCTCAGCAGCTGAAAAGAAAACCAAGCACTTTGTCTAAATGTGTACCTCTTGCAGCCAGAAGGTAAATATTCCGACCCTGAGAGGAAAGAGGAATGAGTTTTCTACCATTGACAAAGAACTGAAGAGCTGTGTAGGTAGAAACAGTTATTACAGACCTGCTGCTCAGCCACTGTGCTCCCTGCAGAGAAGTTGTGCAGCTGTTCTGCTATTTTTCACGAGAGACTGAGTCCTTTTCTAGCTGGTTGTACCCTGAGGGAGCTCCTCTAGGAGTTTTGCCAGCTAGAGCAAGATTTGGGAGGGCCAAGGCCAGCTCTGCATCAGGAGCAGGCAGGAGGCAAAGACTACCTGTTGCAAAGAAATATGAAGAACAGTGAAATATCCAGGGTGAGATTCATCCTGGCTAGTGGCTAATGTCAAGTGTAGAGATGTCCACACCTGTGTTAGTCATATACCTCCCCTCAAGGGACCATGGAGATCTATTTAAGACATTCTGAACTAAAGCACGATGAAGCATGTCCAAAAGTAACCATATTCCTCTCTGGCCCCAGTGCCAGATGAGCCCTGTGGTAACTAAGTCAGGCATAGACATCTACATCCAACTGATCCCAGCCTCAGTAGGTGCTTGCTGGAGATGAAGTGGGTGGATGTTTGCCTCTCTGATGAGGCTGGCTGGACCTACAGGACTTGCTCTCACACCGTACAATGGGCTGCTGCTCCAGACAGGGAGAGCAGCTGTCACCAACACATTAGCTTTGCTCCCTGCTACTTGTGCCAGAAGGGCAGTGGCACATCTGCATCTCTCTCCAGTCACATCTGGTTGAGGGCAAACAGATGCAGTAACAGACTCTCTGTACAAGGCACCTCCCAAGGGCTACCAGAGGAAGACTCTGCCCCTGTGTTTGTAATAAGGGTGGCCAGCGAGAGATGCATCCCTCTTTCTCTCATTTTGTTTTTACCCACATGGCACGTAGTTGCTTATAGTATGAGATCTGGCCCTCTAGGACATAGACATGCTTGCATGTGTTGGATGCACACATATAGATGTGTGTCTGTATGTGGTTTATTAAGAATTAAAAATGCTTCTTTTTGCCTCAAGACAGTGCTTCCAGTGCTTGCCTTTTCAGTTGGGGGGACTGTGTTTTTAATCTCACTAATACAAAGAAAACAATGGACCTCTTTCTCTGCTAGCTGTAAAGGGTCATAAGTAAAATGAGTTTTGGCAGACTCATTCCAACTAGACATGCAACCACATGCAAAAATGACTCTAAATTTAGCATGTCATTTGTCAGGGTTAACCCTTCCCTTCCTCTAAGAAAAGGAGCTCATTTGCTGTCTTGTTGTAGTTTGTATTTGCAAAGGGATCTTGCCTCTGTAAAACTCTGAACTGCAGGAATTTATTATAATGGCCTTTTCTTGTGTAAGCCTTTATTTCTCTTCAGAGTTATGATAAATGCAAGTTTATCCCTGCTTCTGGGAACAGGACACGGTGCTTTCATACAAGATTGAGTACACTTAAAACCATGGAAAGTGTTTTCCTCTCGTGTTTCGGATGGGGTTGGGATGGTCTTGCTTTTTTTTTATATGGACCTTAAAAACTGTTGAACTCAACCCTATGTATTTCTGCAAGTCCTGGTCACCAGCATGAAAGTGGTTTAATGGAATAAGGTTACTGCTCTGAGAAATCACTGAACTTAAGTCAGTCCAGGAGTCTTTGAGAAATATTATATTGCACCTGAGACTTTATGCACACAGCCATTGGTGTAATACCTGTTACAGCAGGAGAAACAGGAACTGACCTTCAGCTGCAGCTATTTCCAGCAGGAAAGGAAACACTGAAAATGTCTCAGTCCATTTTCCAGCCTGTGAGGTTTCTGACCTTAGTGAGTCTTGTTTTATATGGTTATCAAAGATAAACAAGCAAGAACTTCAGTGCAAGATGAAGTTCCCATAAATCCATAGTTTAAGCTAAGAAATGATGTCTATTGAGTGGTTCGAGTAATTGTGTTGGGCAAAGCAAATTGGTTGGATGTATGAGAGAAAGTGGAAGCTTATCCACTTTGAAATGCATTTCTTGGAAAAGTTGGTCTGAACTGGTCTGATTCTATCTGTGTTTCTCCCTCTTATTCTCTTTTCCCTCCCCCAACCAAGACAACACCGTTCCCAGAAATCCCGTAGGACATTCCTAATTGAAAGCAATGATCATGAGTCATTCCTGTATATTAAGTGAAATATTCTTGCATGCCTCCCAAGGGATAAAGTGATTAAACCCACCAGAGAAGGGCCCAGGAACTCCTGCTGTCCCTGCAAACCTTGAAATTAAAAATCAAGAAGATAAGCTAATGGTACAGTATTTTCTTTCAAAACACATCTCTCTCTGAACTACTGGAGCCCACATACAAAGAGACAGAAAATGGATTGCATTTCTGACAGTTTAAGATTCAGATTTTGTCAAATGAGACTGTTTGTTCTTCTGAGCAAACTGTATGCTACACTGTCCTGTTGTCTGGGATATAATGGAATATAATGTTAGCCTCGGACAGTGGTTGTTGAGCCAGTGCCAGCCTCACTAATGAGCATGTGGTTTCAATAATAATATGGCTACTTGTAAGATGGCTGGCCACAAGCCAAGCACTTAATATGGAGGGGGCAACAGATGTAAAAAAGTACCATCCCTGACATGATTGCATTTCCAAAAATTCTCTGGCAAAAAAGTTAAAACTCAGCAAATCGGGATAATGAAGAATCTCCCCATATCAGGAAAGGATGAAGCTCTGACAAATGAATAGAAGCCCTATGGGCTTTGTGCACATATGGTAAAAAATAAGAAATATAAGAACAGGAGTGATAAAGGAACAGATAATTCTTCTTTGTGGAAAAAATTCAGGCTGGTGATGGATGATTATGGATGGTTAGATTTCTCTTTTCTTTTCTTTTCTTTTCTTTTCTTTTCTTTTCTTTTCTTTTCTTTTCTTTTCTTTTCTTTTCTTTTCTTTTCTTTTCTTTTCTTTTCTTTTCTTTTTTTCTTTTCTTTTCTTTTCTTTTCTTTTCTTTTTTTCTTTTCTTTTCTTTCCTTTTCCCTTTCCTTTCCTTTCCTTTCCTTTCCTTTCCTTTCCTTTCCTTTCCTTTCCTTTCCTTTCCTTTCCTTTCCTTTCCTTTCCTTTCCTTTCCTTTCCTTTTTCTTTCTTTTTTCTTTCTTTTTCTAAGTTTTTGACATCACAGACTTGGACCTAAAAGTCCAAGTGCATCAAGACAGTGAAATGAATTACAGTTTAATAATATTCCCACCACACAGACAAAATGGATTCAATTACATAATGGTAGCATTAAATGTTATTAAGAAGGGGATCCAGAGTCTTGAGGCCAGACTTTCAGAAAATCATGATAAGCTGCTTAAAACAGCTGAAATAGCACATTTATAGGTTTTCCAGCCATAGGTTTGCTGAGAGGAGGGAGCACAGGGAAGGAGTCATTACGTTTGCTCCGAGGCTCTGGTGTGCTAATCTGTTATCGAGGATTTAGTGTGTAGAAAAGCAGTGCCAGAAAGTTTCCGATTTGATTATTATGTCTTAACCTGTATGGTTTGGGGATGTTTTCTGGAGTGGCTGCTGTTACAGGAGAGTGCACGTGAGAGGGGTTCAGATCAAAATGCCGGCTCTTGGGCTCCTGCAACAGTGGAAGGGAATGGCCAAGCCAGCCGAAAGCCAGGCACTCCCAGCAGAAGGGCAGCAGAGGTTGCTCCACCCTGTGTGAAGATGAACACAATGCTGCCTGCCCAGCTGCTCATGGGCTGCTGGGTGACAGGAAGGTGATGAACTACTTTCACACAGTGAGACCATGAGACCTGTCTCTCCGGGGCTGCTCAGGAGGTCTTTGAGCTGATGGGACACCGCTGACACATGGAGCACACCTTGCAGCTCTTCCAGAGTGGGGCAGGCACAGGCAAAGCACTATTTTCTCCTGTTCTTGATACTTAAAGTTACAGATAACATTTCACAATCCTTTAACCATTTTTTTTTTTTTTTTCCACTGGGAGAATAAAATAATATATGCTTTTAAAAAAATTAGGAAAGAAGCAAAATATCCCTCCCCCCCCCTTCTTCCCCCCCCTTCTTTTTTTTTCTTCACTACTTTTCTGTTTTTGGGTTTTTTTAATTTGAAAAATTTGAGAGAAGGAAGTTAAAAAGAAGAGAAAAGCAGAAGAAAGAGTGGTCAGCACACAAGGGAGTTCAAAACTAAAATAGAAGGATGAGTTCTTCTGATTCAAATGAATTGTGGTTTTCAGGTAAAGGAATTTTTAGCTCACAACAGTGGTAAGACATAATTTTATGGCTGATGAAATTATCAGGATTTCATAGAAAAATTTCAATTTCTATATAACTAATATGCTATGGTGTCCATTTTGAAACTTCAATTATTTCAGACAATTCCTGTATAAAGTGTTCCAAATGCTCCAAAGAGACTCTTCACTTTTATGTTTCTTTTAATAAAATGTCCACAGGCACCTCGGGTCATCATTCACAGCCTCCAACGGGGGCTTGGGGGCTTATCTGAGAAGAGCTCTGAGGTTCCTGATCCCTAGCAGTCCTGCCCAATGGGACAATGTGCATACTCTGATGCTGGCCACTGAAAAACTAGTTGTGTGAGCCTCCTTCCATCCTTGATGGGGAAGGAGAGAAACAAAGGGACCTCTACAGGTTGTTTCATCTCAACCTCAGTAAGTGTCTAAGGGAGAGGGGATGAATTGCCCTGTGAAGGTACTGCTTCTCCTGTGTTTTTTTCTTGGAGGGGGCTAAACATCTGGGTGCCAAGCAAATAGGTTGCTAAAGTTAAATGAGATGTAACTCGGCTATACCATGAGCTGTTGGCAGTGTTGCATCCCTTACATTCTGCCAATCTGAAAGTGCTCTGCAATTGTCATACAGCTTTGCTTTCAATGAATTGATATTACAGATTCTTATTTTGGCTGCAGTGCATTAACTGTATAAACAGTCGAGTACACTGGGCACCACAAAAGCTTGCTGGCTGGTTGCTGCATGCCCCCTAGGCAATAAAAACATGTGCAAAGAACAAAGAGCTGCACAAATCGACTGCAGATATGACCACACACGTTAAGATGTAACACGTCATTGAGACAGGAGAAAAAGCCTTTGTAGCAACCAGCACTGGGTGGAACTGGCTAATCCCATTAAAGAGCACCAAACCCCATTGATAAAGGGCCAGCTTTTGTGCTCTCACTTGCACTGGGGCAAACCTACTGACCTCAGGGAAAAGGAGCTGAGAGCAGAACCTGACACAGCATGAGTCCCCATCCTTGCCTGCAGAGATGGCAGCATGTGTGGTAAGTGGCAGGGCTGAAATGAAAGTGTGTGTGGCACTGGTTCCTCTGAGAAGCCCTGCCGTCTGAGAGACAGAAGGCCAGGAGAAGCTTATAAATCTACTCATACCAGGATGCTATGGCATGTGAATGTGTGGATTTCAGAGGAAGGACAATGAGAGCTGCGCAGATACTGTGGTTCCTGGGGAAGCAACTGCTCTGAGCTTTGATCCTCAGAGCCTGAAGGCTTTCCCAGGCATCCCCATATTTTGGCATGCTGCAAAGCTCTGATTGCTCTTTGCTTGGATGCCTGGATGAGAAACTGGGGAACACCAAAGGCAAGATGCTCACTTGCATGGTCCGTGAAGGAGGTGCTGACCTTGTTCCCAACCAAGGCATGCATCCTGGGGTCTGCAGGAGGTATTGTGCTGATACCTTGCTTTCTGACTAAACTGAGGTTGCTACCTCTGTTCTTGCAATTGAACATGCAGAAAAATGAAAAGGAGACTGAACTACCATGTTCCTGTTGTGACATTTTATACTCTTTGGAATTTTACATTGGCGATGGTTTGCCTCATATGGATTTGCATCCTTTGATTATGCATGCTCTGAGCCTATGGTGACAGCCTCAGTTTATCCTCCAGCCAAGAGGCACCTTGTAGCTGAGTGCACATTGGTAGCTGGCCTGTGTGCTCACTTGTCAGCCAGAAAGGCTGTGCTTGGCTGCCCGAGTGGTCCCTGCCAAATGTAACAGCTGAGTTTGGCGGGCCCTTCCCTCACTGGGGTCACAAATTTGGGTCTATCTTCTCTTTCCTTACTTAATGTTAGTTGAAACTGGAATAAAAATTTATTAGGGTATGAGTACTGAGAGGAAGGGGAGGCTAACAGGCAGGCAGGCAGGCAAACAAGCAGGCAGTGGAATTGCAGGATTCTCATCTTCTAAGCTAAAATTAACCGAAGCTTAGATGAGCTTTGGTTTGGGGTGAGCCTTGGTTCAGGAAGAAAACCCTGGTGCCAGGCTGTGGGAAATGGTCCTGGGACTGCAATGGGATGAGAGGAGAGATACCTTCTCCACCCAGGAATCCTTCTCACCACTTCATTCTTGGGCTGTTGCCTTGGGGCCACCTACAGGGACACCACCATAGAAGAAGAGTACTGTAGGATTGAAGAAGAGGATTGTGCTTGTCCTGTGGGCTTAAGGGATCCTTCTTGCTTCCTGAATTCATGTTAGGGTGAGCCCCCAGATGAAGAAATCCAGGGCAATTGGGCTGCAGAAAGTCCCAGCATCCCCCAGCCCTGCCTGGGCTGGGTGCCCTGGGTAGCCAACATGCCTGGTGAAACGCTCAGCCTTGCCCAAGTGCCTACTGATGGCAGGCATCAGCCTTTCCTAGTCTCACTGTCTCAGACTATGCTGTCTTTGTGAGATCGTTTGCTTATGTGAAAGGTTTAAGAAGTTTGTGCCTGTCTAGTTAGAAAAAATAAATATGGTAGTTCTTGAAATCCTGTTTCTTTCCACATTGGCCTGTTTCTATAAACAAAAAGTTTAAAATAAATGTGAAGAACACGTCTCTGGTTCTACAATTCTATTTGGGGCCATTTGCCACATATAGCTACACATACTTAATTTTGCATGAGCTCTTTGCAGTTCACTTCTAAGCAGATGTTTGTCTATACCTGAAAACGTGAGAAGGGCTCAGAGTTGGCTTGGCCAAGGGAGGAGATACCAATCAACCTGTAAGTGAATTTTTACAGGGAATATATTTTTAGACTAAGAATTTTAAAACTTGTGTATGTCTGTGAATCAGGTCATGCATGAGGCTTTCTTTTTGTCCGTCTCCCAACCGTGCTCCCTCCTTTCCTCCTCCTGCCTGTTTCCTACTTCTCTTCCTCCTCATCCTGCCTCAGAAAATTAGCTTTCATTGGACTTTTATAGCTGCACTTTTCAGTCAGTCAAGATTATTTTCTGGTGCTTAAATTCCTAGCTAACATGTCATGGTGCCAGTCAGTGCTGGAAATGATGTAATTTATTGGGTAGCCAGTCAATTGCACAAATAGCTGGAAAAACAAGTTTAGCTTGATATAAATAACAAGACACAACAGTATATACAGTACAACACCTTGCCTCCTGCTGCGAATCTCCTGATTTCTGTTATTCTGGTTTCCACGCTCTAGCTGCCTCCTTACATTCACTACTATGAAATAAGATAATTATAGCACAAGTAAATATTACCCAATCAATCTACCGTAACAACTGTTAAAACAAGCCATCTTATAAATTTTGCTAACAAAATATGCCTCAACCCAATATACACAGAAGGCAAGTTTCTCTGACCTTGAAATAAATTTCAAGAGCAAAGCACATTACATGCATAACGAACATCCAGTGATGAGAGGCAGAGCTGGGGTTCAGTCCTGTTCCCATTAATGCCCTGAAATTTCCCTCAAGCTCAGTGGTAGAAGGATGGTGTGTTCTAGGATGTGTATTTTGGGGATGGTGTGTTTTGGGACAGTTGTGTGTCAGGACAGTGTGTGTTGGGACAGTTTCTCTTTTCATGTACAACATAAATAGGAATAGTCCTCTGAAATCACAGTTGCCTCTCTTCCCTCAAGCCCAGTAGCTGGACCCAGGCAAATTACCCTCCTCCTCCCAGACTCTAGTTCTTATGGGTATGAAGACCACACACAACATCAGTGATTCGGTGCAAGGAAACCATAAACCCCTCTCCTCACCAAACCCATTTAAAAAGACAAAAAGCCAAAAAACCAGGAATCAGCAGAGATCAGAATAAGTTACTCAGCAGTAAGCTACTCACATTTCTGTGCAGAAAGTAGTGCATAGGGTCATAACACTGTGGACTGCAGAAGACTGCTTGAATCAGGGGCAAACTGTTGGACCGCCTATAGGAGCAGGCCTGTTTTGAAATGCTACTGGATTTAAGGTTTAAATCCAGGCATTGCTCTGCAGGTTTGCCTAACTGACTCACGATGAGGATACAGTTTCTATTGGGTTGGCGATAGATGATAAATAGAAGAGAAAATGGCTGATTGTAAAGATTAATGCCTTTTAGAGGAAAATAAAGATGTTCTGAATCTATGTGAGGCAGAGAGGTGTCTCGAGGGAGAAGTTAATTATGATGTACTGCTTGAATACCATTGTGCACTAATTATTGAAAAAAGATGATGGATTTGAAAACCTTTGTGTTAGTAAATGCAACCAGAGTAGGGCCAGTATTGGCAGCTTTTAAAAACACCACCGCAAGAAGCAGCTGGATCATGCATTGCCTGGAAATCTCCCAACAAGCATGTGCTGACTTTCCAACATGAAAGGGGAAGTATGGTCATCTAACCCCTGCCAGATCCAGGTATCAGAGGGGGTTGGTTGTTCTGGCCAGACTTTGCGTGGGATGCAAAGTGGGAAGGATGGTGTGCACCATTTGTACAACTGGTCTAGCTGCAAGGACTGAACAGTCTGGACTTACAGGAGAGAAAGAGAGCCAATTCCTAGTTGAAATCGACATGTTGAGAAATGTTGCCATAATTTTATCCTCTAAGTGAGTAACTTGAGGTATGGTGATAGCAACCCAAGACTCCTCAGGACTTAGTGGAGAAAGAGAAAGACCTCAGAAGGTGACCTGGGATCCAAGACAGGCTGAAACATCTTTCTAGAAATATTGTTTGGTGTTCTTCCTTCTGCCTGGCAAAGCGCACCAAGGATGGTGGCAGGATAGGTCTGGTCTCACTAGATAAAACCCCTGTAAAATCCACCCTCCATTTCAAATGTGTTATGTGCAGGAGGAGTAGGGTGTGCTAGGGGTGAAATATTGCATTCATGCCTGTGGAAATAGAGGAACTTCACTTATTAACTCTGGTTTACTCTTTGTTGCACCTTCTCTGACAGTCTCTAAACCTGAGGCATGCCTCCTTGCTAGTGCCATGTGTCTGCTGGGAAGCCAGATGTATGTGCTGCCTCTCACAGGGGTTTTGCAACTTGGACTAACATCCCTAAGGGCTGGAACCACCAAAACCATTGGAGTGGCTCATCTTTTTGTCCCCCAACTGTGGTAAACTAAATGTCCTATCTCAGTGACCATTTGTTGTTGTGGAATGGCCCATTTACTTACCCGTTGGACTGTTTCACCTGCCAAAAAGGAGTACCTGTCCAAGTTTCCCACCTGAGCATCACCTTGCTCATGTTAACCTCTGAATCATGCCCTGGAAGCTGAATAGCAGAGTACTAGTTGGCACAGGACAAAAGCCACATTTTTTCATGTCCAGTGTGCATAGTGGCCTCTTCAAGGTCCCTGAAACTTGCCCAGGGCCTGAGTGACTTGAACAATTCTCCTCCCCCTCTACTCTACCCTGGTGAGACCCCATCTGGAATATTGTGTCCAGTTCTGGGCCCTTCAGTTCAAGAAGGACAGGGAACTGCTTGAGAGAGTCCAGGGCGGGGCTACCGAGATGATGAAGGGAGTGGAGCATCTCCCATACGAGGAAAGACTGAGGGAGTTGGGTCTCTTTAGCTTGGAGAAGAGGAGACTGAGCGGTGACCTTATTAACATTTATAAATATGTAAAGGGTGAGTGTCAGGAGGATGGAGCCAGGCTCTTCTCAGTAACATCCAATGATAGGACAAGAGGTAATGGATGCAAGCTGGAACATAGGAGATTCCAGTTAAATATGAGGAGAAATTTCTTCACAATGAGGGTGACTGAACACTGGAAGGGGCTGCCCAGGGAGGTTGTGGAGTCTCCTTCTCTGGAGACATTCAAAACTCGCCTGGACTCATTCCTGAGTGATCTGATCTAGGTGTTCCTGCTCTGGCAGGGGGATTGGACTAGATGATCTTTTGAGGTCCCTTCCAATCCCTGATATTCTGTGATTCTGTAATTTCTCAAGGTCCACCCTAGCAGTTGAGAAGAACTGGCAGCTAACCTCCAGGTGTGGGCACTGATTATTATACCAGCTCATGGCTGGTCTCATGGCCCCACTTTCTTTGACATGGACTGACCAAAGAATAAACCTTCATGCATACAGAATGCAAAAAAATGCAGAGAACACACTGAGATACTCAAATGTATTTGCTTGCTGGGGAGTCAACCATGGGATCTGGTTGAATCTGATGCTTCTGCCAAATCTTAAAACCTATAGATGAATGCTGAGGATCATACAGAAGATGTCTTGAAATGGAGTCCATGACCTAGTAATCTTCTCTGGTCCGGAAGGGAACCAGCTTTTCCATTACCCTTGATATCTTGTTGGCTGAAAGAGAAGGATGTACTTACTTTCTGTCTCTCCAAGGAGATGCTTCTGGTTTTGCGTGCCAGCCACGTTCAAACAGCCTATAGAGCTGACTGGAATCCATTGTCTGACATGTCTTTTGTTGTTGCTTTTTGCTGAAAATCTGGTTTTCTCATCAAATGAGAATTTTTTTTTTTTTGCAGGAAAGTTCCAAAGTCTTTTTTTTTGGACAAAAATTTGAATTTCTGAAAAAAAAATTAAATTTTAAATAAAAGTGGGTTTTTTTGTTTGTTTGTTTTGGTTTTTGGATTTTTTTGGGGTTTTTTGCTTCATTTTCAGGAGAGCAAGCACATCACTCCTAGTGAGGTGCTGAGCAGACACCTGGGGAGGAACAGCCCTAAGCACCAGCATATGCAAGGGCCACGCATCTGGAAAGCAGATTGGCAGAAAAGGACTTGCAAGTCCTGGTGGACACTAAGTTGACCATTAGCCAACAATGTGCCCCTGTGGGAAAGAAGGTGGATTGATACCTTGGGCTGTATTAAAAGTGTTGTCAGCAGCTTAATGAAGGTGATCCTTCCATTCCACATACCCCCTACTTGTGAGGCCACACATGTAGAGCTGTGTCCAGTTCTGAGCTCCTCAGTACAAGAGATACACGGACATACTGGCAAGAGTCCAATGAAGTGGCACAAAGATGGTTAAGAGACTTGAGTGCATCTCCTGTGAGAAAAAGCTAGGAGAGCTGGGACTGTTTAGCCTAGGGAAGGGGGAATCTTAAGAGCCTTAAGGAGGGGATCTTAATATGTATAAATACTCGAGAGCTGAAGGAAGACATGGACAGGCTCTTTTCAGTGGTGTCCAGTGACAGGACCAGATGCAATGGACACAAACCAAAACACACAGGAGGTTCTTTCTGAACATCAGGAAACACTTTTTCACCCTAAAGGTGAATGAGCAGTGGAAGAGGTAGCCCAGAAAGGGTGCAGAATCTCTTGGAGATATTAAAAAGCCAACTGGACATGGTCCTAGGCAGCCTGGTCTATGTGGTCCTGCTTGAGCCAGGAGGCTGGACCAGATGAGCTCCAGAGGTCTCTTCCAACTTCAACTCCTGTGTTATACTATGATTCTGAAAGCCTACTGAGACTGAAAGCCTACTGAGAGATAACATAGTAGTGCTATAGAAAACTAAAGCAGCTGTAATCTTGCTTGTGTTCTCCATAGGGAGCAGTCCTTGAATTCAGCTATTCCTAGCATTGTACATTGACTTGATTTTTTGAGAGGAGTACTTGATTTGTTCCAAAAGAGAAAAACAAGATAAATGTGGACGAAACGGGAGATGGGAAGCTGTGAGTGAAGGTGGGATGAAGGTGATCCGAGAGTCCTGAAGCACCAAAAGCTGAGTCCAAAAGTAGGGAAGGGGTTCTGCCTTGTTCCATTATTGAGGAGAAGTACAGTTGCACTGGCAGAGGCAGAGCTGGCTGGACAGTTTGGACAGGGCAGCATGGGAAGGCAGCTGCTCTGCTCCTGCTGGAAGTGCTAGCTCGTTCAGAGCTGCCTTATGCCCCACCATGGGACCAGCTTTCTCCAAGCTCATTTCATGCCTGGCATTCAAAGCCAGGCATTCAAAATGTCCTCAGCACAACATTTCAGCTGAAACACCCACAGTGAACGTGCAGACCTGACTGCATCCAGCCAGAAATGGAACAGGCTCTGCTGGTTTTAGAATGCAAACATTTCCTGCCTTGATGGAAAGACCTAGATTTGTTATTGCAAAGCTAGGGGCAATCTCACAAAGCCAAGCTTAGACCAACCAGGCAGCAGAGAAGAAAAGAGAGCAACACACTGTGCAAGGGTGGAGAACAGGAGCATGGGATTTGGGGTGTGTGGTTTTGGGTGTGCATGTAAATTGTTTGTGTGGGCAATTTGCTGTTTTTACAGTGAAAAATCCCGATCTTCCAAAACTGCCTGTGTGGAAAAAAGGGAGTGCAATTTTCACTACTCAGATTTATAATCTCCTCTCAAAAAGTATGCCCACAGGAAGCAAAATTAGAATTTTCTTCTCAGGACAGTGCTAGCTCAGGAGTTTAAAATATATCTTGAGCTAACATTTTTGTGAGTCATCCTGCATCACCGAACAAAGATATAAATGATGTGAGCACTGCGGATTTAGGAACGAGCCAGGGTTGTTTTGTTTTCTGCCTTGCTCCATTATTGAGAATTTTCTGATTCTGCCACCACTTCATTAGCATGAGTCTGTCACGGGTACAGCTCCACAGGACGCAATGGAGGGACGGCTTCGGTCCTGTAAACATGCTGCTAAGATCTGAGCATGGATCTACGGCTATGCATTGCTTTGGTACTTTCAGGGGTATCATTACACAGAATAGATAGTTAGGTACCAGCTCACAGTCTTATATCCTCAAAGGGAAAAATTAACTCCAGTTTCCATGCATGAAATTATTCTGTTTAACGGGAGATACATCAATACATGACAAAAGGGTATAAAATGCATTCAGTCTGTAATTACACCAGCTGCATTGGGAGAATAAAGCAGGGGTTAAATAAGGCCACATGTTTAGATAGAGGTCTCACAGGGCTATGAATACAAGGAAAGCTGATCTTTTTTCATGATATCAATACAATGCAGTCATCCTGTGTGGGTTTTGCATACCATCCTGTCCACAGTCAGAGAAGTGACTTCTATTTCAGTAAGAATTAAAGCAAAAGCAAAGAAAGAACAAAGGGGTGAGTGAGCTGATCTGGAGGAGATGATGATAAATCCCATTGCATCTTGTAAACCCCTCCTGCTCTTTCCTCCATAGTGGCATTATTTTCCCATCATAACCACTTCCTTAGTAAACAATTAAGCTTTGTCTTTGGAATCTAAACATTTTTGGAGGGTGAGGGAGAGAGGGAGTGGATGGCTCAGGGTTTGGCATTAATACAGTCAAGAGTGGTTTGAATTTGATCCAGGTTGTGATGCCATCAATTTATTAGCACTCATGGTGGATTGGGAATCACTGTCTCCCCTCTGAGTTGTTTTGGTGGGTCTACTCCGTAGTAACATCAAGCAAGATAAAATAGCATGCATTTCTTTTCTCACAAATATTTGACTGATTTAGTTTGAGAAGCAAATTCTTGCTGATGCTGTTCATGCCCCTTTGTAATGGAAACACAGATTGATAGCTAGGTGAATGCTGAATAAATCAATGCAGGTATTCTGTCATGATGTTTGATTACAAAAGTGATAGGGGCAGAAAAGCAATGAGCAAGATGGCTAAATCTGCATGTATAGTCTGTACCTCCATTAGTAGCTGTGAGGATGACGCAGCATGGCCAGTATGGCATCACTGCACAGAGGGACTGATGTGTTCCCATGAGCAAAGAAGCCATAAGCTCAGCTTCTGTAGCACAGCCACCAAGCTCTTGCCTTCTCCTGTCAGCTAAGGGACACATAGCACCGCCCTGGCCTTTAGGCTGAGCCTTGGGGTGGCCATGGTCCAATGTGAGCTCTTTCCCTTTCTTTTGGTGCCTCCAGCCCTGAGCTGCATCTACTCCTTACTTCCTTCATGCTGCTTGGCCAATGCAGCCACAACGTGAACAGCTTGTGGATGGGGCTGCTGGCCAAGAATTATTCAACAATTCTGAGAAATAAATCTGTGAAATTGTAAGTGCTCTGTAGAAATTCACTCTTCAAACCAAAAGTGGAAAAAAAAAACAAATCAAAAACGGAAAAGGACAGTCTGGCAAATGGCTTGCTCTGAATAATTCACTTGTCTCCAGGATAAAGACTGGGCTCCCCTCCTCTGCTCCATAACCAGAAGCTGTAAGGACAGCTATGCTGCTACTGTCCACACTGGTAATTGTCTATGGCCTGAGATACTCCCTTGCTTTTCAGTGCCATCAGTCTGGCAGCTTCCCATTGCATATCGTTATTACTGCTATCTATTTTTTTCTCCCCCCAAATGCTTGGAAGATGATGAGATAGTTTGCTAACAGTTTTCATGAAAGAAACAGCTGGGTTGTTCTACTTCTAGCTCTTTACAAAGGCTTTCTGCATGTCTTTCGAGCCAGGGTGTAGTGTGATGAGCTGTTTCTGTTGAGAAACCAGAGTTTACAGAATAAACAGAGTTGAGGTAAACCCTGATTATGGGGAAAGTCTGCGTGTTAGGCTCCCTTGCAGCCTTAACTCACACGACTGGCCTGTATTTTTGGAAACACTTCCAAGATTTTTCCTTTGTGAATTAGTGCAAATGGCTTGTTGGAGCCAGGCGTGCCTAAATTCTCACTGACTTTTCCTTAATCTCTTTGACTCTAGCAGGGCCTCAGACAGGCGCGAGGAGATCAAGCAGGTCCCTGGGGAGTGCTCAGCCGGCGGGGTACCGTCCAGCAGAACCGGCTCGGCGCTTCCAGCTCCCGGCCGCACACATAATTGTGTCCTTTCCTAAATGGGAGAAGAAACAAGGCAATATATGTCAATAAGCTAAAAGGAATTATCTCATGTACAAGGAACAGCAATCTGTGCTTTCCCTTGTTTGCTCTGGGATTTTCACTCTTTGTACTAAATCTGGCGTGCCAGAGATTGAGTGCAGCCCCCAACCTCCCTGAGGGCCACGTTCAGACATGTCGGGTCCTTGGGGTAGGAGTAGCGTGGTGAGGGGGATTTGATGAAAAATCAGCTGCAAGGGGAAGCACTGGAACTCAAGCAGATCTTTTTCTTGGACTTTGCGCCTCTGTATAACCCAACCGCAGCCTAAGTGCCCTTGCTGCTGCCAGGTCTCCTCATCGGGGTGTTGTGGTGGGGTGAAAATGGTTCCTGGCTCCTCCGACTCCTCTGATTCCTCTCCAGGCCTTGAGCCCCGACACAATGAAAGCACACAGAGTCCAAAACCTTTCCATCAGATAGCTATTGATTTTTTTAGAATTACTAATATCGGTGTGGGTGGGATGAGGCATGTGCTGGTGTGTCTCAACCAGCCCGGAAAAGATCACACAATTCAAATGCCAATGTAAGAACCCGATTGCCCACTTTGTCATGTAGTGGGAGTTATACAAGTGTCCTCGTGGGCGTGAAATGCTAGATCTTTATTTGGACAGCCAAAAAGCCCAAGGTCTGGTGCTGGCTTTACTTCAGTCCTTGCTTTAACAAAATCTCTTCCCTCTTCGTTGTGGGATTACCTGTAACGAGGCTGGGGCGAGATCGCTACGTTATATGGCATTAGTCACTGCTCTTTCCAGCTCAGTGGGATTTTGCAGTTTCGAAGCCAGGAGGTGAGTGGCTTTCTAACTAAATACTCTAAGATTTCTGTTTATTTTATTTTGCTCAGAGGAAGGTTCAAAGATAGAAGGCTGATTAGGAATGATGATGTGCTCCCACTCTGTTTCTGACTGTCCTCTAGCCAGACCTTCAAAGAGAGCTTTATTTGTTTGTGCTATGAACCGAATTTCTTGAGATCTGTGCTTACAAGAAGCCGTGATATTACCTGGGAATTATTAATTGGGAGATGCTTACTACATTCTGCTGCTCAAAAACAACTAGAACATGTTTGTGAAATGTGAAAGAAAAATGAAAACAATTTCCTATTTGCTCTCTTTGAAGTTAAGGGGGAAAAAACCCTCAGAGTATAGCTGAATTACCACATAAAGCAACATCTTTTTTACTATCATGTAAAGATCAAAGTAGAGGGAGAGAAGTATTGCAAGGAGTTTACTTTGATGAGTTTGGTTAAAAATCAAAACTTAGTTTGATGGGGGAGATACAGACACAAAGCACTATGTGCCACGGATTTGCTGAATATGTTAAAAAAGTGCTGAGCAGTATTAAATTAATGCAAAACTGAAGATTACACAAGGGTAAACACTGCAGCTAATGTTTGACTAGAGCTGAACTGAGGGCTGAGTGCCTCCGCTTAATTTGCAGACCATGCCCATGGCAACCCCCAGGAGGCTGGGAGTGGAGGAGACAGACATTTTATAGTGAGGAGCCACATTATTATTTTTAAATTTAGAAAAATAATAAAAAAAAAGAATTTCGGCTAAAGTTACTGCTTCTAAACATTAGGGAGAGGGAACTGAGAGAAAGCAAGAAAGAAGGAACAGTGAGTGGCTTTTGGAGCAGAAAGAAAAAGATCTGCTAATATCCACTAGGTGTGAACGTCTCTAGTAAATACTAGATCATAAATAGAACTGAGAAAATCAGCATCTTTCAAATGGCATGCTGCAGATAGCTGTTCAGCCTGAAAGGGTTTTGCAGACACTGCTCAAGCATGTGCGTGAAAAACATGCTTTCCATGAGCCTTCATTTACATACCATCCAGCAATGAAATGTTTGTGGTGGGTGAACACCATAGTAATGGCCCAGCGAAAGCAGTGAAATACAAAGTGGCCCTCAAGTTCAAACGAATTCTTGAAAATGATTTCTTCCACTCCACCCAGCTCAGATCATGACACATTTTCCTTCCCTAGTAAGATGGGACATCCCCGTTGCTTTGCCTGGTGGCCTGATCCCGCCTTCTGTAACAAAGACCACAAAAGGCTGCTCTTGCTTTGCCATTAAGAATTTTGTATGAGATCTTCCACTTATGAAGAGCAAGTTTGAGCCTCTGACAATCTGCTGCAAATCCTTTTTGCATGAGTGGTTTGGGAAGTGAAAGGAAAGAGAGGAGTACAGCACCGGGCTGGGAATGGAGCTGGTTTATACTTATTCCTCAGATAACTGTTTTTTGGTCATTGAAGCCATAAGTGCCTTTTAAAGCATGATACGCTATGTCTTCAGTAGCACAGCAGTGGATATCTTTAGATTGGGTTTTCATCATATACTTTAATTTTCTAGGCCGGGGGATGACCATAATTGCTGAACAATTCAATGTAATGGAATGGGCTAATTCAGCGCTTTTTACTGCATTTTTCCACATAATATCTAAAATCTTTTTTTCCACCATAACCCATGTTTATGAAAGCAAGTACTTAACCCGCACATTTCCTGGGCTTGAATCATTTCCTTAATAAGGCATAAAATTTTGCAAAATCACTCCCTTTACATTAACACATCATTATAAGGAGATAGCAGTGTTTAGCACGTCAGAGGCATACACTAGTCTGTGCAATGTACAGCTACACCATTCAGCTTCAGAGCCACGTACCATGCCTTTTGAATAATAATTCTATAAAAACATGAGCTTTCCTTTCCCTTTCTTTCTTTCCTTCCTTATTTTTTTTTAATTCAATGTTTTCTTCCTAGCTGTTATAGGCTGTTCTCTTGCACAGGATGAAGTATGTCAAACATGCTAGCTTTACTTTTAGTTTTGGCTTTGAGTCTCATAAGTAGAAACAAAGCAGCAAGCAATGGCTACGATTTGAATCTGCTAGAATTGCAGTTCATAAAATAATATTAAAAGATGACATAAGTCATAAAATTCTCTGTATTCCCTTTTGTTGCTGTGTTCTTAGCGATAGGAATCTCCTTTTTCAGGGAGACACTGGAAAAGCTCATGTATTACATTAAAAAAAAAGACATGTATACGAACCAGAGACCGTCCAGCACCCAGTGACCTGGGCACACAGTTATCCCTGGGAGCAATTCCTCTGACATCAAAAGATTTGCTTGCTTGCATTCACTTAAGCACGTGCCATGGACCTGGTCTTCATGCAGATTTCTCTCTATGTGAACTTTGCTCTGGAACAAGACTTCTTACCAGAGCAGTTTTTCTGCAACAGCCTTTTCTATAGTCAGGGTCACCAAGCTAAAAGCTCTGTACCTTCTTATGAGTTGAATGCCCCTCAGTGTCAACTGAAAGGGTGGAAGGCTCAAGCCTCTGCAGTTATTTCCAGGGATGTGAGCCTGAGCCTTGCTTTGTCTTTGTGCACTTCTGAGCTCTGTTAACTCAAACCACCACACACACAAGGTGCTTCCTAGGACAAGGTCTCAAGACTCTTGAAAAATCTAAGTTGAGTGAGTTGAATCTTGTTTCATTTCTGACTGGGGACAGAGCTCAGATCTGCCTGCGTTTCAGGTACTTAGCCCATCTATACTAGGAGCCAACTCTTCCTCAGGTGGACGCCACTCATCAGCTTTCTTCATAAAGAATGAAGATAAAGAGAATAATAAATTTATTGAAGACCTGAGTGATGCAGGGTTAATGAAAAGTAAACACACAAGGGCTAGTCACAACCAGAATTAGCTCTGGTAGCCTCCTGGGTCAATTCTTTATAGTGTGTTCAGGGTTAGGATGTGTAGCTAGAAGCATATTACTACAATGAGGCTATTTGTGTGGGACTGGACTTCATTCTCTTGGAAATGTGAAATCATAATTATTGGGTACCTTTCAGTTTGAAGCAATCCAGAAATGATCTATCTTCTGAGTCTGTGGGAAGAGAATTTCCTTCTTTTCTTTCTCCCTTGCTCTCTCTCACATGTCCTTTTCTACTTCTTGATCCTAATGTGTGCCAGTAAATAGTAGTGGGAGAATTATTCATACTGAATAATTTTGTTGATATATTTCACCCTGGAAACTCTTCAAGCACATTGTGATTTCTCTCAGAAGCCTCTGAAAAATGCTACTCTAACTGTAAGCCACATGGTATGGTTTCCCTTCACTAGTTGGATAACTGTCTCTGTCACGATGGCTCTGATGGGAGTGCTCAAATAAGTGAGGAATGTTGAGCATGTCTGGGTTTCATGAATTTTTCATGAGTCATGGGATTTCCACCAGGTCAAAGCGATTCCTTTGGTTAAAAAAACCCACCTTCATCTCTGTCATGAATTTCAGCCCAGACCAGAAAAATCCCACTCCCCCTCACTCACTCTAGTTGCCCATTTCCTTTTTCTGTGTTCTGGGTGTATAGCAGCCCATGAAAGCCCAAGTTATCCAAGTTTGTCCAAATTTCACGAGCAGTTGCATTAGGGACACTTAGTTCCTACAAATGTTCTGCAGGCATAGTAGAGTAGGGAAGCCCTACCAAAGGGATTGGGGAGGGTAGTCTGAGCAGAAACGTCTTTGTTAACATCTCTGTTGGAGATAGGGACAGTGGGATTGTGAGTTTGCTGATGACACCAAGCTGTGTGGTGCAGTCGACACATTGGAGGGAAGGGATGCCACCCAGAGGGGCCTGGACAGGCTTGAGAGGTGGGCTTGGGCAAAACTCATAACGTTCAACCAAGCCAAGTGCAGGGTCCTGCCCCTGGGACATGACAATCCCAGGCAGACTTAAAGGTTGGGTAGAGAAAGGCTGGTGAGCAGCACTGAGGAGAAGGAGCACTTGGGTGTGCTCATGGATGAGAAGCTTGATATGAGCTGGCAGTGTGTGCTGGCAGCTGAGAAAGCCAACTGCATCGTGGGCTGAANTAACATCTCTGTTGGAGATAGGGACAGTGGGATTGTGAGTTTGCTGATGACACCAAGCTGTGTGGTGCAGTCGACACATTGGAGGGAAGGGATGCCACCCAGAGGGGCCTGGACAGGCTTGAGAGGTGGGCTTGGGCAAAACTCATAACGTTCAACCAAGCCAAGTGCAGGGTCCTGCCCCTGGGACATGACAATCCCAGGCAGACTTAAAGGTTGGGTAGAGAAAGGCTGGTGAGCAGCACTGAGGAGAAGGAGCACTTGGGTGTGCTCATGGATGAGAAGCTTGATATGAGCTGGCAGTGTGTGCTGGCAGCTGAGAAAGCCAACTGCATCGTGGGCTGCATCAAAAGAAACCTGTTCAGCAGGTCACAGGAGGTGATTCTACCCTTCTGCTCTGCTCTCATGAGATCCCCACCTGGAGTACCATGTCCAGCTTTGGAGTCCTCAATATGGGAAAGTCATGGACCTGTTGGAATGGGTCCAGTGGAAGGACATGAAGATTATCAAAGGGCTGGAGCACCTCTCCTATAAAGACTGGCTGAGGGAGCTGGGCTTGTTCAGCCTGGAGAAGAGAAGACTCTGGGGAGACCTTCTACCAGACTTCCAGGGAGCCTACAGGAGAGCTGGAGAGGGACTCTTTGTCAGGAAGTGTAGTGACAGGACAAGGGTTAATGGCTCTAAATTGGAAGAGGGGAGATTTAGATTAGATACCAGAAAGAAATTCTTTACTGTAAGGGTGGTGAGACACTAGAACAGGTTGCCCAGAGAAGTTGTGGATGCCCCATTCCTGGAAGCGTTCAAGGTCAGTCTGGATGGGGCTTTGAGCAACCTGTGGCAGTACCTAGTAGAAGATGTCCCTGCCCATGGCAGGGGGGTTGGAACTCACAGAATCACATAATGATACAGGGTTGGAAGGGATCTCTGGAGATCATCTGGTCCAGTCCCCATGCCAAAGCAGGTCCTACTAGAGCAGGTTTTACAGGAACATGTCCAGGTGGGTTTTGAATGTCTCCAGAGACAGAGACTCCACCACCTCTCTGGGCATGCTGTTCCAGTGCTCTGCCACCCACAAAGTGAAGAAGTTCCTCCTCATGTTTAGATGGAACTTCTTATGTTAAAGTTTGTGCCCATTTTCCCTTGTCCTTGCACTGGACATCATTGGAAAACACTTGATGATCTTTAAGGTCCCTTCCAACCTGAACCATTCTATGATTCTATCATTCTATGAAATCCACCTCCCTGCTGAACATCAGCAAGCCCACTGGGAGAGAGGTGTTGCTTATGCTTCAACTAAGTGAAAATCTTCAAAGCTCAGGCTTTTCTCCTGGCTCGATAATCCAGCATTGGACAACAAGGAACTGTTGGTGTGTAGGTGAAAAGTATCTTAAACTGTGAATGCTATCAGGCAGCAGGTAACTGGGTGTATGTATGTGTGTGGGTGAATGCCCAAAAATGAGCTTCTGAACTCTTAAGCAGAAGCCTGCTACTTCATAGATGCAATTGATAACAGATTTGTTGTCAATTTTTGGGCTAAACAGAAGTAGCATGTTGTCAATTCTCCATGTAATAAAGAGATGTGAGGGAGAGACATCTATTATCAGACTGATCACATATTGTGCTTTTGCACATAAACTATTTAGATTGTGAAATCTAGGGCTTCATATCCTGGAAAGCAGAGCTCCCCCCACCCCTTTTTGGGGCTCTTGTAAGAAGTGGTAATGGCAAAGAGGAGGGAGGTCAGTAAGAGGGAAAGAAGGAAACTCCTTGATAGTGGAGAAAGTTCCTGGAGATCAGGGAGGCGGGGGATCTTTGCCATCAGTCCTGCTCAGTCACCGGACCGTAGTCAGCCCAAGAAAGAGCAGCATGAAGGTTATGGGTCAGAAATCTTATGTACAGTCCCACTGTGTGTGCTATTTTCATGTGCTTTCCTTGGCCAGCTGAGGGTGTGAAGAGCTTGGTGGCAGCACTCTCCCTTCTTCCCCATCCACCTCCTTCTGCTCCTGGAGTTTATCTAACAAGGGACAATTTCTGCTTGCAAACTGATGCAACAATATAGTGTTTGCAATATAGTCATTAATCCAGGCTGGCACTTTTTAGGCAATGTATAAACGTGCAGCATGCATGTTCCTGCTGTGAGGAGTCCTGTTGGGGAAAGCAGACAAATGACAGAAAGGCAAAGAAAGGAGAAATGACAGTCTCCAGGTTCATCATAGGTCAGCAGCATGACAGGTCTGATTCCTCCTGACATTGACCTACTGCCTCCTCACATTTTTGTCCTGGTAAACAGCTATCCAACATCAAATGCCTCATGGACCTCACATACCTTTAGCATCAAATGTCTAACTGAAAGCACTACTAGTTTGATATGCTTCTCTGGACTTTACCCAGGGCCCTATTTTCAGATTATTTTTCTATCATGTTCACCCACACATGGTTACACTTGGGTGGAGAAATGCTCTAAAAAGGTCATTTGTAATGTGGAGAGAATTGTTTTGAATGAAAAGATTTGAAAAAGGTGGTGAATGATCTGGGGAGTGAAAAAATCCCAGTGAGAGCCTGGAAAATAGTGGGAAAATGTTGATCATCATGGTATGACTGAACTGTATGGGCACAAAAAATGACAGTAAATAAGCTAATAGCAACACAGACTTTCTTTATGTGTTTCTCTCTTTACTTTGTGTCTTTATTGCTTAATTCNTCACCTCCCCTCACCTCACCTCACCTCCCCTCCCCGAACCTCTCCGAACCTCTCCTCTCCGAACCTCTCCTCTCCTCTCACCAGCTGTAGGAGGAAGGAGTAAGAGTAAGGTTGGTTATAGCTCTGATGGTGGGTGGGAGGGAAGGAGCACCCTGGAGTGACCCCAGCTGATATCAGGATCTACTGCCTTTTCCAGTTTCAGCATGACAACTGGATTCTGCCTGTTGCTAGAGCCTGGAATGGTGGGCTGAGGAGGTTTACCTAGTTACCAGCTGTCTTTCCAATGCACTGGGATCTAGGTAAGTTAAGGCTGGTTGCTGGAGTCCTGACTGGCAATTTAGGAAGAGGCTGCTGTGGATGGGGAGCTGGTCCTTGGTGCTCTCGGCATACCACCAAGCAGTCCTGACAAAGAATTTATTAGGATCTGCTGGAGAGGGTGCAGCAGAGGACCACAAAAATGATCAGAGGACCACAAAGACCTGGTGCATCTCTCTTATGAGAAATGGCAGAGGGACTTGGGTCTTTTTAGTTTGGAGAAGAGAAGGCTGAGGGAGGATCTGATCAATAACTATAAATACTTAAAGGCTGGGTGTCAAGAAGAAGGGGCCAGTCTTTTTTCAGTGGTGCCCAGTGACAGGACAAGAGGAAATGGGCACATACTTGTACATAAGAAGTTCCATCTAAACATGAGGAGGAACTTCATCGCTTTGAGGGTGGCAGAGCACTGGAACAGCCTGCCCAGAGAGGTGGTGGAGTCTCCGTCTCTGGAGACATTCAAAAACCAACCGGACATGTTCCTGTGCACCCTGCTTTAGGTGGACCTGCTTTGGCATGGGGGTTGGACCAGATGATCTCCAGAGGTCCCTTCCAACCCCATAGCATTCTGTGATTCTGTGAGAAGAGCTTACAGGCAATGTGTCCTTACCCTGCTCCTGGGGTGGGTACCCTCTCTGACAGTGAAGCAAAAGGCAGAGAAGCAAAAGCCAAGACAGGGGGAGAAAAAAGCAAAAGAGAGAGGGTATGGAAGAGGGCAGGAAGCAGAAGGAGAATTAAAAAAAAAAAAGAAAAAGTTATTTAAAATGAAGACTCACAAAGAGTCTTTTACTGAGGAGTCTTGAGCTTGGCATAGCACAGAAGGTTACCAGGAAGGCACCAGCAGAAGCATACAGGCAGGTTAATGTCCCTAAAATAAAGTATGAGCCAGTAATAACAGGGTCTTACAAATAGCAAGCTACAGCTGCTCAGAAGGTCTGCACAGTAACACATTAGACTTAGCAATCATGGTATATACAGACACGTCCCACGTCCCAGCAAGCACTGAGGATGCACAGAAAAGGCTTTTGCTCCAGGTGATACCCCAGTGTTGGGGTGAGGCATTGGCCAGGTGCAGACGAGAGGCTCTGAGCCCCAGGAGCTGATGTGCTGCTTCCTTGGTGCAGCACCAAAGCAGGCATTCGCATGAAAAGTCACTGAGAGAAAATCAGAAGTCTGGCTGTTAGGGTAACATCATAGAGCTTTGTCAATGTTTCAAAGCAATGAGCAGGACAAAGACTTTTCTTTCTCGCTCAGTTTTCATATCTATTGGCAGGTATTTGGGCATAAATGAATTTTTCCAGATATTTCTTTGAAATTCCTCTTTATGGTAAAACTAGTGGTATTGAATGAAAAGGGATGGAGTCTCTTATGCCTTAAAAAAGCAAAAGCCAGAATTTACTTTTTGAAGTAGTTAACATTGTATTTTTGTTAATAAATTATTTATTTTGTGGGTTTTAAATACTAATTCTTCTCCCTGACACATTCATTTGCGTCCTAACACACTATGTACATACCAGAGTATTTATTCAAGAAATATAGTCTGAAAATAATCAGGGTTTTTAGGAGTGATGGCAGCTATTTCCCTGCTCCTCCATGCCATTTTATTATGGTGAAATCACAAAGGAAGCCACCTGGATATGAAATATTGTGCCTGAAAAAAAATCCATACAGATGGAGAAATTTAAAAATGACAGGAATGAAACAGTAATCTATTCACATGTATAACAACATCCATCCAGCAAATGGCACGCTGTGCAGTCACTGGGAACCCAAGGGCCAATCCTGGGCTCTCTGCCTAACTCTGCTTTTTCACAGTCTCACAGAGGCACTACCAGTTTTTGGGGAGGAAAAAAAGAGGAGTGCAGGGAATGAAGAGTAACTCAAGTCAGGGACTTACACCCTGAGGAGGTCAGCATCTCTGTTAACCAAATATATATGTACATGTCAGAGTGGGTCCGGGTGAACTGGGCTGCTCAGGAGCAAAGGCAGATGGTAAAATAGGATTGCGTAAGAGCAGGGGTTTTCACTCAAGGTTCACCAAGATCAAAGGAAAGCAGCACCACTGGGCTGACCAGGCTGTGGCAAGCTATACCTGCGTAGGAGCAAATCCCTATTTGTTCTGTCTGTCTGTAGCTTCTTGCAGAATGAGGGCTGCAATTTTTTTTTCTGAGAGACCTGATGATTCAGTAAAATAAAATTAGTTGCTTTTTCTTGGCATGGATACTTTTCTCAGGACGTTCTTCTGCCCAAGAATGAAGATGCTTTCATAAAGAGATAAAATTCAAAGGTTCATCAACAAACAAACAATCGGGCAGCAAAAAACGGGGGAGACATCTGTCCCTACACAGCTATATGACTGGTATCATGGAGAATCAAAGAAGTCTCAGCAGTAGACTGAATTCACCACGTACACACTTAACATGCAAGGGACACAAGAAAAATAATGGAAGACAGATTTTTATTGTCTGCAACCCAAGGGCTCTTTCCAAAGAATGTGATAACTTCATAAGAGTAGGAAAAACTCGATTAGTATTTGGGGTAGACATATGTATTTGCTATGAATTGGATAAAAAAAAGAAACAGCTACAACCCAGTCTCAGAAGGACCTGCATCTCAAGACATTATAACATAGGCTTGTTTGACACACAGCTCTGGACAAAATGGACCCCTTGAGTAGGGAGGGTGGTGACTGGAGATAGGAGGTTTGGCTTCATTTGCCCCAGGAAAGGGCCTTCTCCTTCCATCACCTCCCATGTGCTTCCATGTTTGTGTGAATGGAGAAGGCACTGAGATGAGTGGTATATAGTGCTGAGTCTTTATTTAACACGACTATTGTTGACCAAACAATCACCAGAACAAACAATCAATGACCATTTTTTCACCCCAAATTGCCTGATAATGCGCTGCCTCTCTTGGTTCTGTTCCCACTGTGGCTAGCTACTTCCAAAGCCTTCTAATGCCATTGATTTCAGTGGAGCTAATCCGAAAGATACACATACGGGAGAGAGATAAGCATTACTTCACTCCCATGCTGAATGACATGGCCTGCACTTCATAGTTGGCAATGTCTATATTTAGTGGCACCACCACACACTTGGGATAGTAGATGTTGAAATTACATTAATCTGAATTGAATATTCCAAGCAAAACTACTGCCAAAACACACACCCATTTTGGTAGCAGTGATGGAAGGAAGCCAGCGCTCCTCCTTCCACACCCCCCCCCCCNCCCCTCCCCCCCCCCCCCCCCCAGAGTTCATGCAGAGTCTTCAGAAAGTTACTGAATGCATAAAGCGGGGGAATGTCATCGTCACCTGACAGTAATGATCACATTTCATGGTAAATAATTACCAGCTCCCAATTACAAATGTGAGCTTCTTAAACTGCCATAATTCATGGCAACATGCTTGCTGACTCCAGCCATAAATCACAATTTTTGCTAGGGTGTGGGTGAAAGAGCCATCTGTGCTGATTTGCAGCAAAGCCTCTGAAAAGCCCAATTTATCAATACTACGTTCATCTTTCTGCCCATCTCCGTTGGCCCGAACTCACCTGAACAATTGTCTCACTTCTCCCTGCTGGTGCTGCTCATCAGGACAGACCATCCAACATGCACATCTGACTCTACGGCCCCTGTTCCAGTTTGTCTACATCACTGGAAGGGCTATTTAAACCCACACTCACTGGTGGCCACGCATTTTAGCGAGTCACTGATACCCCTTGTTTGGCTTTCTGCAGCACGGCGTTTATTATGAGCCTAGCAGACATTATTCATTTTTGGCCTGGAGGTACACCCAACAAGAAGGCGCCTTGGTAAGCTTGTGGAGCAATGATACTCCTACCTTAGCGTTCACATCTCTGCCACGGTCCAAGTGACTCATATACAGTGCTACAGCTGTTTCAATGTTCTCTTTTTTTTTTTAAAGACAGATCTACTGGTGACTAAAGCTTATGTAAGTAACCTAAAACCTCCGTATTTACAATATAAAAGCACCACAAGAAACCCCTCTCAGACCTTAAGCTTCTGTAGGATTTAGTTTGGGGAAATTTTATTTGAAAATGCAATATCCTTCCTCTTTCTTTCTTCCCTTTGCAGAATTAAAAGAGCAGATCTTGGATGGAAATGCACTATTTATAAAAACGAGCTTACCTCATTTCTGTAAGAAAGGAAGGACTGTCAACCTTGATTAGAAAGCAATAATTCTTAAAAAGTGTCAAGTGAGGTTTAATATTATTGTTTTCTCTAGGCCTGGAATGATAGAAGTTTTTGGGAATTTTAAATACAAAATGAAAAATGAATCTGCATATCAGGAAATTAGAGAATCGGAGAACTATTGCCAGGGCTGCTAAAAAAAAATAAAATTAAAAAAAAAAATAGCTTATCCTCTTCAGGACTGGAAACCTTACACATGCTTAGAGGAAGCGCTATCAAACTATGCTCCATTCTTGAATTGTACTGCAACCATGACCAACTACTACTCTACAACATCACTGAATCAGGTCCTAAGAGTCATGCCTTTATTTGCTTATTTGCTTATTTCATTCCCCTTTTTAGCTCATGCTCCTTGGCACAACAGTGGGATATGGTCCACACAAAATTGGTTTTAAAATTATTTAGTTAAACTGGTGCAAGATGTGGTTACTCAAGACTGATTTAAATCTGCTCTGTATCAATTTAGTTTAAGTCATTTCCTGATCAGATTAAGCTAAATCAATACAAACCAACTTTAAATAGAATCCAGTGTTTGCACTGGCTTAACTAATTTGATTTTAAAACACACCTTTAATTAAACCAGTGCTATTCTGAGGGTGGAAAAGGCTTTGCAAAGCAGAACTGCTTGTCTGTGATAATTGGCTAATATTTTACTACCCTGTTGTGCTAATTGTGACCTGTAAAATACAGTGAAAAGGCAATGTTATGCCTAGGAAGCGTGACAGTAGGTGAGATTTCAAAAAAATGCTGTATCTTCACCATGGTTTTGGGCCATCCAGATGTGAGAAGACAGTTGTGGCCTGTCAAAAGACAATTAACATATTTACAAGGAAGACGTGTTTTATTTATGAAACTGGCCACTCTCAAGGGAACTGACAGCAGTTGGAGAAAGCAGTTGTACCTGAGGCCTGGGGGTTGTTTCAGTCCTCTTTCTACTTTCTTTCCATCTTTTTGACTTGGCTGTTCTGAACATTTTTTTGTAATTTTGTTAACAGAGGAGAATTTATTTTTTTTTCCTAGAAAGAGTGACCATTTTTTGTGACATGGAGAAACATTATAGGAAAGTTTTACTCAAAGAGAATACATGAAAATTGCTGTTTACCCCGGGTTTAGAATTGTGACCATTCTTCGGGTTGCTGGTGTGGGGTTTTTTTTGCTATGTAGTGGATACTCTGCTCATCACCCAAGTTCTGTGCTTGACTCAAACTCAGAAACTTGAAGAATATTTTTTATTAGCAGCTCAAATATATTATAAACATACATAATCTTATCTAAGTAAGTGATGCTTCAAATAACAAACTAGCCAGGAAGCCTATGAGGTGCATTCTTATTGTCATTTTTATATCAGGGATCTGCAATGCAAGAAAGCACAAAACTGAGATCAGCACACCTCTCCTATGCATTTTGCATGTCACCAGGTGGCCACACAAATCTGCCTGCAACATCTGCCTGTGTTGCCAGGAGATGCAGGTGGGTGGGAACCAAGAGGGGCAGAAATGGATCTACTCATGATCACTTTAGTTCCTCCAAAGGAGGGAGCTCCTCCTGGGCTGATCACATCTTAAGTGAAGTGTCTTCCTCCTTTAAGGGCTGAGAGACCCAACAGGAACTTGATGAACCTTCACATGCTAAGTATGCAGATTGCCCAGTTTCGTTTTGCTGTCTTTTGTACCACGCTTGATTAGGTCAAAAGAGGATAGATGTTATGATACTAACCAGATGTTAAAACCAGCCACATCTTATCCATAGTATGAGATTTTAAAGTTTTTGCTACAGCCTAGAAGTCTGTAGAGAAAAAAAAAAAAAAAAGAGCCTGGCAGAAATGTGCAAATGTAGAGATGGTGCCAAGTGTTGCAGCAGGAAATTACCTGCTCCTATATTACCATGCAATGTCCCAGTGCTGTATACATAGGGGAGCAGAAGATCCCTCTTCTTTGGTGAAGGAGAAAAGGGTAATCGGAGCTGTTATCTCTGTTCTCTTCCCATCCTCCCAGGAAAGCTGGAGCAGAAAAGATGCTGCCTAAACATTTCCTGGGGAATAAAGTGGAAAGGCTGAGTAGAAACCTTGAAAACACTGTGTGAGGAAATGAAACAGCTATGGGGGACCTTGATTGACAACTGTCATCTAAAATGGTGTAGGCAGAGCCTGTGTGGTCTCCTGCACATCTCCCAGCTCTGAGAGGGTGAGGGCAGGACAGTAGATGCAGTTCTCCATCCCAGAACAGTTGAATGAGCCCAGACTGAGCTTGGTGCTCCTTGGACTAATTGACTGGTAGCTAACTTAGGTACTGCTACACAGAGCAGATACACACTTCACCCTCTGCCTGAGGAAAGCCAATAGTGCTGCATTGTTCCACTTGTTGCTTGGTTTCACTGTCGAAGACAACCTAGAAGTGTCTTCATTTATATACAACACCACTGCAAAGCAGGCTTTCTTTCAGATTTGATGTGACACAGTTTGCATGGCCAATGGAGTAGGTGCAGAGAAGGGCAATGAAGTTGGTGAAGGGCCTGGAGCATAAATCTTATGAGGAACGATTGAGGGAGCTGGGACTGTTTAGTTTGAGGAAGAGGAGGCTGAGGGGAGACCTCATTGCTCTCTACGACTGCTTGAATGGACATTGTAGAGAGGTTGGTGCTGGTCTCTTCTCACGGGTATAGTGATAGAACAAGAGGGAATGGCTTCAAGCTGCAGCAGGGTAGGGTTAGGCTGGACATTAGGAAAAATTTTCACAGAAAGAGTGGTCAGTCACTGGCTGCCCAGGGAAGTGGTGGAGTCACCATCCCTGACTGTGTTTAAGAGTAGATTAGATGTGGTGTTGAGGGATATGGTGTAGGGGAGAACTTTGTAGAGCAGGGCTCAATGATCCCAAGGGTCCCTTCTGAGAGATAGAATCTAAAGATTCTATGATTCTGTGTCACCCAGGTAGTGCTATCTTGTATCCTGCAGCTGTTCTCCTGTCTTAATTACTGAGGTGAACCCATAGAGCCCAGACCCCACAATGTCTTGCCCTGCAATGACTAAGCGGTGCTTCCTCTCATCAAGATGCAACAGAGCATATTGGAACCTGAAGCCTGGGGAGCTCCCAGACGGATAATGTAGCTGTACTAGTTAACTAATTCAAATTGGTTGGGACCCTGACAAGTTGCCAGTGTTCCTAGCAGGCAGAGCCTTGGCTTAGGGTACTTTTGTAGAGCATACAAGAAGTTAAGAGTGTGCAGCAAGGCACATTATAATAACTTGCATCCCACATTGTAATTTTTGGTTTTGAAAACCTACCTGGATGAGTCAGAAGCAGTGCACAGAGAATTCATGGAGTGACAAACAGAGAAATTGAGAGATCGGGTCACTTCTGCAAGATCATGCAGTAAAATCGTAGCAGAGACAGAATTAGATGAAAATTAAGTCTAGTGTAAGAGGCTATTCATTCACCATTTGAAAAACAACTGAAAAACACCCTTTGATGGTGCTCAGACCTGCTCACGTACACATGTAATGAAAGAAGGCTAGAATTTCTGTCTTCAGACAGAAATACCTTAGCAAACCAGCCATGCTATGACTCCTGCTCTTTCTGTCACAGGTTTTATGATATCATCCCTAATCAAAATTGCACAGAAGACTGAAAGTTGGTCCAAAGTTGTCCTTGTTAGTGATGCAGAAAACAGTCTGGGCAGAGCAGATGTGGAAGAAGAATCACAGGGACCAATCTGAGCACAAGTAAACATAACTGGATGCAGAGGCAAGCACACACACTCTTGCTATGCTAATTGTAGGCGATGAACTAGGAAAAGATCATGATTCCTCAAAGGACTTGATCTCAGCCATCAGTGGAGTCTGTGCTGAAGCTCCTAGAGATGTCAGTGGAGCTGGGTCAGGCCTCCAGAGACAGTGATATTATCTCTGCTGATATTATGGAGAATAAAAAAAATCTGTGTTCAGTGCCCATAGGAAGCTGCAAAAATAATCGTGCAGTGCTCTACAGAACCATGATTTCATGCTCACAGAGACACTCAGCTCCACACCAGCAACACACCCACATTATTCTTGCAAACTCCTGAATGGAAACTTTCCAAAAACAATACCACAAAATACATATCTGTCCTTCTCTTTGTGATAGGCAGTGGTGCAGTTAAGGGTAGACTTGGTTAGACAGAGTATAATCACTTTTTATTTTTGGAGGCAAAAGTTTGTCTGCTTTTTGGCAGCTGGAAGTGTGGGTATGCCAGGAAAAAACCCCAACAGCCTTGTTTACCTTACATAGCTCCCAACCCTTTCACTTACTGAAACTGCCCACGAGATTATATCCTTTATGTACACCATGGTATATGTGATGGCGCTGTGATGGAAGCCTTGATAATACCCCAACTGCTCGATAAATCAGACATTGTCTTCACATAATTGTCTGGGACGCTAATTAAACAAAACAAAAGAAAACTAAAACTTTGCCTACAGACTCATTTTCTCCCCTTTCAGGACCTATTCTTGTCAGTACCACGGCTGGCTGGCTCTCTCAGCTGGCTCCTGTCTGATTTGTCCCCTGCTGAAAAGCATAAATTGTCATTGGTCTTCACAAGAGTTTGTCTTCATAGCTCAGGTTTCTAGAATTTACAGCCAATTGAAGTAGAGGTACAAGTGACAAAAGCACCATGGTAAGTCTTATCTGGCAGCTGGATTGCTGAAAAGAATGAAAATGGAACAGACAATTTGCTGTATCTGCATCAGACTTCTGTCCAACAGTCAAGGTTTTAAAAAAGAGCTGCCCAAAGTAAGAGAAGTAAGAAACTTTTTGTCATGTTGTGAAGTACCTGATAAGCGGTCTTTTTCCTAAAGAAGAAACCAAAAGTAGAGTTAGGAAAGTAGCGAGTAATAGCAATTTATAGACAAATCTCCTAAAATATGTAAACAATGGTAACTGGGCCTTACACACTCAATTTACGGAGATAGTGAAGAGATTCAGATAATTTATTTATATTTCACTTGGGAATGCATTAAAATAGTAAGACCTAATCTTAGAACTGATGCAGTTAATGGGCAACTTTCCACTGTCATTGATAGGCTTTGGATCAAGCCAACAACTACCATTTGGCCTGTGTTACTCAAAAGCCAGAAAACATCAGAGTCAATACGATTTTGTTTTGCTTTGTCCTGCTGTGCATAGCCAATATGGTTGCAAATGTAAGGGTGAAAATATTTTTCCAGTAAAGAACTCTTTTTCAGTATTTTCAAATCAAATATGTTTCTAAGAGAACTTGTTTTCACCGAAATTTGAATCACCATTATGAAACAACATCCCACTCATGAGAGGTGTCTTACTTTTACATTCCCTGACTTCCATGTTTTACTTTAATGTTTCAGGAACATCAATTCTTCGCCCCCAAAATCTCCAGCATTTATTAAGAGGAGAAGGGTACATGGAATAGCTAGATGCATTATTTGGAGGTCTACTTTTGCAAAGTTGTACAGTTTTTGCAATGCTCAGCGGGAGAGCTTCAAAATTCATTAAGGAGCCTGTGTCAAGAATCTAAGGACCACTGCACACCATTCTCTTGTGACTGTGTCAAGAATCTGAGGCCTTGTCACCTTAGGACTCTTTCTTCACATGTCTAGGTGAAGACAAGTGGGGGATTCAAAAGTCCAATGCCCTATTTGAGTCATGCTCATAATTTCTCAAAGTTCAGGAACATTCTGATCACAGACAGATTTCCCTATGTATAGAGAAGACCAGATAAAAAACTTGCGTGCCAACCCCGGTCCAAGCTTCTCCAAAGATCATTTTGGGGATGAGTATTTCTGCTCCTCAAATATCTAGGTAGAGGCTCAGTGGAGAATTCAAACTGCAGAAGTTATATGATGATGTAATATGTTTATATTTTGCTATTTCTCCATGTTTATTTAAAAAGCACCCATCAGGATAACTCCACACACTCGGGTAACTATTTTAAATATGCACACATCTATGGATAAAAATCCAAGATATCTTAACTTGGTCTACTGCAACTGTTCCTGTGCCAAAGGGAGAGGCTCCCTCAACTTGCCATCTTGATTCGCTTGACCTGTCATCTCCAATAAAAAACTGGAAAATAGATGCATCTTGCCAGGATGCCCCCAAGTCCGTGAATCTGAAGCTTTTAATACAAAGCAGGTGGAGGCTGCTCCAGAGTGAAGGATGCTGCAGGGGAAAAGACCTGCTATCAGCATCTCCTTCATAAACAAAGAATCTCTCTGCCCAGGATTGCACCTGTGGCAATATCACGTATGGGAGAAAGACTTCTTGAACAGCCACAAGCCAAGTGTACTGGCTAAAGCCATCTATTCCTCTTTGACGATTTATATTCTGACTTATGTTCCAGTGGTTGTAAAACGCTAGCCTTTTGGAGCTCTTCCACACTGGAAAATTGCATCATGATAAAACACAACCCCGAGGAATCTTGGTAACTAAGACAATGCTAAACACGCTGCTAAACATTGAACACAGACAGGGACTGTTGTGTTTAACATCACATCAGCTGGTTGTGGTTAAGCCCATGGACTGACCAGCTGCCACAGCGCTAAACATGATGGGGTCTGCCTGCACTGAATATTTAACAGTGTGTTAGCAGCCCTAACTCTCAAGGGTCTTTTTTTCTTGCATGATCTGGTTTTCTAGCATAGGCAGCCATTATGCTGATATATGTGACTGTTCCGATGTACCAGATTAACCAGATTGGAACAGTTTACATGGTATTCTGATTTATGTCAAGGGCTTCACTCTTTTAGTTGAGCTCCCGACTAGAGCAATTGCCAGCACCATGTTAGTTCATGCCTTGTCTTTGTTCCTGAACAAAGTCTTTCTGACCCCAGCACAGCTGGATTGTTATTGGACTGGACTGATGGTGAAAATAGCAGACACATGGCACTCTGACAAACCTTGGATTTTTACAGAGGTCTTGTCCTAGCACAGGAGAAAGAGGAGACAAATGCTTGAACAGTATTTATGTACCAGCAAGATGGTGAGGAAAGAAATGACAAGCATCTGCTTTCCTTCACGTGGTTGGGCATGATGTATTGGAAGTACTCTCAGCCCTGTAATGTAAAAGGATAACACAAAATTAACTCTACTAGTGGATCAGTTCCAGGACTAGTTCAGCCCCAAGAAATATGTGACGTTTGGATGTCTTTTTTTTTTATTTATTACCACATATCAGACTCCTGCAGAAACAATAGATCAGTATGTGAAATGGTCTAAAAATTAAGGCCAACTTTGTGAGTTTGTGCAGCTTGATGCATCACAAACTCCGCACAGGATTATTGGGATGACCAGATATTTGGCTTTTGAAAGGGAAAATAAAAGAAAACAACAAGTGAAATCAGTGTTTTCCCTGCAAACAAGGAAAAAAAAAGCCCCAACAAATGACACACATGGCTTAAAGATAGAAAATGAAAACCTAGGTAAGTATTATTATTAAAATAGCATATGGTCTGAGAGATGGTCAGCTCTTATTGCAGCTTTTTCATAAGCAGAAGGGCTGTTTAGGGTCTTTGTCCTTATGTTAGTTGTTGATTTCCCAGTCACCAAAAGTATTCTGGAGAAAAGAAGGCTCCAGGGAGACATTATAGCAGCCTTCCAGTGTTTGAAGGGAACCTACAGGAGAGCTGGAGAGGGACTCTTTGTCAGAGAGTATAGCGATAGGAGAAGGGGTAATGTTTTTTTTTAATTGGAGGGGGGAGATTTAGATTAGACACTAGAAAGAAATTCTTTCCTGTGGGGGTGATTAGGCACTGGAACAGGTTGCCCAGGGAAATTGTGGATGCCCCATTGCTGGAAGTGTTCAAGGCCAGGCTGGATGGGGCTTTGAGCAACCTGCTCTAGTGAGAGGTGTTCCTGCCCATGGCAGGGGGGTTGGAACTTGATGATCTTAAAGGTCTCTTCCAACTCTAACCATTCTTTGATTCCATGATTCTATAGCTTCAGCTGCACTACTTAACAATTTGAAAGTTGCTGGAACTTAATATTTTGAGGTTTCTTTACACTTGCCAAATTTTACTGACATTAATCAGTGGCTTCTGTAATGAGGCAGAAAAGATGAAAATAATTAAGAAAATGTTAACTTCAGCTTTCCTAAGAAAATGGGGTTAAATGAATGTGTTACACTTTAGTTAATGACAAATTTTTCTTTTTAATAATTTTTTGACAATTTTTTAATATTTTTTCTATCATTTTTATACTGAGGGAAAAGCAGTCAGTAAAGCAGCTTCCAAACAGAAATTTAGAAGATACAAAGGATGAGTTTGAGACTATGAAAAGCACACTCAAAGAAGAGAATGGGCATATCTGAGATTTCCATGCAAGCGTAGGCGCTCCTCAAGGAGGAAAGGGAGTATGCACAGTATTTCTGGCAGTATTGTTGGGAGTATTGTTAGGAGACAATGGGGTGTCCCACAAGGAAAGTGCATTGGAGAGAGAAGGAAGGACAAATGGAGGTTGACAGACAGGCTACTGGGCATGCCAGCTGGGATAGGATGTGGGTGGAAGAAGGATGATTATAGAAACTGCTGAGAAGTTGGAACAACTTGAAGAGGAAGGAAGGAAAATAAAAAGCCAAGAAAGGAAGGCCATATTCATAAGCAGAATAGTGTGCGGATCCATGGACTGTCTTCAGTAGAATTTGACTCCTGCTGAGAGTTCCCAGTGACAAGGAGTGAGCTGCAGAAGTAACAAGTACAATGTTCAGTCAGGTCAGGTTGCATTCTATGGAAAAGGATCTAAATATTCTGACTTTGGGATGATTCAGAGATTAATGAGTGTGTGGAGCACTGGTAAACTCTGAAGGTAGGATATAATGAGCAAAATGGATATTTCATTCTCAGTGCATGCTCACAACTTTCACTATGCAAAAGGAACACTGTAGGTACCACTGAAGTTGCAGAAACTCTCTCCTTCATGTTCTTTGTAACTTGCAAATCTATTTCCCAGGCCCAAGGACACTCCTCACTGAAAGGGAAGCAACACTGCTTTTTTTTTGTAAATTTGTTATCAATGCCAATTGGCCTCATCCTGGTAAGGATTCAACTTTTAAACTTCATGGCCAAAACCTCCCTCATTTGACCTAAATTCCATTCCTATGTCTAAATCAAGGGTTTCCTAGCTCTCGCTGAACACCAAAAGTGTTTTGGCCAAAACGTGCACAGGGAATCACGAGTTTAAATGTGATTAATTTGGGCCAAAAGGATGACAGTATGATGCTGTCTTAATTTCCATGCCAGTCATCAATAGATCTAGTTCTGTACCCCTGGTCCCCCAGTGTACTGGAGGAGAAGGAGGTAGGTGTGTCCCAAGTAGAAGAAGTAGCAACAACAACCAGCCTTCTTTTCAGACTCTGGTGTATGTGGTAGTGTGAGATGGTTGTTTATTAATGTATTACTGTAGTCATGGAATCATAGAATTACAGAATCATAGAAATGTCTAGGTTGGAAGGGACCTTTCAGATCATCAAGCCCAACCATCAACCTAATACTGACAGAAAACATAAAACTTTTCCTAGTCTAAGTACCACGTCTACTCACCTTTTAAATACCTTCAGTGGCGATACTACCACTTCTGTGGTCAGACTGTTCCAATACTTGATAAGAATTTTGGTGTAAAAACTTTTCCTAACACCCAATCTAAATTTCCCCTGGGGAAAATTGAGGCCTTTTCCTTTTGTCCTAAGGATCCTTTACCTTTACACTCACCATTGCATTCTGATTTTGGAAAGGGAAAAACTGTTGTGCATAAAGAGACAGTGTCACTTGGGCTCTGCAAAAAATGGAATGTACCCCAAACACTTAGGATTTTCTGCTTGCAGAGGCATAGGATTATGAAAACCCATCTTGTCTAGCCCTAAAGCTATCCTATCTAATAGGATAGCAGAGTAAGCAAGCAGAACTGTTGAAGGATTTACTTGCTGAGCCAAAAGAGCCCGTAAGTAGTTAACCAGTGTTTAGCTTTGCTGAACTTTCATAACACTGCCCTTGATAACCAAGTGGGACCTGCATGGAGCAGGGTCATGGAAAAAAAGAGCTGGACTTGTCCTTTCTCAATTATAAGAAACCTCTTAAGCACCAAGTGGTGAAAGATATCAAAGTTAAGATGCCAGTAAAAAGAGACAGCTGAAACCAAAGCCATTGCCCATTTTCTTTGACAGAAATGTAGTAAAACTCAAATGGGGAGGTCTGATAGCATGTGAGGAAGTACATGTTATATCGTGTTCTGCTGAAATGTGAATCTTGGGCACAAGACCGCAGAAAATGGGGAGAAGGTCAGTGCCATTGGGGAAAGCATTTCCAGTCAAGCATTTGGGTGACAATGTAAGCACGTTGTGAGTAAGAGGCTACAGGAAGGTTAAACCAAAGGTATTCGTGCTTTTATTTGTAAGTCTAAAAACCAAGGCACTATTTTTTTTCCTTTCTTTTATATGCAAGCTCATTTTTAATTTGGCCCCTGGTATTCAAAGACTCATAGGGATTGGCCCTTCTTTGTTGAACAAAAAATGGGACTGGAGTGAGTTCTAAAGGCATTTTCATCTGGTGATTCTGCTGTAAAACTAAAGTGAGCTATCACTCAAGACCAATATTTATAACTTTTTTTTCCTCACAGTGGATTGGATTCAGGTAAATACATATGTCCAATTAGAGGACCAACATAAAAACATTTAGGTAGGGAATTACCTTCCACAGATATGAAACCCAGTTGGAAATACTCAGTTTTTAAAATTATCTGTGACTATTCCAAATTTATGACTAGTGAGAACCTAATTAGATTATTCCTTCTCTTTAGGAGTCGATGAACATCCCCAGTTATCAAGATACACATGGTCTGACTCATCAGAGCAGGATGGCCAAATTTCTGAGCTGCATATCAAAATCCACAAACACCAAGAGCTATCAGTTATCTCATCTGTCAGCAGGTTGCGGGAAGGGAAAAGACAGGATCAGGAGCTCTACAGCTATCTCATCACCACACTGCCCACTGGCCTGGGGCTGAGCAAGTGATGGGCACCTTGGGTTACCAGTGGCATTTGCCAGTGCTATCCTCCTTGCCCACCTTCTCTCCCAGATGGAGAAGCAAATTCCCCAGCAGCTTTGATGCCTCACAAGCCTAAGCCTCTGGTCACTTGACATATGATCAGGGGAAGAGCTGCACTTAAACTCTGTAGTCATATACAGCTTAAAAGCAAGAAGATGCCACTTCATACCCTACTGTAAACTATCATTACTAGCTCAGGGTATGTAGTAGCACATGAGAGCCTTACGCAGCCAGTCTGCACTGGATTACCCAGCTCAAGGGTAAAGGCAAAAATACAGAATATATGTAGGTTTGGCTCTAAGAACATAAATTTTGAGTGTATCAGAGGAGAGAGAAGAAGCCAGTGGCATTTTTGTCTGTGGAACAACAATCCTCAACAAGGTTCTCTGCTGATTGATGCAGACAGTATCGTGTGTGGCCAACCGGGCTGAACTGCTTCAAGATCCAGAGAGACCGATGTAGAACTTTGCTGGGTGCCTCCAGAACCATAGGGCTCTTCATGCATGACCACCTTACTGTGACTAGGTACAAACTGCTCAGGATGCCTTGTGATTGCTATTGGAGTCCTTGCTTGCTACTAAAATGGTAATTTTTCTGCTTTGCACCAGCCATACAATGCAGCCAGTAGTCTGAGAGGCTGTGTTCATGCCACATAGATGTACAAATCCAGCCCTCCCCATGACACAGTGCAGTTTGTTGTGCTAGTGACAGAGGTCACAAGCAACAAAAATCTGCAGTGCTACATCTAAACACTTCATTTCCAGATGTGCCCACAAAGCAAGTTCCCACTGTTCATCTTGATAGGTGGTTTCTGTATGAAAAGCTACATTTGTGCATGGATCTGTAGTAATGTGGAGCTGCTATGGCCTTTCTGATAGTTACCAGGTCTGCTGAAGAGCAGAGAGAAATTACATTTTCCTTGGAATTCAGTAGAGGTCTCCAAACATGAGTATAAGGAGAGTCAATCCCAGGAAGCCTGTAATTATCAGCTAAATAAATAATTTAATTAATACAAACTCTGGGCTAGATCCCAGTCTGACTTGGCAGTTTTATTCAGTTTCGGGGAGGTATAAAACAGTGCCAAAGCCCCCAGATCTAGCCTTTAGGGATTTTTCTTTTGTAAGAAAGTCCAGGTGTCATGCAGAGGGGAGAACCTAGCCCTGCAGGTTAGAAAAATGCTTCAGAAACAAATAAGTATTGACCACACTGGATCTTTTTTACCCTTCAGTTTCTCAAAAGCTCAGTTCTGTCCCTCATCCCAATCTCCCTTTTTTTTTTTTTTGCATCTTTACATACCTCTAAATTTCCTGCCTTTTGGCTTGGATCAGGCAGGCAAGAGCCAAATACTATTATAGCTGTTTTTGTGTTGGTTCCAGCCCAATTGGAAGCAGGAAATACTAAAATTCTCCTGGGTAATCCTCTTCTCTGGAGACTTCCAGTGCAATTTTGCAGATTCATGAGTGTTACGTGCTTTAGGCAAAGTTCAGAGATGCAACCAAAGCCAATAGCTACAGATACGTAGACATGAGGCTCACAGAGAAGGCACTGCCTGTAACACCCCCTGCTATCTGGGTGCTTGCTTGCACTAAACTACTGCAGAGTCTGCTTAGAGCTGAGTCCAAAATCATACTGTTTCTGCATACCTCCAGAACTTGGTCTGCACTACTTATTGTCTGAGGGTTCGGGTTCAGGGTGAAGCCAGCAGAAGAGACATTTCAGGAACTGAGAGCAGAGACAAGAATAAAGCAAGCAAGACTGCATCATCCTCACTTCATTCTCATCTTTGCTCCTGGAGCTTTTCTTTCATGACATTGGTGATGCTTTGTTGCATTATAACCCCCTGCCAGTAATTCTGTGTAACAGACTTGCCCAGTGTGGTGTAAGTGGCTGGAGACACTGTTGGTGTTGTACAGGTTGGCAGTGTTTGGTCATTGTATGAAGGGCTTACTGGGTAGAAACCTCCAACTACCCTGTACCCAAGCAACATTTGCAATAGCTTGGGGGGGGACACAGGACATTCAAGCACTGTTGGAGCCCCTCCATACCTCTTCTGCCAAATTCTCTCTTCTGTGGGCAGACAGCAAATTTAAACTGGTTTGTTCTGGGAAGAGCACTCAGAGACAACAGTCCTGCAAATATAGTTCCTCTCCATGGTGACCCTGAGCTCAGATCTGCTGATTGCAAACAAGTTTAGAGCAGCTACCATGCAGTGGCTTTACTATGTATTGGAAATTTCTACTGGCAGTGAAAAATTAAAATCCTTTTGAGAAAGAAGAAAATAAAAGGCTGAGAAGAATCTGAGGAGCTGTTGGAGGAATGGGAAGGAATGAGTGCTGAGTTCCCCTCATATCAATGTGATTTTTATCACTAGTGCACAAATAATCCCACATGATACCCCTGTCCTCACTGTGTGTTTAGCAAACAGCATGGACGTACAAAGATTTATGGACTCCAGCCACTGTCAAAGAACCAGGGAGATTTGCTTCATGAGGCCTGTTTCTGGGGAGAAAAAAAACAACCCTGAGCATGTGTTTCTTTGCCTGCTCTGGAGCTTATCAGAAGATACTTGTTTAATAAGACTATTATTTTGTATTGTTTGCATGACATTAGCACAAGATTAGCGCCCATCGAAGCTGGAGACGCATTTTAAGTGGCTCTGTACCCAAGCACAGTAAGAGACAGTAGTCGCTATGCTTATCAGCTGAACAGACAAGATGTGGTGTGTCCCCTTTCCAAATGGGGAATTGATACACATAAGCGATGAAGTAATCTACCCCACAGATATTCAATATACAAACACAAGCATGACAGCCAGCTGCGATACTGAACCATGGTAAGAGGTTTAACAACACACAAAACAATAGGCATTGTATACTCTAGGCTTATAAAATAGGACTGGGTGAAAAAAGGTTCTTTTCTCCCCTGAGAAATGACAGATTTTTGTCAAAAGCAGTTTGGCTCAAAACTGGAATATCTTCTGATTGGAATATCTTTTGTTTGGTAGCCTTCATTAATCTTAAGGCAAAATGCAAAAGCAGACACCTCTCACGGAGAATTTGTCTTTGACCAAAAAAAAAGAAGAACGATTTTAAATGAAAATTTGCTTCAATGAAAATTTTGCAGCCTGCTCTCATGCAAAGTACCTTATGGTAGGTGCCTTCTTTCTGTTTGCTCTTGCATCCAGCTCTGCAATTCTGCACTGTGTTGGCCTTTACTCGAATACCACCTTCTGCTCCTAATGTACTGTTGCCAGCTCCAGCAGCTCGAGCATAAATCTTCCTAAATTTGAGTGCTGGGGTGTTGTAGGGAAGGAGGAGGAAGAGATAGAGAAGGGAGAGACTAGCCGGGGACAAGAGGGAATAGAAATCATAGTTTTAGAAGACAGGTGTCCAGCTTTGCTTAACAAATTAAAAAGGAAATGAAGTTTTAGCTGTTGTGGTTGTAGAGAAAAACTAGAAAATGTGAAGCTCACAGGCTCAAAAAAGCACACAGTCACAGACAAAGCTCCCTGATTTTCTGCTTTGTTTGTAATGCTGGGGGTTGAAAGCCCTGAAAAGGCCTGCACCACCGCTTGCCATGGTCATTTGGGGCAGGAGTCTCTGCCAACATCTCTGTCCTGGTGTCTGCCTCATGGTGGCCCAGGGGTTCTGCTGCCAGCTGGTTGCCCCTGATCACACATGGACTCCACACACCTCCAAAACCTAGGCCCCTCACATCTGACCTGGGGAGGAGGAGGAAGGGGCAGGTGGTTTGTCCTGCTTGAGGCTTCGGTGACTTCTCTTTTGCCCAACTGCATGCAGAGGTGGAAAGCCCATAAGAATAAGGAAGAAGGTCTGGAGGGGTCTGGAGAACAAGTCTTATGAGGAGCAGCTCAGAGAGCCGGGGTTGTTCAGCCTGGAGAAGAGGAGGCTGAGGGGAGACTTTATCATTCTCTACAACTACCTGAAAGGAGGTTGTAGAGAGGTGGGAGTTGGTCTCTTCTCCCAAGTCACAGTTAAATGTGAATAAATGGCCTCAGGTTGCGCCAGAGGAGGTTCAGATTGGATATTAGGAAAATTTTGTACACTGAAAGGATTATTAAGCTCTGGAATGGGCTGCCCAGGGGAAATGGTTGAGGCACACAGGTGGACATATTGCTTAGACACATGGTTTAGTGACTTCTTTTATCAGAGTTAGGTTGATGGTTGGACTAGATGATCTTAAAGGTCCCTTCCAACTGAGATGATTCTATGATGATTCTAAGGACCTTGCAATGACCATATATGGATTTTTGCCTGGAGCAGCTCTGTTGCAGTAATGCTGGTTGCAAGGAACATGGCCAGCAATTGCATTGCCACCTCTTTTGTGACTGCTTGGTACGCTTATATCCACAGGGCTATGTATATGCAAATACTGCATGCTGGTTTTGCAAAGCCTGAATATCCTCTTCCTTTTCCAGCATAAGCCATCTTTGCAAGTCTTATTTCTGCCTGGATCTTTCCTCTGTTTGAAAAGCAGGATTTGTTTTCTCCCTGTCAAACTTCTTCAGTAATAACAAAAGAAAGAGGGGTTTATCTGGCTTAACTCAGGTTAGTTACCTCCCTACTCTGAGCCATGAACTTGAACCATATTGGCCTCTTACTGGTAGCTCTGGAAGGTTTTGGTGCAGGACCAGTCACCTCACCACAAGTCTGAACAATGCATTGGATAATCACAACAGCTCTTATTGTGAATGTGGGTGCTAAGGAGGGGTTTGTTGCAGTTTTCAGGTCCCTGGCCCGCTGTGAGGTGTCGGGGGAAATCAGAGGTGGACCTCAGCTGCCAAAGGAGTAACTCTGGGAACAGCTGTCAGGAACAGAAGCAGAAAAGAAGTAAGAGGGAAGAGGGGAGTTGTGAAGCTAAATGGAACTGAATAAGCAGCAATTATTTATTGCAGGAAAACAAGAACTTCTTCAGGGAGTCTAAGCAAGGCACTTCCTAGCAGAGCTGTAGGGAAAGACTGAGAAATGCTGGACTGGAAATATACTTCCGCGGGCCAGACCCACCTGTCACAAAGGCTGTCATGAAATTGTGGGAGTGCAGGGGAATATGCTTTTCCTTAAATTTCATTACAGAGATAGTAGAAGCAGTTGTGGAGTTGTGTCAAGCATCCATATTTATACTAGTATGAAAAATGCTTCTGTGAGCAAACTCACTTGCCAACGTGCTTAAAATGGTGTAACATTGTCATAGGTTTTTAATACCAGCAGTTTGACCCCCTACTCCTAGGTACACAATAGTAGATCACACCTACAATGATGCTGAAAGTTTTTTCCTCTGTTGAAAAATTTAATTCTCAGGAAGTACTGAGCTACTATCATGTGTATCAAGATATGTAGACCAAATGCTCTTTATCAAAATAATTTTACAAATTCTAGCATGTTACAAGGATATTTCAATCGAAGCTAATACCAGATGTTCGGCGACATAAACACCATAAAAAAAATACATTCAGATATTTTTCTTTTCTTTGCTACTTTGTGTGAGAAGTCTACCGCGGAGTAATGAAAAGGTTATGCCAAACGTTTAAGAGAAAATTCTCAGCTTCAAATACTATATAAAAATGGAAACATAAACACAATTTTTAAAAGGACATGTCTCCAGGGGGCAAACAGGGTGGCCTTAAGTGTAAGAAATGCCTCATTGCACAGGGTATCTTTCACATACAGTTACTTGGAGGACAACACACATTGTTTGTAAATTAATTCCGTAGCAGAAAATGGGTTGAAAGGGTGAAAACCACAAAAATGCGGGGAAAATGTTTGCAGATCTGCCCATATCTTTTGAAGTAAAATCAGTTGAATAGTTACAGTAGCATGAAGACTTGTTTGGGTGGAAAAGACCAGCATATATATATATATGAATGGAAATTCTTAGCATCTCTCTCTCTGCATTGCTTGTTTGTTGTTGTTTTTTTTTCTTTACTTTTCCAGTTTCCAGCACTGAGATGTATGAAAATCTTTCTCTTCTCCTCACAGGACCATTGGATGAGTGGGTAATACACCACTGGGACAGAATGCTCTCTAACATGAGAGATTAGCATGTTCCCTGCTCACAATGAACACAGTACATATTCCCTGCATGAATGCTTCTAAGCAGTTATTGATAATTAACTACAGCGATTCTCAGAAAGAAGGAAAACTATTTTAATAAGGTTTGATGTCAGACATCACCTGTCTGTTGTGAAGGAATTTATTTTGGAACAGTCATCTTAGGTCATAAAATATTCTCAATAAGAATGCACTCCTGCAAAGGTTGTAAGTACAACCTCCTTGACTGATTTGCAAAACCTTCTGCATTCTGGATTACTATTTAGTGGGTACTCGATGCTTGAGAGGACTATATATGGAACTGAAACACGTGTGATCAACCAATACAGATACACTTAACATTGAATCCCACTGGACTGGCTGCAGTGAAATGGCCACTAAGCCAAGACCATCTGTGTATCACTTATTAGGTGGTGGGAGAGCTTGAAGCGTTTTTATTAAGTGTTTATCAAAGCATGATACAGACCATCTGCATCATGTTATCACCTATTCTCCATTTGTGACAGAAAAGGTATACCTAGTAACAAAAGTCTCTCTTTTTCTTTCAATATTTTAGGATGGCTAACATGTATGTTTATTCTGACCGCAGACTGCTGATTTTTTATGTACTTTTTCTAACTGCCTGTATGTTTTTTAGGTTCATATTCATCAGCGGGTGGTAAAAAACAGCCTGTACTTTCTCAGCTTATTTTGCTTGTGGGGATATTTCCAAGTCCCCACACAGGAGACTTATTTTTGTTCTTACTATTTTGTTTTGCAAAAGCTACCATACAAGCACCACTTTAGACTCAGGATAGAGTGTACACACATGCATAGATATATGTATAAAAAAACCCTGTACAAACTGTGCTGATTACTACTAACTTGTAAATAGGTCTTCCAGCAGGGAATCCCCCAAGTCTGCATTACTCCGCAATGCAAATGTAGCAGATGAGTCAGGTTTCCCAGTAAACAGAACCAGAAAGCAACAGCACTGAGGAAGAGAATCAGCCACGAGACTTGTCATGACAAGACTGCTGTTACCCTTTTTGTCTGTCGAGTCTGTGTTAATGAAGGGTATCTCAGTTACTGAGTTATTACTTAAGGGACCAGGGGTAAAACAGAGAGGCTACAACTGCTCTCCATGCGTATAGGGGACTTGGAGTATTTTCTGGGCTGTTAATTCACTAAAATGTTCTAGTAGGGAGTTAAAGTTTCCTGTATTGCATCATGAGGAGAAAGGCTGCCACTGGCTGGAGAATTATATTGGGCATTCTCCTTCTGGGAGCTCATGACCCTTTCATGGCAGTGCAATGCATCATGCGTCTGGGACATCAGGGCCTGACCGTTTCATACAGGTGAAAAGGTACCAGTTAATGCTGTTTGAGGAACTGAGTTTTCAACCGGCCACCAAGGTTTCTCTAGAAGAATAACATCAGGCAACAAAACTGGGTTAGCTTTTTTTCCAGTTTATCTAGCTGAGGTAAAAACCTGAAAGTGATTTAGAGTGAGCGGAGTATCTTACAGCAGAAGAAATCACATTTTCCCCTTCCTGATAGCAATGAACAAATAAAAGGAGAAAAAGGACCAGATGTGAAAAACTGGCTGGGAAACAGGGGAAATGTGCCTTTCTTACCCAATGATCCAATGGCCATGGTGTGCACCCACCTCCAGTCTTATTCTACTGAGAAGCTTCGACTTAGATCTTGACTTTCCCAGGATGTGCCCTCACCACTAGGTGACACGGGTGGGATGTGGAGCATCTCCTGCTGGCACCAATCTCCTCTACACAGGCATATATGCCCCCAGCTACCCTTGGGACACCTGGTTTTTCTAACCCACTCTACCAAGCATTTGGCCATTTATGAAAGCCATAAAAGCATAAAGAAAAGAGACTGAGTTTGATCCACAACCCCAGGAAGATGCATGGGGTCTGCCTGAGGCATAATCAAGGCACACTCAACTAAGGGGCTCAATGAACAGAATTTGGATGCTAAATTTCTCCAGCATACAATTGTCCTGCTCCTGCTGCAGCATTATACCAAATCTTTCTAGTACACAGGTGTAGCAAAACTTAGAAGATAATCCTGGAGTTGATTCATATTTTAAACCCATGGCAACCCAAAAATCGAGGCAAAATATATTATCAGGTGGGGGCGGGTTGTTTGTGGTTTCGGTGCAGGAAGTAGGGCATTTAATTAAAAAACAAGACATATATAAAATTATCAGGGAATTGAGCAGTGTTGATTGTGTTGCAAATAATCCAAGTGAGAATTGGAGTATTAGGGGAAAAAGTATGGATAAGGATGTTGTAATGCTGCAGGGACAGTATATAAAGAAAAGGGGAACACGGGAGCTCTAAGTATGGCAGCTGACAAGTATTTTTTAAATGCTGGTGGGAGCAGTTTCAGGGGAAAGCACCGAGGCAGGAATGAAGATGCTTATTGAGTGTCACCTGAGATAACAGCTGTATATGACAGTTGTGATAATTTTAGACGGGCAGAGAAGAAACCAGAAATAAAGAAATGGTGGGGAAGGGGAGGAGGGGAGGCGTGAGGAGAAGGGGGATTTACAGAAACACACTACTATTCCAAGGGGGGAAGGGAGTGTGGGGAGAGGGGAGGAGAAGGGGATTTTACAGAAACACTCTACTATTCCAAGGGAGAGTTTGGACACAGGAGGAGACAATTCCTTAGTATTCCTGAATTGTGTCTCCAATGTACATGTGCATTAGATCTGCCAGTCTGCCCCTTGTTGCCTGAAGCCCTGACCTATGGTTAATGATGATTATGAAGTGCTTTAAGAAGTAAGAGTGAAGAGTTCATACTGAAATTACAGTGAAAAATAACCTGAATTCCTTCTTTCCTTACAGAAGTGCAGAGAACTGTACTCATTATAGAAACTAAATGGAGGGATGCAGCCCTCAAAAGGCAAAGGTATGGTTTGTGCACAGAAACTGCTTGTGTTTGGTTGAAGCTGGCTTTTAAACCACTTTAACTAGACCGAGTTGCTTCTGTCCATTCTGGTCAAGCGGTTCATCTGGTGTAGCTCCAGCCGTTAAAGCATCAGCTGCAGCTAAGCCAGCGTCAAACCGCTTGCAAACCGAAGGAAGGGCCGCTCTAAGTTAAGGAAATTGTTTTTAAAACCCACCCTTGGTTAAGTGGCGCATGTCAGTGTCGGTAACGCAGGCAGCCTGCAGGCTGCACTTCCCTGCCTGCCTGAAGCTGGTGGCATGGCTCCGACCTGGGGTGCTGGCTGGGAGCGGGGGCTCCTCCCGTTGATTTGGGTGCCAATGAAGGCAGCAGTCAGTCCTCGCCCGGTCTGAACTCAGTGTTTGGGTGGCAAAGGGAAGGAGGCGCTCCCTTTGATTAAATTGGCTTGAAATCCCCTTTAGTTTTGATCCTTGCTTTCTCTTAATAGCTCACGACTCCGCTCAGGAGCCGAGATTTCTGCAGAAAGCAGTGCCGTGGGGGAGGTTTCTTCATTTATCAGCCTGCTTTACAATCATTTGCTTCACTTCTAAGGCAGACAGATTGATGGAGTAACTACCGTCCGGCGGTGCCACAGTTGTAGAAGTGCACGTTCTGTCACATTTTGGTGTGGTTTTGTTTTCACACACTGGCTATTTTTTTGTCGAAGTAACTCTTTTTTTCCTAATACCTCCAGCCACAAAGTAGTTTCATCTCAGCAGATGTCTTAAGCATAGTTCAGCTGCATCAGCAGATATTCCGGCGATGGTATTGCTCCCCTGTGACTCTCAACGGGGATTTTATTTTATTTTATTTTATTTTTTATTTAAGTGCTGGCAACATGGTTTATTTATAACAAGGAACATATTTCAAGAGCATTTTCTATATCCATATCTATTTCTTCAATCTTTATCTCTGTAAATAGAACTCTGTGTTCGCATTTAGGATTTTCTTTTTCTCCCCCTCCCTGGACTTTCTGCTCTTCAAACAGCAGCGTGGCTACGAAATATTTGGTGAAAGTGCTGTTTGCCCAGCACTATGGTCTAGAGCAGACTCAGCGGCACTATGCAAACATTTTCTTTACAGCATTAGTTCTTTCACCTACCAGATATATCAAGCTAAAAGTTCGTAACACTGCTTTTTTTTTTTCCTCATGTGTGTTTCAATCTTTCTGACATCTGGAAAAAGTGCTTTTTGACTTGGTCCTTCCTGCATAACTTCTGTTTAAACTCGATTCACAAAAAAGATATAGTGTTTGCCTAGGGTTCGGGTGATTAAGACCATTTCTCCTTTTGCCTGGCAGCGCTACAACTCTTTGGTAGAAGGAGCCCCAAAAGAACTACTCTGGGAATTGTCACATTTTATGATGTATGAGCTTCTTTTTCTTTTTAATTTTACCACAAGAAAAGAAGGAGCAGTCTCCCATCTGCACGGATCTCCTCAGCCCTGCCGAAGGTTGAGGCTTGGAGCTGGTTAACCATTAAAATGAAAGGCCAAAATCCTGCAGAGTCTTCTCAGGCAAAGCTCCCATCTCCTTTGGTAAGTGCTTTGCCTGATTAAACGTGGAGAACTACACCCCTAAAAGATGAATAAACAGGCTTTGTTAGAGGATGGCCCCTGCTCCATGGACTGGGGCTGGGACAGAGTCCTTCCCCTGAAAGTGGGACCAGAGCACTGTTAATGCAACTGCTGGGGTTTTCTAACTGTTGGCACCTTTTTGTTTACTTTTAAAGGGAGGTAGTGTTTGGGTTTTTTTTTAAGTCAGTGATTCTTACACTTGCAGACCCACTAGGTGGGCCCCATCCCTGTTTCCTCCAGATGACACTCCTGAGCAGAAGCAGGGCAAGGGCCAGTCACTTCTGTACTCCCAGAGAACTGACTAGTCTTTGCTACAAGAGAAGAGCCATCTACATGGCGCTTTACATGAACTCTTTACTCTCTTTACATGAAGAGTCATTTATCCAGAATAATAATTTCCATCATGAGTCAGGGAACTAAGGTAGGATCTTATGTTGGAAGATTTCACTGGCATAAAATGAACAGGGTGGAAGACTTCCAACTCCTGCACCTTAACCATAGGCAAAGGGGAAGATGATTGAGCTAAATGAAGTTTCTTTGTAGGGTAAGGTGTCTCAGAAATAAGGCACAGTGGGATCCCATCTACTGACAGCTGCTGAATGGTGGCTCATATTTCCAGCTCCTTTGGCTATGGGAAAGTGATTGCCCATAGTGCTAAACTTTTACCTGAGCCCTTAGCACGGGTTTGGCTTAGGTCAACTGTCACCCTCTGTTCCTGCCTGGTGGGTCTGGAGCTAGTACAGGGGAGGCAAAATTCCAAATGAGTAGTTTGGTGGTAGCCAACCCATTTTGGAGAGTAAGTGGAGTTAATAATACAGTTGTGGGCTGTTTGCAGCCTGCTGCCCTCAGGGCCAGAGACTGGTCCCTGCCATGTTCAATTTACTACTATATTTTTACTAGTACAGACTTCAGTGCCCCTTACTCTTTCTATTATGCTCATAGAAAAAACACGAAAGATGCTATGAATGTCCCAGAAATCTACTTTAAAGTCTTCCTTACAATCCACTGCTTGAAAGAATACTCCTTTACTGTATTCATCTGAGGATGTGACTGTTTTAAAATGCTCCTCAAAAGATTATTTTTTTCTTCCCACTGTCAGCACTAGATCCTGTCATGATTAATAAAACGATTTAAAGGACATTTTCAATTTTTCTTTTCCAACTGCACTCCCTTGCCCTGACCTCAAATTAGTTAAATGAAATTCTGACCTTCCTGAATGTGCTTTCTCTTTCCATGCTGTAATCACAGGCTCTGTTTTGTCTGACTTAAAACATTGTTGTAAGGATTAACTGTCCACCTCAATCTCTGCTTTCACACCATCCCATGGTGGGCCTGCTTTACAACCTGCCATTCAAACTGTCTTGTATTTTCACAGGAGCACCACTGAGGATGGTACAAGCGAAGAAAGACCTCCTCCTCCCCATTGTCCAGATTCTCAAGACATGGGCTGACCATTCAGCTGCAAAGATCTTTGGAGCAGGGCTGTTGTGCAGCATTTTCATTCCTGGTAGTGTTACTTGTGCAATGGAGAAGTAATCAGACCTTCATGCACATTTCTAAAGTGTCTGGGACAGATCTGTTTATAAAGGGTGCATTTATCCACCCTTCATGACCTCCTTATGGTCACAGGGAAGGTTTGTTGGGGAAAAGGTGTGGTTACATGATCTCTTAACTAGCAATGTGGGTCAGAGAGGTGGTTACCGGAAGAACAGGGATTGCAGCTGTTATATTTCCTTAGTAAGGGACCTATTCTTATGCTGACCTCCAGGGCTGTACTCAGGGTCTTGGGGCTGCCTGCACATAGGCTGCACTTGGGCTGTTGGCACATACCCCCTGCCCTTCCACTATCATGACTCTTGCAGGAAGGATCGTATGTGCCTTCAAGCCTTTCCAGCCTGATGTGGTAACTGCAAGGACAAATGGCTAGAGAGAAACCTGGGAGTTGCCTGTACCGCAGGTAGATTTGCCCTTGGGTGTCCTTGTAAACCCTGGCCAGAGATTAAGTGCCTCCTAGGGAGTAACACTGGGATTTCTGCAGGTGGAGCCATTTGGGATATCAAGATCATCATGCTTACTTCTCTGTATTGAAGCTGTGAGACTTAGCAATGGTGACAACTGAGCTGGAGATGGCAGCAGACCCTTATCATGAAAAAGGAGGCCTATGCTTTCAAACTGTCTTTTTAAATTGTCTGTTTCCAGAATGTCCAAGGTGCCTTTTCTGTATGGAGGCACTGTTGTTTCAGATCCCCTTCCTGCCATCTTGGTTATATAGGCCTGATGCGCAAAGCCATGTTCATGCCAACCTATGTGCAGAAAGCCTTCTCTAACCCCATGAAGCTCTGGAATCCTGGAGTCTCCGTCTCCTAACCCTTTGTCACTGTGCTTTGTGGTGTCTGGAACCTGTTGAACTTTCGGGGAGATCAGCACCTCCACCTCATCACAGGAGTCCATCAGAGAAACAATCCACTTTCCTTTTTCTTTTGAAAACACGGTGGCAAATTTTCATTGCTAAATTTTCACAAAGTACTGGTAGGATTGCCATCTACCTGCGTGCCTCAAACATATGGGTCATGCCTATATATATTTTTACATGTTGAAAGTGGCAATCCTATTTCCCCATTTCTAAACCTGATCAGCATCTTCCCATTAAATACATGTGTTTAACTCTCCTTTGGTTCTTTTCTCCCTTTATCCTGTTTCACCTTCATTTTGGGACAAGTTCAGCTCTGCCAGATGCAAGTTTAACTCTGAATTAAAAAGACCCACATTTATTTTCATTTTTCCTTTCCTTTGCTGGTGTCTACCATCATTCACTTAGAAATTTATGAGATAATGTTCTCCAGAAAATGATATGAACACAGGATAATTTCAGAAAATGGACTTTCTCCTTTTTAAAAAGAAACCCAACATTTTCTCTCCAAATGTGTAGGTAGTTGGAGAGGCAAAATACAATGCACTGGCATGTTAGATGACTGTAACAGAGAATTTCAGCAGGTTATCTAATACTGTATTTCCATTCTTTCCCCTACCATCCTTGCAAAGATGTGGCATTCATTTAAAAATATATTTAGTAACAAAATCCCGACCAATTAAACAAGGCTTAGCAGTGTCTGTCTAGGATCACAACTGAAAATTGCTTTTCAGTTCATTTAACTGAGAAGGCTTTAAAGCACAATAGCTGTTTGCAGGGGAAAAAAAAAGAAATAAAAAGTTGCAAAGAAAAATTACTGACATGATAATTATATGAAATTCCTAAATAACAATATTTAATGGTTGTGGTTTTTTGGTGACAAAACAAGGTTCTGAAAGTCATGTGGAAAAAGTTATTTCATTTGAAGACCTTTTAGCCAAAAAACCCATATGCTGCTCACAGTGCTGCCTAATAGCTGAGTTTCTTAGGAGACTAGCTATCCTAGAGAGTCTTCACACTCCAGTGTCAGCTGTTTGGTTGCTTCCAGCAAGCTAAAACTGCAGCTATGGTGAAGGGTGTACGTTGGAGCCCTGTGTCAGCTGACTGGATGAGGTTTGTTGATAAGTGCTGGTGTCCTGGAAGAGGACAATGTTTCTGGTGAATGCAAGAAAACCAAATGGTGACAGACCTATAATGAAGTTGTTGACACCTTGGTAGGTTTTACATAAATAAAATCTGTGATTCCCCAAACTCCCTATTTCAGCAGGCTCCTCATCTGGCTGTCTCTTTTTCTTCCCCCAAAGCCTCTAGATGCCAACAGGACCATGTAGTCTTTTGGCTGCACCATGTTCCCAACTATCAGAGAAGTATTTCTCGTGGTTGCCTGAGGGGTGTGATTGCAGAGACATGCTCCATGCACAGCAAACATGAGACAAGAGCGTGCTCACCACTAGCAATCCTTGCACCATTTAAAAAAACCTCCAACCTCAGTGCCTTTTCACCTTAGGCCTCAGCCCAAGGGCACTTAAAACCGTATTTACTACTGAACTGGGGGGGGGGAGGTACCTTGAATCATGCCCTTGAAAACAAGGTAGTGTGGGAGTGCTCTTCCAACCCTTCTTACTGAGTTGGTGGTACAGTGTTGCAAACAATGCAGGTTTCATATGGCTGGAACAGAATCCAAGAAGGAAGATGATCCAGGAAGCTCAGGGTCAGGGTGTTTAGCTACTGTGGTGTACCCCAGGGCTGGTCTATGCTCCAAGGACTGCTCACAAATTTTTGTTCAAATAGACTTTGGATTTAAAAAGAAGTAGTCATTAGAGCCTGTCTGCTAGGCTGCAAAGTAACATATTCTTCTGTTCTGGGTGAAGCTCTTGCAGTTTTTGTTGTGTAAATGGTAATGGGGGAGAACAGCTCTTGGAGACCAATTTGATGGAAGGAAGAGAGGGGAGAAGTGGGTGGACTTCCAATTGAGGTGAGAATAGAGACTGGTCTTCAGTTTCCCAGGTGCATACATTGTCAATAGGATATTTAAAAAAACAGACAGAACCCCAACCAAATAAAAGTATTTTCACTATAAAATACTGACATTATTAAATGAGTGAGCCTAGGCCTGCTTTTCTAGGTAACTTTGGCAGATCCCATGGAGCACACTGCAAGTGCTGGGTAGCTAGAGCTATGCCCTGCATTTGGTGCAGAAGATCCAAAGTGGGGCAAGAGTCCAGACACATTTCTGTGGCTCACGGTTCTTACTGGTCACTGTGGGTTGCACTGTAGAGGGGTACCTTTAGGTGATTTTTCTGAAGTTACAACTCTGCTCTAGTTGAACCAATCTGGATTTTGGATTCTGTTCTGGCGAACAAGATCCCTGCAGACACATTTTTGACTCAATCTGGCCTTCTGTGAATGCTTTTGAGGAGCTGTGTGAATCCCACTGCTGCACACAGTGTGTTGTGTCATCTACTTTTCTTAACCAGCCAAGTGTCCAGCAGTGTCACTGCTTGATAACTAATGCATACAATTTTGACTTTACACAATGCAGTGCAATACATTTGGCTCCACAATTTGAAAAGGGTCTGCCCTTTGTCTCTCTTTATCAGTATTATCTGACATTGAGTTATGAGCTGCTAATGACCCAGAGATAATGAAAGTCATGTCTCAGAGAGCTCACAGTCTGAAACACTGATGCAAGAAGACAGAAGAACCACTCAAGAAATCCAGCGGGAAGAATAATCTGTGGCTTTGAGCATAATATATATTTTAATTACTGTTTGTTTGGCACTCTGGTAGGGAATATGGAAGAAAAAAGCTTTTAGAAGAGTTTTCAATGGGCTGACGGCAGTGGTTTCATTTTCTTCAGCTGAATTCCCCTTCCCCCTTAGTTTTTCTTCTCAGAGTACTGGCACTTTGATAAGTGTTGATGGAAAACACTGTCTTTTATGCTTAATGTGGGTGTGAGTAGAGGGGAGAGTATATTGAAAGTGCTGCATGCAAGTGCCAGAAATGCCTGTGGTTCCTACACTTGAAGGAGCAGAAAAACTTCCCCCCAGGAGGCCCAGCAGTGTCAGAGGGTGCAAAGCAAAGGGAAGGTGGGCCATATCCCAGACTTCTGTCTCTTCCCCAATTCTGACTAATTTGAGGAGCCTAGCAAGGTCATGGAAGTTAGGAGCTCGGTAGAGTGGAATTGCCTTCTGAAGACGTTTCTCTCAGGTGTCTGCAGTAAAGTCTTACAGACTTTGGTTAGGCTAGTCTCCTGTTGGAGCCTGTTGGCCACTTACTCTTCTCAGCTGAAATAAGATAATGATGCTTGTCTAAATTATTCAAGATTTACACTGGTATGATCTGGATGAGAATCTGGTGCAAGTATCCTGCAGATATGCCAAGAAAGGAGGCAGTTGTATGTGAACACATTCATTATGTATATTACCCCAGAGAAGCAAGCCACTGTCTCTGCTTGCCACTTCAAAGGAGTAGAGTGGGTCTGTTAAGAGGAAAGCAAAATCCTCAAGATGCCTTGAGGGAGAATAATAGAGATTTTGTTGATTTGTACAGACAGCAATGGAGACAGAAATCTCACACTTGATTTTAAGTTTATACGGCACCCTTTTCTCAAGCATGCTGGTGTATGCAAGTCTGAAATCTTCAGCTAAAACACTGTAGCCCAGCAATGAGGCTCCATGATCTCCACAATATGCCTTTGTTTGTGTTTTTATAAGTCAAGAATATGCAGCTGATGAAAGACTGTCACAGATTCCCTGCAGAGCACTCCCAGTCTGCATCTCTCTCTCATGCCACCAGAATGAATCAGTCTGCAGACAGCAGTTTTTAGCAGAGATGCTTTATTACTAGGGCTGCAGCACCCACTAGAATGAGGGAACTCATTACTTTTAGAAAATTATTCTGATGTTTGAAGTCCTTTTACAGACTCAAACTGGAGAAATTGCAAAGCTCCACATTTCTTTTTTAATGAGAATGAATGCACTGGATCTCTTTAATTAGACAGAGGTGGAAATGTATTAATTACCAGAGGACAACTCTCCATCTTCAAGTAATGGTACAGATGGACTGGCCCGAGCTCCCAGTGGTAATAAAGCATCCTGGCATGTTGACTAACAGCCTTAGTGCCTGCTGGGATGAAAAGAACTGGTGGGTATTTCCAAGCCTTCACTATCATGAAGTACCATGAACAGGAGCAAATGCTGTACACCTTTGGAATACTTATTTTCTAATTGTACACAGTGCTTCTATCGAATCTTACTGATTTGCACATGAAAAATAATTGGTTGTTCCCTTTTCCTCTCAGCTTCCACATTTTAGCAGCAGCTGTCTAGGGGATGGAGGCAGTAGACTATGTTTAAAACATTGTTACTTCCACTTTTGAGTGTTTTAACTTTAAAGTATTATTTGCTGAGTCTAGGAGTTTGTGAGAAGCATGGTTGCTAAAAATCATGCTGAAACTGGAGGAGAGGAAGGTGATAATCAGAACAGCCTGATTTTTAAGTGGGATTGCGAATTAACTTATTCAGCTGGAGTTCCTTTCTGCTGTTGTCTTTATCAGCTGTTGTCATTCCCTCATCTGTTACAAATGCCTAAATAAATTAAATGGAGAGAAACATTGGATGTCAAAATTATTGACTGGAATTCAAAGTGGTTGGGAACAGTTGCAGTGCATATAGCTCGAACAGGGAACAAGCAATTGTTCACGACAGCAGAAAAAGCCTGAGCACAGAACAGCTTTTCTGGAGTTGAAAGGCTAATTATTGACATCAGGGCTTGCAAAAGCATCGGAACTTTATTGTTAACAGAAGACCGTGCATCTGTGTGCTGAATGTACATTTTTCTTCCTCTAAACACCGCATGAGGCTTCAAAGAGACCCTAGGTATTCCTTGGCCCTGATAATTTTTATTTTTAGATTTGACAAGTGAAGAGCAGCTAAAGAAAGTCTCTTCCCATTGGCCGAGGTGATTTAGTCAGTGGGGGGGGAGTAATACTAACTTAACTCTCTCTGCAACTCCCAGATTTTCTTTATCAGCTTCAACAGTGCATTAACTTACTGTTTTGAGCAGTTGCGTGAAAATTACATGTCAGAAAGTCTGAGCAAGTTTCTACCTTGTACTAAAACTGCATCTTTTTGTGTGCTTGTGTGATATCAACAGTAGTTCGTAGAGTAAGTAGTTGATGTTACATAGTCACATCATGGGTTTGTATGTCAGTCCTTTTCCTCACTGTGAATGTTTTGATTGATTAACCAATTTCATCAAGCTTTAGCAGAGGATTAGGTCTCCAATATGCAAAGTTTCTACAGAAGGTCTCTGAGATGCATGGTGAAAGAGCACATGTCCACCTCCCCTATGCCCTGCCTTTTCCTTCCAAAAGAGAATTTGCCACAGGGCAGCTGCAGCACCATTGTGGACTGGGCTGTGGAAAGACCAACCAGTTGAGCGACCAGCAGTGTGTGTCCTGGCCATTCAAACTGTGTTTATGTAGCCCCGGTTTCTACAAAGGTCTTGGTGTCTCTTGGCTCACCAGCAAGCTAGACAAAGTGGTGAAAGACAGGGGTGGGAGAAGAGAGTAAAAAGGACATAAGGATGTTGTAGAGGACTGAGGAGTCCTACAGTGAGGAGGAATGAGGAAACTGAGGTTATTGTGATGGTACTGTAGGTGATATGAGGATGAGTTCATTGTTGTGATTTGTTTGAAGGTTCAGTCAACCGTGAAGCATAAATCCAGTGGAAATCAGAATTAATTAGTGATGAAGCTCATAGAGTTACTTGTTGATAGTGTGATGCATTCCTCTGCTTAGTTCCCTTTGCCACATCAGGAAAGTGTTCTTCTTTTCCAACCTAGTTATATGAAAGGTCATCTTTTTGACCCAAAAATGTTTACGTAATGGCTCCACATGATGGATTGCTCTATATCTTAACTTAATGACAGTGGCACTTGAAAAATGTGGTGGTGATGTATGGGTGAGAAAAACAAGGCTTAGATCCTGGTCTCATGCCAGGATCATGTTAGTCAGACTCTGGTGTATTCTGCTTTGTTTTGTTCAATATGTGCATAGGACCCATCAACACTATACTCAGAGCACCTGACTTCTGCAGTCATATTGAACAGTTCATTGGCCTAACTCTGATCTAATAGCAGGATAAATCAGCAGTGATTTGATTTAAATTGACAGAGATAGAGCAATATATTTAATGTGGTGATGTCAGAATCAGATTCCTAGGATTTGATCTGAGTTCAATGTGCTCATGCAATAACTGGAAGAAGTGCTAACTGTAAAACAATAGGCTCTTTGCTTCTTTTTTTTACTTACAGTTTTTACAGCTGGCTCTGAAGAGCTGGAGTCTTGTGGGAAGCACTGTAGACTTCAGGCTTCCATTTATCCCCAGGCCAGAAGCAATGCTAGTAGCTGAAATGTGAGCTTCTCTAGAGCTCTGAAATGATCTCCCCTTGATCCCAGAAGATCATCCTCTCATGGGGTAAAAGGCAGCTTGAATACAGCCTGATTTTATTATGTGGCTTTAATGCTTAGGACCGGTGGGCATCCTGTTGAAAGAGTGGATATGCCCTTTTTCTACCCTACACTGATTCTTTCTAAAGCACATCAGGTATGGAAACATGTTCTGGCAGCACCTCAGGCATCCTAACCATCCCCTTCTTTCTTCAAATCTGGTGGTTCTGTTCAGTTGCAAAATGGTGCAGCTCTGAGTTTTCTGGATTATAACTCTGGGTATTTGTGATGGGGATTGTCTGTCATGTTGTGCCACTCACCTCAGTTTCTCATGGTTTCTACTTACTTGATATTCAATGATTTTTGTCTTCAATCAGTTAGAGATTGCTCTTCTGACTGTGGCTTAATCATTTAACTGTTTTCTCCTTTTGGCAAGATTGCCATTGGCTGGAAACGCCCATCTTCTACAGAAAGACAGCCCTGACTCTCACCTTTTAGCATAGCTAACAACGTCTGTAGGTCAGATATGAGTCAGAAGGAATATCTGTGTTTCAGTATGAACAGTGCCAGCGTCTGACTCAGCAAAGAGCCCCTGAATTGCTGTGCAGACATCCTCAGCACTGCCATCCTGTTACACTGCCAGGCCAGTTCATATTGCATCAGTGGAGACCAAGGATTCACAACAACATCTCAACTGGTCCAGGATTCTCCTTAGACTCCTCAAAGGAGAGCCTGCTCAATGGGAGGGAATGAAGTTGTCATGTTACAGCCAATGATTTTATTTTAACCTTGAGAAATCGATCTGTCCTATTTGGGGAGGGGGGAAAAAAAGTTTGACAATAACCTTAAGGTAACCTTGAGGTGAAAGAATGGCAAAAAAGCAAGACACTTTCTAAAAGGGCAGATGAAAAGGTGAGGGAGAAAGCACTAAAAATAGTTGCAGGATGTCATGATACTACTTCTAGATAGACATATTTGCCATTGAGGGAAGGTTTTGCTAGCAAAAGATAGCACCATGCATTCTTCCTTCTTCTGCCACCAAATAGGTAACACTCACTTTCTCTTGTGATGTGGTAGCACCCAGCAGGCTTTAAAAAGGGTTGCTTTGTGTTGCTGGTTGCCTGAGAGCTGCTCTCCTGCCCTGAAGAAAGCAATGTTTGTGTCATGTTCTGGTTTATAAACAAAACGTTCTATTTCATGTATAAAATGTGAAATGACTTACCATGAGAGTTTGATTAAAGTAGTTGAAAAGACCAAGAATTGCGTGCGTGGAGTTAGTTTTTCTTTGATATCAAAGACCCTTTGGCTTGGGCTTTTTTGTCAGATGGGAGAACAACTGTGCAGATAAATGACTTCAGTCTCTGTCTGCCTGAAATAGCACATGTGATGTGAGAAGTGCTCAGAAGATTTTGGTCTGGAGACTTTTTTTTTTCATGCCAAGTTGATGTAAGAAGACTACAAAACAGTTTATGTAGCATTTGGGCTGATACAGAGCCAGGTGGGGTGCTTGTCCGAAGGCCTAAGTGTTTGCAACCATCCCAAGAAACACATCTGTAGGTCACTAAAATGCATCCTGACTTGCCATATAGCTGTTGGATAGTGGTCTGTACTGAGAATTTGCACGTGTGAGTAGTGATGACAGTGCTAGCATTAGGCACCTTATAAGTATGTAGGACAGCCTAAAATGTGTGTTCATCACAACTCCCTGTGGTGTGCCACGTGCCATGTATTTCCCACACTGAGTTTCCATTAGCTCAAGAAGTAATAAACATATGGGTACTTGGGGCTGGAAGAAATGAGCTTTGCCCCAGGGTATTGCCATGAACTTCTGGCAGTCAATACCGGGCACTGCCTGGCCAGTTTGATATAGTGAGTACTACCAACAGGATTAGAGGACCTAGCAGAGGAATTTAATATTTTCTCACCAGTTTATTAAGAGTCCTTGGACAAAACCCATTTAAACTCATATTTTTTCAGAATCCCGTTTTCATATACCGTGTATAGTCTGAGAGCTGTCTCAAAGTAGCCAGAATTAAAACATGCATAACTGTAGCCTGCATAGTTTTTAAGAATAGCAGAGGTAAATTACACTCTTGTCTGTATCTGGTTTATACCTAATTGTTCAGTTTTAGACATGTGACAAAATGTGTTTTAAGACAGCGAAAAACTGGATCATAATTAATTTAATTCTTATGCTATGCTCATCTCTAGTACTTGAGTGTTTTGTGATATTACTATCAAAGTAATCTCTGTTACATGTTTGCTTTTTCAGTTTCTTAGTGAGAAAAACAAGCATAAGGGAGAGTTCTGAGTTTCAACTTTATGAAATGCGTTCTTAAAGACTCACGTGCGCACACCCAATCTGATATATTTATATCTAAGTCACTTAATGATCACGCACATCATTGGAAGTAGATATGTGTGGTTCAGTTCAATCAACTGATACTCTGAAAATTTGTTTCAGGTTCTCTTGTATTTCAAACTTAGTCATCTTATGTGGGAGTGTAGCCAAGAGGTCTCATTGCTACATGATGTACTATGAAATCAACACAGAGTACAGACTAAACTAAAACTGGTGTTAGATAAACAGATCCAAGCATGGAGTAAGTCTGGATGACCTGAATGGATGTGTCATATGTTGCTATGAGTTATTGATGACCTTTCATAATTCACAAGTGGCTCAGGTTCCCTCCACCACATCTGAGGTATGAGATCATTAATAAAGTGTGCAAATAAATAACACATCTCAAGTCAGCTCATTGTATTTCCTATTGCTCTCTCTTTCCTTCCATGTATGGTATGTATGCATATAATATTTATTTCAGAAACAGTGAAATTCCCACCAGCAGCTGTTGGGAAGAAAGTTATATCTCATAGTTATATCATTGGAGAGCTATATTTCATAGCTGTGAGGTTATAGTAATAAAATATAGCCTTTTAATGTGCTAAGAAAAACTTCTGCAGTATTTTAAACCAATAGAACTATTGTATTCAAATTAAATTAACTAAACTTTACAGTACTGTCGTATCCGTTGGGTCAAATTCTACCCTGACTTACACACTGAACTCATTGGAAATTGCAAATGGCATCATCAGTCAGTACAAAACTGACTCTGCAAATCCTCTGGGGGTGGTGGAATCACACCAGGGATGAATTGGTCCAACAATTAAGGTCTTTTGACCCTGAATGTGCTGTAGTCTCAGTTGTTTGCCAAATCTTCTCTCTTTTAACTTGGAGTAACGTGACTCTCTTCGGCCAAAAGCTAAAATGATCCCAAGTCCATTGAAGTTAAATCTTTCCATTGAATTCAGTAGGCTTTAGACCAGCTCCTAAGAGCAGCTGCCATCTTGGAAAAAAAATCTATGTGAAAATTGTCCTTGATTTCACTATTAATGATCTTTGCCCTGAAGCTACTTCATTCCCATATTTTTCCAGTACTGTATTTAAACGTTGTTTTTCATTCCGCATTGTTCATGCAGCTTTTGAGGTCTGTTCTCATCAGTGGGTTTCTTACTGCGCTAATAAGAAAAATATTGCAGCTTCTAATCTCTTCTTTCATCTTTGTGTTTATTATCTTTTGAGAATGTATGCCGTTCCACGGGTCAGCCATGCCAGAGAAAGAAGCTTTGTCGTTTCACTCAACCTTCCTGCTTGTAGCTGCACAGCCTTTTATTTCAGTTTCCGGTAGGCTCCTCCTGGAAAATGCTGTAGTAATTGAACCAACAAGACATATTCATGGAGGAAATAAGCTGAAGGCTATAATGTTTGTCTTGATGCATATACGGCAGTGCCCTGGTACTTCATTGATTGGTTATTAAAGGCTATTTCAGCACACGGGCAGTAATCCAATGTGCCAGTAGACAAGTATAGCAGTGGTACCAAATTAGGAAACCCCTGTATTAACCTGATGTCTGTATCCACAAAACTTAGGCTTTCAAACAGCAGAAGGCTTAAATAATAGTGTAAGCAGATTAATCTTATTTAGCCTGTTTCTTCTTTTTGGTATTAATTGCGCTGTGATTGTGCAGTCATCTACAGAAAAGCTACCAGTGTTATAAAAAACCATGTTCCTAAGTGAGTCTTCATTCTGACACCTTTACCCATGCTGTCCAGTCCTTCATTGCAGGTTTGAATGGGAACATTGATGCCCCACTGAGCATCTGCTTGGGGAGGATATTTTGCTGAAAAGCATTTTTCACAGTTCAAAGCATCCAGGGTGATGAAGCCCAGAAATAGGGAGTTACTACTGCTTTCTGTGTAACCCAGCCTATTTAGCACAACCAGCAATGCTTTGGTGCAACCTGTAAGGGACTAAATTTACCTCATGATAACTATTCAATGGAAGCTCTTGGAGAAGGAGTTTGGATATGAGAGAGGGAGAGAGAGGGAGAGAGCAAGATGTGGTTGAATTCAAGGTGTGTTGCCCTGAAGACGGCATGGAAGGTCTGGATGGTGGTCCTCTCTCTGGAAAAAAGTGATGCTGGTGTTCATAGCAACTATCTGAGATTATAGCTGAGCTATTTGAGATTATATCAGCGCATTTGCTGAAGATGCACTTTCCACATCTCTCAAAATGATCAGAAAACCTGATACTTCCCAAAACTGCTACCAGAGTCATTACTGCTGCTAGATCACATTTTACATTCTTCAAATTGAAGTGTCCTTCACTTTAAATATGATTTTTGGGGGCTGCCCAAAATGTGAGTCATTTCTTCACAGACAGTTTTTCAAAAATTGTTGCCTTTATGTTAGCAGATACCCGTCTTTCTGCTAAATAAGACAGGGATTCTGCTAGTTGTACTAACTGCATGGAGTAAATCACACTTTGGCTCCTGAATGCCACAACCTTTCCACTCTAGCCATGAAATATTTGATGGAGTAGCACTGGAAAGCTTGCATTCTCACTGTCTGGCAAAATAATAAATAAAAATGTATCATTCCTCAATGGACTTTGGAGATGTAATTTAAATCTGGTAAATATATGAAAGAACAGCCACTTTTGTTTTCCTTGGACAGTAGATTAAAACATTGCTTTAAAAATTGATCTAAACATCCTCTTGCATGAAATGAGAAGTCATTTCTAATCTAAGAAAGTGTAACAGGTGTTCAGGTCAACCAGTTACAGTGATACCTGGAGTGGTCCTGGTCAAGCTTCCACTGATGAAGATCAACAGGGAGTCATTCTGTTTTCTCCAGAGGGGTTTGTTGCATTGCTCAGTGCTGATTTGAGAGTAACAGGGAAGCTGGCAACCAAAAGTTACTCTGATTCATTAGAACAAGGAGCTGATTTTCTCATTTTAGGAGTGGAGTGCATAAATAACTGTTTTTTGAAACTTTTGATTAAGAAACTAGAAACTTACCCAGGGCCTCTGTGATGAGAATGGAGAAAATCCTACCAGCATTAGCAGGTGCAGGTCTGAGGCTTTAAAATTGAGAAAAATGACTGGAGAAATGGGTTCACAGGAACCTCACAAAGTTTAAAAAGGGGATGGGCAAAGTGCAAACTGCTGCACCTGGTGAGCAACAACCCAAGATCCAGTATATTTCTGGGGCCACCCAGCTGGGAAGCAGCTTTTCAGAAAAGGACCTGGGGGTCCTGGTGGACAACAAATTGACCATGAGCCAGCAATGTGCTCTTGTGGCAAAGAAGGGCAACAAAATCATGGGCTGCATTAGACAAAATATTGGCAGCAGGTCAAGTGTGGTGATCCTTCCCCTCCACTCAGTGCTAGTGAGGCCACACCTGAAGAGCTGTGTCCAGTTCTGGACTCCTCAGCACAAGAGAGACATGGGCATATTGGACAGAGTCCAACAAAGAGCACTAAAGATAATTAAGAGATGAGAGCACATCTCGTTGGGAGAGCAGGGACTGTTCAGTTTGGAGAAAGAGAAGGCTCATGGTGAATCTCATCAATGTTTACAAATAACTGAAGGACCAAGAGGACAGAGCCAGGCTCTTTTCAGTGACCAGAGGCAATGGACACAAACTGAATCTCAGCAGGTTCCCTCAGAACATCAAGAAAGATTGTTTTTTTACTGTGAGGGTGACAGAGCGCTGGCACAGGCTGGTCAGGGAGGTTGTGGAGTATCTCTCCTTGGAGGTATTTAAAAGCTCACTGGGCAGCCTGATGAAGGTGGCCCTTCTTGAGCTGGGCAGTTTGGACCAGATAAGCTGGTCACTTCAGCTTCCAGAGGTCACTTCCAGCCTCAACCATTCTGTGATTCTGCCATGAGTGGAAGGCAATTAAGGTACAGCAGATTGTAGCTGTCCTCAAAATGGAGCCTGAAGAACACATGTAGCCTCATCAAAATTTTTTCCATTGTTTGTGACTTCAAGTCACAATGGGACAGCAATGGTAATAAAATAGACAGCAAGGGCGGAGGACAAGGAAACCTGGCCAAGACTACTCAGAAACTGTTATGTTCAGTAACTGTTATTGGTGTGGAGTAAGTGTAAACTGTATGGTGTGAATTAGTCATTGAGGTTAAAGAGAATTAAAGTTTTCTGTCTTTTTTTTTTTTAAAGAGAAATATTTGTCTTTTACAACAATGAAGTAAATAAATCCTTATCCTTGACTTTTAATGAATACAAGAAAGAAAACCTGGGAAAAAATCCATTATGAATTCAGAACGCACACGTAATTAGTGACAATTCAAGACCAAGACAGTGAATATCTTTATGAAGTGTTTCTTTAAAAGAACAAGAATATTGCTAATTTTGCAGAATTCCATCATATGGTTACTTAAGAGTAAAGAGAAAACAGTTAGGAAATATGAACTGTGTTTTAGCCAGCTAAAAGACTTACCAAACCATGGGCAATTACTTTTTAAAAGATGAGAGCACTGGGAAATGACTGGAACAAGAACAGAAGCACACTAGTAAACCTCAAAAAAAGGAATATTCTTAGCAATTACCATTTTTTATTTTTTTTAGTACTTTAATCCAGAACTCAGAATCTGATAAGGCAAATGGTCTTTGAACACCTAGAAGACAATAAAAATATGATCAATATTGAAGACTGATTTGTCAAGACTAAATGTTGCCAGACAAACCATTTTTATAGCTTAGAGTAATTAGTGGATTAAGAAAATGAGGTAAATGTTATATTGAAAGTCAGAGTCTCAGCTGGAGAAAGGGAACGTAACCATATTGACCTCATCGTACTTATTAAAACAAGTTGAAGATCAGCTTTTATACTTTAGAACTGCATTTCTCCAAGCTTAATCAAGTTTTACCTGAAAAATTAAATCAAATAGTTTGTAAACATTTCACATAACAAGAAACCTGGGTAAAACGATCAGAAAGCTGAGTGATTTTGAACGATTTTAAGTGTTGCAAAGATTGTGTCTAAAAGACATCTTATTTCCTGACTTTGTTAATAATCCAGGAAACGTCCATATTTTATTAATGGAGCCTGGAATATGAATAAAAAATGAACATAGAATAAAAAATATATATTGAGTTAGGGAGAAAAGCTGAGGACTAATACAAGTACGATATTTTTAGGGAAAAAAGTTCAAAATAATGATATTCAGGATGAAGAAGAAACCTGACAGCAGTAGTGGTATATTTGCTTCCGGGAGCAAAGATCTTAGCCTGATTTTATTATATGTGTATTTTGACATATAACCTGTATCTTCTATGAATGTGTTTCTACTCAAATTAAATTAATTCAGTGGAAAGGTTTCCCATTCTTTTCCTTATATGAAAGAATTACTCCGTGTTGACACTACATAGTTAGTGACATGTTTGTTGGCAATCATAACTAAGAGTATGCTAGTACATAGAGTGATAAAGAACAGTCTTTTACACACTACAAGACAAGAGATAAGATCTAGATGCAGACAAGCAAGGAGAAAATGAAAGGGCAGTGATATGAATCTGGCCAGCCACTTTTGGTGAAAATGATGTGAATCTGTTCGTTATTAACTCTGCCTCAAGGATATGCCTCTGCCCTCTGGTCATTGCTGGTCAGAGTTCACTCTCAAGGTGAGATTCTCCAACCATTTGTGTGTGAGCACTAAGTCATATCTTGGATATTACTTCAGTCAAAGGTCTGGAGCAGTCTAGAGAAAAATCCAACCATAGTCATTGTATCATGATAGTATGATATAATCACACAGAGTAATTCAGATTACAAGGATCCTCCAGTCCAAGTCCACCCCGGAAGCAGGACAATTTAGAATTATGGTAGGCTGTTGTAGGACTTAACAACGCTTTGTTCAGGCCCACAAAGTAATACAGGTGGAAAGGGTGGAGACTGTGTTGCTTCTGATACTCCAGAGCTCTCTTGATTCCTCAGGTAGATGTGAGTTTAGATTCCCAGGTTCTCCCATAAAGCCAATGCTTTTTGATACGGAGCAGTTACTTTTTTTGGCAGCACTGGTAGGAACATCGCAAGAAGGAACTGTTGTCATTACGCTTCAGGGGTAGCTAACCATAAACAAAGAAAGAAGGGACAGCTTCATCCACCTGGATGTTTGTGAGAAAATAATCACAAATATTAGAGACTGGAAACTCATGTGTCCAGACTTGCATCTGGGTTATACGCAATACTACGGTTCCCATGCTACGGAGCGTAGTGAGAACGTGGGGCAATTATGAAAGTGAAATTTGCTTTTTCTGCAATGTGTGCAACATTTATTTAAAGTGAATTGTTCCAGGGAACATCTTTGCCAAGAAACTCTTTCAGGAGATAATTTAAGGAAAATGAGCACCAAAGAATGGAAATTATGGGATTGAGTTCGCTTAATTCAAATGGAAAATGTCTTCATGGTTTCTACCCAGCAGGTAATGCATATGTTTATTGCATTATAGAAATTACAGAGCTAGTTAAATTATTTCACTATTTTTGACATTCTGAAGATCTTTCCATTCCTTGTGATCTGAAATTGATACTTTTTCTGCTTGTTTTACAATGTATTTCCACAGATTTTTGCCAGCATTTTTATGAAATCACTTTAGAAAATTCATGTTTACTAATAATCTCTTTTCCTCCTGAAAGTAGGAAACATAATAAAAGCAACAATGTTAAAATATATTTTAAAAATATTGACATATATGGTTGCCAAAGTTTTAATAAGAAGTATTGATACTTCTTGAAATATTCCCCTCATAAAAGTATAGGCCATTTTTCAACAAAATAATGGCACAAAATTTACTAAAAGCTATCATTAATCATAGAATTATGGAAAAAGTCAGGCTGGAGGGGACCTCTGGTGGTCTTGTAATTCAGCCTTGAGCTCAAAGCTAGACTAGCTTTGAAGTTTTATCAGTTTGCTTAGTGCCTTGCCCAGTTGTCATTTAAGTATCTCCAGCAATGGAGATGCCACAGCTTCTGTGAGCAACTCGTGTTCAACCACCACCATCATAAAACTCTTCCTTAGTTTTGATCAGGGTGTGAAACAGGACATGCTATTCCAGGTGTTTCTTCACAGGTCCTGAGTAGAGAGGAATAACCGCTTTTCTCAGCCTGCTGCCTACCCTTCCACTAATGCAATTTAGTATGTGCTTAGCCGTCATTCCCACAGTCTCACAGGGTTAAGTCAAATTCAGCATGGTCCTTATCTGTAGAATCACTCCTCAGCCAGTTGGTCCTCAGCCTGTACTGACATAGGGGGTTAGTCCTCCCCTGGTGCAGGACTTTGAATTTGTCTTCAGTGGATTTAATGAAGTTCCTTCTGGCTCATTACCTCAGTTGGTTTGGGCCCTTAGGTGACATGCAATATATAGGCCATCCTCCCAATCTGGCAACATCAGGAGACGTGCTGAGGGCTCGTAACATCCCATTGCTCAGGTTATTAATGTATTTGCCATTTGCTAATCCACAGTGATTGTTTGCCATTGCTGCCTTTCCCTTCATGTGCAGTGAAATGACCTGCATGAAGATTTGATCCATAGTTATTCCAAGAACTGAGGGAAGACTGAATGTCTTTTACTTGACTAGATCCTTTTTCTCACTTGTTTCAAGAAATATTTTTTTCTCTTACTGAAGACCCAAAGAGGCAGTCCTGCCTGAGGACATCTCTTCTCTGTGGAGACATTTAGTCAGAGGAATCACGTATTATTGTGTAAATAACCAAGTCTGTCTGCTCCAGCCTAAAAATATTGTTTCCCTGGGAGAATGGGGCCTTCATGGGGCACAGCTCTTCAATGTCCCTAGGCACATCAATGTTGTCAATTAATCACGAGTCTTTCCTGAATAACACATCCAGGTTTCTCTGTTTGCACGCAAGCGTATGCTCAGGTGTAGGCAATAGGATGAGTTTCGGAGTTGTTTATAAGAGCATAAATACATCTGGCACCTTTGTGCAGGACAAAGATCCTGTTCTCTGAAGCAGACTAGGTAGAGGAAGGACCAAACACAGAATCACAGAATATCAGGGATTAGAAGGGACCTTGAAAAATCATCTAGTCCAATCCCCCTGCCGGAGCAGGAACACCTAGATCAGGTCACACAAGAATGTGTCCAGGCAGGTTTTGAATATCTCCAGAGAAGGAGACTCCACAACCTCCCTGGGCAGCCCCTTCCAGTGTTCTGTCACCCTCACCGTAAAGAATTTTTTGCTCATGTTTAAGTGGAACCTCCTCTGTTCCAGTTTGCACCCATTGCCCCTTGTCCTATCATTGGACGTCACTGGGAAGAGACTGCTGACCTATGCCCCAAGCATGGGTATTGCTCAGCACTTCATGTAAGCTTCAAGCCTTGGCCACAACTGAAGAAATAACCAGTGATAAAGATGGAAATGATGTGGGTGATGGGCTCCCACCCCCTGCAAGATGGGGAGATGGGCAGTCTTTTGTTCTTCAAGGAAACCGGGCTTGTTGTGTTTTGTGGTTTTGTAACCACGAGTTGAAGAGAAGGTTGTGGGGTTACTTGTTTCAGGTACTCACTATGAAAGAAACACTAAAATAACAACTATTGGGTCTAGTAAAAGAAGAAATGGTGTTTGCTTTATCAGGGACTCTAGGTGACTTCAGGCAAAATCTGTGGAGAGTGGTTAGCAATCAGGCTTTAAAAACTTTTAGCTCTAGATTTATTTCATGCTTCCCTATGACCGAGCACACTATCACAGTAGATCTCAGACAGTTTCAAAGATCCATGAACCATTCAGGTAACAAACATTTTATCTTCCCAAATCAGAATCACAGCAACTTCTCTTTTCATCGAAGGATCATCCAGAAATGAAAGGGACTTTCATAACAAAGGGATGTTTCTCTGCTGTACCATCGCGTCTGGGCTCTGGAAACTCCTGTTCCCCTGTGAAAATGAAGGCGGATAAGTGCTTGCTCTTAACACTCTGCTGACAACAGGGCTCAGCCTGGCAGCTCCCAAAGGAGCCTGTGCAGAAAGTGGCATTACCTCATATGTCACTGTGATATTTTAAAATGGTTGCATAATTACTTTGACTGTTGCAGTCGGACTGGGTGACAGGACTATGAAGACAAATTTGTTCCAAACTGTTTGGATTTGGTCCTTTTCCCCCACTTCCCCCTTCCCCTCCCCTCCCTTTTTTTTTTTCTCTTTGTAGCCTGGGGATACACAGCAACCTGAGATGTTAAAATGGGAGGGAAAGTCACTGAGAGGAGGGGGGAAATAGGGGATTCCAGACCCACACATACTTTCCACTGTTACTCAGAGCTTAAAGGAAGGGCGTGCAGCCACCTGATTTCCATTACCATGATGGACCTCACCTATGGTGCCCAGTGGAGCATGCATGTACATTACTGGTGGGTATTTTGGCACAAGGCAGCCAACTCCCAACCATGATGCGGTTGGAGGAAAGACTTACTCAAAGAGGCCAGTTACTGCGAGATCTATCGAGACCAGAGTAGTCAGCAAATGTTAGTATGATAGGCACCACTCTGCACTTTTTGAGGCAATACCTGCCAGTCTCTCTCGGTGAAGGCACAGCAATGCCCACCGTGCCCCTGGGGATTGTGGTCTGTGGTCAGAGGGACAGAGGGATCTGGTTCTGCCTGACTGCTCTGAGCTTGGTACCTGCCCAGGCAGCACTCTAAGTGATGGCCCCAAACCCAAGATATAATGAGGTTACCCCATGAAAAATAAAATCAGTTCAGTGCAAAGTAGATGTCCTTGGCTTTGAAGGGAATAAGGAGAAAAAGAAGTCTTTGTTACCTTTATAATAGATATTTACATCTAGTCTTTCGACCATGACCTGTGTTATCTGATCCAGACTAAACTGCTGTTGGTTTTGGGACCTCACAGGATGGACCACGGTTAAGATGAGCACCCTTTGAAGCATGTGACGGTCTACTGAGTGGTCTGAGCTTTTACACAGATTTTTGTAGGGCAGAGATGAAAAATGAGTTTCAAGAAATGTGTTTCTCACAAGCACATAGAAAGCCCTTTAAGTGTGGACTGTGCTCCACACAGAAAAGAGACCACATTAAAAAGGCATTTAAACTCCCGAAAGTCTTTTTGACTTCTGACTTCAAAAGAGTTCCCTCACAGAGCTGTACCCGCAGTAGCTGCCTCCTGATCATATGGTCAGGCATGAGGGAAATTCAGCTGATTTCTCCCTGAGCTATACAATGAAGTGTGTTACAAAACATAAAATTGGAAAATTATGTTGAGTTCTTAATCTTTTTATGACAAACAAATGGATTCTTTATTTTCCACTATATCTACTGGAAATGCAGACAGTGATGTATGAAAGTAATTTGGAAGCTAGAGGTTAGTGAGGTTAAATTTTCAGCTTTTTTCCAGAGACGTGGGGACCAATTAAGCCTCCTTGCTGCCTTATCCAAAGTAAAAAGACAACTGGTCCTCTCAGGCACCCTGATGACTGCATTTCAGTGATGTGGTCCCTGATGAGGACCTAGTTAGGTAGAAGATGCCAGGGAGAAGCCTTGGATAATTTGGAAACAACTGGCCTATCTCACCCAATCAGTATCTAAATAAAATGGAAATGTGAGAAATGAGGGCACTGAGGCTGGATTGTGTAAATATCCAACGAATACATTTGTTGACCGATTTGAAAAGTAATTAAAATAAATAACTGAAATGCAAAACCTGTTCTACTCTCCCAACACCAGGATTTTTCCTGGTGTGAAAAGAAGTTGAAAAAAACCCAAGCCAAAACTTTTGGGTAAAAAGTCAGAGAAAGTTTTTGTCTTGGACTTCTGAAGTAAAAGCCAGGAAAATGAAATGCTGGATTCACAAAGGTGGCAGCAGCTTGGCCATCTCTGACTCAAAAGGAACTCCTAGATATTCCTCTGCCCAGATTGCAAGGGAACATGGATTGTGCTGATGCAGGCAGCTCTGCCAGCTGTGTGCCTTGCCTGGGACACAGTCCTGTGTGTGGGTCATCCTCACCTTCTAGCAGACCTCTCCTCCTTAGAACATCCTTAGCTCATACCTTGGCAGGGGCTGGCAGAGTACTGGGGAGAATTGAGAGGGATCAACAACAGATTAACTTGCTACTGTTCCCCAAAGGGGACTGTTCAAGTCAGGTCTTTTAATCAGTAAAGACACTCAGGTTGCAGATACTGTGGCACCATCCCAAGGATGCATGAGAGCAGAAAGGCACCGGTACTGGTTGATGTCCAGTGCGGTTTTATGGGACTTGGGTGCAGCTCTTTGAGTCAGATGACAAAATTGAACCTGCATCTTTCATTTTTCAGCTGAGGGCACCGATACTGTGCTACTGGATGGAAGGTTAACTACCTTTATTTACATTACTGTTAGTATAAATGCCTAGAAAGTTAAATATTTCAAAAACCTGAGAGGTTTATGTCCAGAAAGCATCTAAACAAGCATTTTCTGACTGTTAAAAAGAACCCAGTCTTCATTTGTTTTGGTGAGAACTGTTTATTGAATTTGGTTAACCTTCAGAAACTCATCAACCAACCTGATATAGTGGTTTTTTTTTTTGGTGAGTAATGATTTACCAAATGAAATATACTGTCTTCTTCAAAGGGTGCATATAATTCATTTGGGGGATTGTTACAGTGAATTTGAGTTTCTCCAGGAGACAGGTTGCTGCCTTCTGCATTGCCTGTGAGTTGGGCTTTCAAAGGGGGAAATTTCTCACCTCCTCCTTTGGACAGGAGCAGTGGACCATTGTTTCAGCTCTGCGCCACCCAGGGGAGGGGGCTGCTGTCAGCACTGATGGGTTGCAAGTGCAGAGAGGCCAGTGGCTAAGGGAGCCTGAAATCACAAGGGCTGCAAAATCAGTGTCAAGTAGGTGTCTTGCCTGACCTTGCATACTGTGTTTGGGCAAATTTGAAAGCAAGCAAAGGGCATTTGTGATTTCCATGTTTGATTTCCATGATCCTCGAATAGGCTAGACAGTTGACTGAACCCATTTGGATATGTGGTTCCTACCTGGAAGAGTTTGCAAACCAATTTTAAAGGGCTGGGCAGAGGAAATATGTGGTGAGGTTGTCCAGGGCTCAGCCCTCCTGGTGCCCCTCTAAAACCGCTCATCTGTTTGCTCCACAGACTTTCAGCTTTGTGGCAGTGCTGACAACTGCAGGAGGGTATTTTACTGGGAGAGTTTGCAATGCTGATGGATTCAAGACAGAGCAAGTGGCGAAAACAGTTTCCTGGGACTCTTCCCTCACAGAAGAGGCCAGGCCAAGCAAGGGGTTAGCAGAGGAAGGACAGCACAAGCATCACATGGAATGCTGGGGGGCCCTGAGGAAAGCACTATCTCCTGATGAGGGGAGTTTCTCCAGGTCCCAGTCTCGCCCCACGTAACACAAGGGCAGGGATCTTGCTGGTCACATGTAGAGCACCGTATGGGTTACATTAGCTCAGAGCCATTCTGCTGCTGATTGCAGAAAGCCTCCCGGGAAAGAGCGTGGTTATCTTTAAAACGATCTTTGTCCAGCAGAGCAAGGCGTTCAGTTTTGCCAGTGCAGAACACTCCCATAACTTTAAAACATATCAGGATTTGATTGTGAGTTTAAATATATGTTGTGAACACTTAAGTCCTGTGCAAACAAAGACCAGATAGGGGCCAAGACAAGCTGACGCATGAGCAACCATGTTGTTCTCTCTCCAGTCCAAGAACTGGATTCTTTCACAAAACCCGCTGCATGGCAGTGATAAAAAGATGAATATTTGACATAGTTATAAGATAACATTCTGATGCCCTAGTAAACATAAGTGAATTAGTGGTTATGAAAGAGACACCGTGACGTGGTTGCTTGCAACAGCGGCGAGTTGGATATGGTGCCACGGAAGGCATCGTCCAGCCTGGTCTTATCATTTGCTGATACAGATTCATGGGGAGATGTTCAACAGGATTTGGGTTACTGTTTTGTTTATAGAAAAATCTCACCTACTCTTGCTATATAACGCACTCAGTGTGTTGGAGCTATGCTGGAAAAAATAAGCCAGGGTGATAAAATCTCTTTCCCATCAGGCCAAGTTGTCATACCCCTATTTGCACCGGATTAAAAGCCTCCCAAAGGCCAGTGCAGTGACTTGTGGAACAAGCAGTTCTCAAGGTCCTGCCCTCAGCTCCACTGAGCCTCTGGGAAGGGCTGCTGCAGCTGGGTGCTGGTGTAGTAGCCATTGATACTGGTGCACTTGCCTGCTGAACCCAGGGGCCCACTGGAGGAGTCATGCTGGTGTTCCCAGGGATGCCAGAGACTAACTGCATAGTCAGGAAAACTGGAGAGAACTTTGAATCTCTGCAGGCTGTAGCTCGTACGATATTAATAAAAAGCTCAGAAGGGAGAGTTTACCAGCATAAGTCCAATTTAAAAACTGAAATAGATGGAATTTCAGTATCTTCTGCAAATGGGCATATCAGACTCTTACAGCAGCTTTCAGAGTCCTTGTCCCTCCTGCAGCATAGCTGGTTCTTATTCCCTGAAGTTGATTTGTTAGCATGTCTGCTGTCAAAAGGTCTGTTTCTTATTTTTCATGAGTTATACCTTAAATGTGTCTTTTTTTGGCTACTTAAATTCTCGTTTCTGCACAACGGCAGCCAAGCAGGGGCCCAACTTCTCATTCCTGGCCCTCAGATTTATTCCCATTGCTTTGATGGGTTGAGTCTGGTGCTGCCTGTATCACAGAGCACCTGGATGTGCCGATCACAGACATTCACTGGCACTGCAGTCTCAGCTGTGGAAACAATTTTGCTGGCAGTGGAAGCCCAGTTTTTCTGGGGAGGGGCCCATATTTCTTGTTTGAAGCGTGTGAAACCTCATCAGAGCTCTGTTATCAGACCTGCTGGAATTCTTTTCCTCCTCATGCTCTTCTTGGTCCATCTTCTCTCCTCTAAATCTTACTTCTGTTTCTTCTCAAAGTCCCTAATGTATCTTTCCTGGCTTCTTTTGCTGTAATCTCTCCCCTCATTTTTTCTTCAACCATTAGCTCTTCCTTTACAGTGTTTCCCCACTGTTTCATCCATTTTTGCTACCCCTCCTCTTCATTTCTCAGGAGCCTCCTTCTTTTCTCCCCATGTTCTCACTTTCATCCCTTCTCCAGAGGCTCCATAGATGACAATACCAGGAATGGAGTGTATCCCTTGGAAACACAGGTCTTGCACCAAAAGTCCTCCCATGTCCAGAATTGTAAAGGGATTACAGCCTCAATGTTACATGTTGGCAACTGAGGCTGATGGAAAATATGGATAAATTTACCAAGCTGTTTAGGCACATAAAATTGCAAATACATATTTTCTCCCCAGCCTCATGTCCTTGTGTATGTTAATTATCTAATTCCATTTAGCCCAATGATTTTACTGGGGTATAGGAATGACACCCATGCAGAAACCATAGATAACTTGGCTCATGGTGACCAGGCCAAGGCCACAAAGAGAGTCCAAGACCATCTATTTCTCTCTATGGTCTCATGGGGCGAATGAAAGCTTGGCACAATTAAGGTAAGGAGAGAGAATGGGGGGAGAAGAAACAATGAAACTTTATAGACTGTATTCATCATGCTGTATCTAACTCTGGGTCAAAGGCCTGGACTGAAAAGCCTGTTTTCCTGAGGCACCACTAGAGCTGAAAACTGCAGTATGGTTCTCATATTCTACGATATTTTAATACAACATTCATGAAATGCTGTGTCAGCCTCACACATATTAAGACTGAAGTCTGTAGAGATCTAAGCACCAATATCATGGTTCGTGTTCTCCTCTTTTGTGTCACTCTGATGGTTAGACTGCAGGTTTAATGTCATCTCCTAGTTAGCAGGTTTTGACATGCCACAGGCTTTTCTATCAACGTATGCTTGTATCCTTTCCGGTTACTTGGAGTTCAGCTGGTGCTTGGCCAAAGGATAGGTGGACCTGTTACATTTGGGAGCAGTGAAATGGTTAATTTGATAATACTTAACTTGCCGAATCCTTAATATGCAGAGGTAGCGTGCTCAGGAGTTGAGTGGGGCAGCACGATCTCCCTTAGCTATCGTTTCAGGACGCCTGCAAAACCAGGAAGACTGTGTATCAGTTTACACTCAGCTTGGTAATCTTACAGGGGGCCTGTTTGTGTCTCTTGTGCTGAAGGCTGAATGTAAAATGAACATTGTTAGCCAAGAAAGCAAATAAAGGGAACTATTTCCCAAGGCATTTTACTCTGTTTATTTAACGCCTCTGAACAAACCCCTTTCCACATCCTCTGAACCTACTGGCCACTTCAGATAGCTCCATTTCCTGCTGGGTGAGTTTTTTCTAAAATGTTTATTCAGCTCCAGGAAATGATGATTTCCTGAATATTCTGAAACTTCATATTTTTCTTGTATCCCTGTTTATTTAATAGTCTTACTTATTGTGCAAGTGTGCAATGCACAGCAACACCCCTTGCCATGTAAGTGTAAAGAAGGAGTGGAACTAGATGTAGTACATCAAAAACCAGTTTAAGCGAAATGAAATCTGGTTTTGCTAATTTAAACACTAGTGTATTTCCATTAGCATGAGCCGTTACTCCTTATTTATACTGGCCTTAATGAGTTCAGAAGCAGGCTTTTAAATTTATCCTGCTTTTTAAGAAAAAAGTGCCTAAAAATTCAAGCCAGTGAAGGAGAATTAATTAACTTAAAGATCAAGATTTTATAATTCACAGTTTACATTAATGTTTTTTCTTAGGAGGTTGGTTTTTTTTTGTTTTTTTTTTTTTTTTAAGTAGCAGACCAACAGAAGGGAATATAGGTTTCCTTCACCCTACACTGGGACTAAAAATGAGCAGTGCTTCTTTTGTGAGACTGAAGTTACCCCACAGTCAGCACTCCAGGCTGATGTGGCTTTCACTGTAGAAAGTGAAATTTGTTTGAGTCTTAATGAAAAGGCTGTAATGCTTTGTGCCCAAGGATGGGAACCAAGAGGAACTATGCTGAAATGAGAAGAGTTTCTCTAAGGGAAATTAAATGGGATTGGTTCCAGAGGAAATTCAGGAATTCCATAACCTCGCCATTAACTCTGGACTGAACAAGGTGTCCTCACCATGCTTTCATCTTCTCCTTTTGCATCGACTTTTTGTTAATCTGCATCTGCTGGCATTATCAGCTGTGACTCCCTTTGGCTTTTTATAAGCAGAACAGATAGTTCACCTCTCTGCTGAGTCTGAAGAGAAAGGCAACGTGGGCATACTGCACCTAAATGATGAGCCCTTGCAGCATCCAAGTAAGACTTGCCACATCCTTACCTAGAACTTCTACTGTTATAGAAAACACATCTTTCAATGCCCACCATGTCTCCATTTAGAAAGGATTTCCTTTCCTTTCCTTTCCTTTCCTTTCCTTTCCTTTCCTTTCCTTTCCTTTCCTTTCCTTTCCTTTCCTTTCCTTTCCTTTCCTTTCCTTTCCTTTC